>CM060949.1:104887927-104902927 GCA_030765055.1 Mantis religiosa
CAAATACTGTTCTCACTCAGAGATCTGAATGGCATCTATTACAATAGTACAGCAATATCTTTGTCCCAAGAGTTCATGGCAGGAGTGGACTGTCATTAAGGGCCAAAGGAACCAGGTCCAACCAATAATATCATGCAACTTATAGGAATTTCTCTTTTTAATTAGAAGAAAACATTTATATTTAATTTAATTGTAATAATCATTAAAAAGAATAATTTATTATACTATGATTCTTAGTAGTCACTGCAGCAGGTACTTGCAATGTTGTACATGACAACCACACCAAGTCTCCTTGTGGCAAAGCACAACGTTGGGCCAGATTACATGAGCCCTTGGTCACTACTTATCCCTCTACACGCTTTGCCACAATCAGGTATGAAGTTTTAGCATTTGTGTTATTTTTTGATGGAAACTTCATTGTTTGATGGACAAAGTAGTGTAGTTTTAAATGAATAGAGTGGATTATTTATTGAAAAGTCACTTTCATTCATTAAAGGCAGGAGAAAAACTTGAAATTAAACAATTGGTTGCACATCAACCGAATAATTTTACATTTAGGCAACAAGAAGGCAAAAACAGAGAACTTTCTGTAATAGTTTAGTAAGAAATTGTGATTTAAAATATTTTGAACTATCTGTATCTGAAATTCGTGAGAACAGTAGAAGATACCAGGTGGATGATAACTTTGCAAGAAAGCAACGGCAATTACTGTTCTGAATCAAACCTGAATTCAGAAGCCAAAGCAATGTGTGACACAGTGGTAAACCAAATGAAAGGACAATTCCAGTAATCTTATATATTCAATACTTTTGGAATTATTGACCCCAAGAAATTTATTACATTCAGAGAAAATTTCCCTGCTAACTCTACAAGAAAATTTGCATAAAATTACAATCCCAAGATCACCTGTAAAAAGTTACAAAATTAATTACCAGTGATTTATAACAATGACACATTCAAAGATATCCTTGGAGTCAGCGAACTCTCAGATTTTTAATACAACACTGCTTTGAGGAAGCGTTTTCTGAAGTACACAAAATGCTGCAAATCGCACTAACAACTCCAGTTCTAATGGACAAGGCACAAAGAAGCTTCTATGCATTGAAAATAATTAAGTCTTTCCTTAGGAACACCATGGATGAAGATAGGCTTAATTCCTTGGTTGTATATTACATTTGCAAAGAGGAAATTGGTGAAATCCCTAACATCAAAAACAGAGTGATTGAAATGTTTGCCACCTAGAATAATAGATATGCTCAGCTTTTGTACAGTAATACTGCTACTTGGTGAGTTTTATTTTATCTTTTATTATTCGCTACTTGATGCTTAAAAATGTGTAGTGTTTTGACACATTTGTGCTATTGCAGTGATTTTGGCAATGCAACTAAAGGTAACCTGTTTTGAAAGGTATAATCCCACTTTACTTTCATTACAAGCATCTTCACATCTAAGAAAAAAGAAAAATGTTCATGAGTCACCCTGGTTCATATTATCCATCATATCTTAGTGCCAGCATTTCTACTTCATTTAGTTTATGTTGTTGGTGTACAAAATCTTTAAGTGTGCTTATTTTTTTTTATTGAAATATTAATAATTAGCATGAAGAAACCTAAATGTATAAGTATTTTGTTATTTTAACAATATTCAAGAATATTCAAATATTGATGTTATATGGCTCTATTCACCTTATGTATGTCCTGTGTACCACATATGAAGCGTACTGAACTCAGTCCTGCTCCATACTTTTGCAATGCAGAATCTGCAGCTGCAATGATATCTGGATGGCCCTGGAAATGTTAAACATAACAAATATTTATGACTGTATTTGCATAATTTTGATTCTTTATTTTACAACCCAACAAAAAGCAGAAGAACTAGTGTATTATAATGATAAGACTAGCTTTAAGAAGTGAAATAGTGGATTATGGCTGGCATAAACTGCATTACAACACAGTACCAAAGTATGGTTTTATATAAAAATGGCATCTTCCTATCGGGCTATTATCAGCAGCACGACTGTGTTAGATTTTAATTGCACAATACCAGTATGGAACATACCAGTAAATGAGAATTTTCATATTTGTACATGCATATATGCTACTATTCTCTACCAGGAGCAAATCTACAACCTTGTACATAGAAAATCAGTGCCCAGCCAACTACATCAATGAGGTCAAAAACTGTGTAACAATTGCCTTGTTTTAGGCCCCTAGAGTTGAAAATATTTAAATATGTTTAATGGTGGTTTCAGGATTGATATGCAAAAGTTAATATGCATAAGAAATGAAATTGTGAAATTCAGTGGGTCATGATAGGATGCAATATGTAGACAATATAATGTAATGTATTAAATTTTAGATGAGTCGTATTTTTTACACATCTGCTTCACTTTCGTATAATTTTATTTTAAAACATGTTTCGCAAATCATTGTTTGCATCTACGGCTCTTATGTGACTGAAGCTTGATCCAGCGTTGTGGGTAATTCTGGGGTTGCTGCTGCCATCTGTTGATTTAGTGATGAACTTAAATGTGGGATTCTCTTCTGGCGGGATTTCAAAGTTCATTAGTTGGTTTTTATGTTTTTCTATGTATATCCTCTCCCATATGACGAGTTCACTATGTTTTTGTACGTATTTTAGTAATTCTGTGCTATCTTCAGAGTGATGCAGACAGTCGAATGGAATTAAAAATGGGAGTGAAAGCTCCTGAAACATATTTTCCTTTAAGAATAAACAAGTAAGTGATATTAAGTTAATTAGGAGTCGATTAATAACACAAAACAACACTATTAAATTTTCCCGGAACCGGTTTCTGAGGTCTTCCCTCTATCTTCAGCCGGACATCGACATCGTTGTTTTGTGTTATTAATCGACTCCTAATTAACTTAATTTATACAACAACACTGTTTTCAACACTTCCATAAAAGGATTTAAGTAAGTGATATTTTAGTTAATTGATGGAAATTAATATATAGGCTAAGGTTTTAAGGAAACCAGGAGATCCGTGGTTCAAATCCCGACTATGGCATTGAATTTTTCATGTTGACTCTATCTTTAAAAAGAAAAGTAAGTGATATATTAAAAATTGACTTAGTAATACTAAATATGTCCAGAAGAAATTTAGCAACAGACTAATTGTGTGTACATAATAAGCATGGAGTGAATGAGAAGTTCCAAAATTTACTGCTGCTAGTTTTTACTTTCATTTGATGACTATAATGGTCTGGAGGCATTGTA
The DNA here is from genome assembly GCA_030765055.1 of Mantis religiosa. Lineage (NCBI taxonomy): Eukaryota > Metazoa > Arthropoda > Insecta > Mantodea > Mantidae > Mantis > Mantis religiosa. The sequence goes on from CM060949.1 coordinate 104,891,165, forward strand.
ATGTCAGAGGCTTATAAGCATAGTTAGATAAACACAACAAGCTACTTGGAGCCAGCATTTAAATACCTAATTTTCAGAAGTAGACATACAAAATCAAAATTATGGAGAGTACACCATTCACTGTCATTCTTTTCCCTTATCATGATAGAATCACATATCCCCATAAAAAGGTATAGCATATGAGTTTCTATGCCGTAATGTTCCAGGGTCAAAGTGTGGTGCCTTTTCATTTTATATTGGTTTAATACTTACCTACAACACAGACAACAAATAGTACAAATTAATTATTTAGACACAGAAACTAAGACTTCATAAAGACTATCAGGGAAAACGGTCTTCTCGGGGATTCTCCAAGGATCAGTCCTGGGTCCCATTTTATTTTTGGTCTGCATCAGCAATCTATCACTTTATCTAAACAAAGGAATTTGATATAAAAAGCACTCTCTTTTTCTGGTGACACAAGTATATTAATTTCTGTTTCAAAATAAACAAATTAGTAATAAATTAAGACAAAACCAAAGCTTTTCAAAGCTATAAAACTTTAAAGAATCAGGAGCTGCCAAGCATTAAATTTGGATCAAAAACAATAAAGCTAGAGACTGGAGAAAAGCTGTTGGGTCTGTAGGTTGACCACCATCTGAGATGGGATATACTCGTACATGTGGAAAATCTGACAACTAAGTTAAGTAAAGTGTGCTCTACTCTGTGCCAGTTAAAGTTCTGTGCCAAAAGGCAGTTTACTGTCCCCGTTACTCTTCGTGGCTTACCTGTCTGACTTCTCTACGGAACCTCAGACTTTATGTGCCAGTACGTGGACAAAATCCTCATAATGGTACAAAAACGTTCGCTACCGTTTCCCTCTGCAGAAAAGCCAGCTCCGAGCTGTCGCCGCTGGAGTGAGAAGTGAAGTATGGCCATCAGCCCGGGAAGAGCGCTGTTGACAAAGACCCGTGGTTGTGCCCGCCGTGATCACTGAAGCTGCTACGGTGATGATCTCTTGGACCCCCTCCACTAAGTCCTCTTCGATCAGGGTTTCAGATATGCTCCCCACTTCAGGGCCAAAGCCCTACAAGGACACGCTGCACTCAGAGAGTTGTACCCAGTTTTCAATTCCAACGTGCCTACGTACCTCAAATTGCATCTATATCGGGCGATTGTCTCGCCCCCTGATCCTGTACAGATGCGCGGTCTGGGGAGGGGCGACTCCTACCACCATTCGCAGACTGAACACAGAATAGAAATGCAGAATAGTATGCTATGGATGATCTACGATACTGGTCGGATATCCTACACATCCACTCAGGACTCCCATACATTGTAGACATTTACAAGAAGGAACTTGCACCATCTACAATAACCTGGACACCCATCCCAAACACTCTAGTTTGGTACGACCACAAAGTAGTTCTTTGGAGGATCAGCTACCGTTGCCCAAGAATGCCTTGGATAACCTCACGTGAATAGGGTCGTCACTATTCCCTACACACCAAATTCCCGCAGGAGCACAAATGAAGCTGCTAAGACAAACAACCAAACCAAATTCCTACGCCCTCAGTGGGCAGTCTTCCTCAGGCGATCTAACAAGCGGACAGCCAGGTGCAGACATTTGGCATGTACCGGTGACCATATATGCGGACTATTGCGTCTGTCACTGGTTAGAGATACCCAAGCCCAAAGACACAAGCTTGCATCACATGGCCACTCTACTATATTACCCAGATAAAGCCGCAGTAAATGGCTAGGTGCTGAGGCAAAAAGCATCCCATCCAGGTGAACCTGGGCGACTCGCTCTGATTGCTGGATTGCTGAAACTGATTCAGTACGCGACGTTTGCTATCTGTGTCCTGCTCGAGTAGTACCCTGTCTGCTACGCGGCAGGTGTGCCTCAAAGTAAGGTGTTTGTAATTCATAATTCCAAAGCGGTAGATGTCACATTGCCATCAAACAGGGTGGAACTTATTGCTCTGTGTAAACCTTGAAGCATTACAAACTAAATACGTGTGTTCTTGGATTTCTCTAATGAAACATAGGAAAAGAACGCTGGTTTGGAAATCCAATGAGGAAATAGGTACGTTAACGCAAAATTGTAATTTCTTGAATCAGAAATTCCCCGGGAGAAAGGCAGTACATATGGTATGATATGGCACATACAAATATTGCACTGTATTGAAATCCACAGTATCCACCCACAGATATATCCAGTATCTTACTATCAAACTCAAAACTCTCCTTTTTGCAATATTAATTTAAATTATAGTTAAAAGTATTCGAGCTAAAATAATGTATGTAGAATGTCTCTCTTTTTTACAATCTTGCCATTAATTAACAAAAAAATTTTCAATTTTGAAAAGATTAGCTGGAGTCAAGTGGAGCAGTAATTGGGAGACATTGATCACCACATACAAAACATTCATCAAGCCCATACTTCTTTATAATGCAGAGGTAATAATTACAGAAAACAGTTCTAACATAAATCACCTAGAAGTATGCCAAAATCAGGCCCTGCGACTAATAACCGGTGCAGCAAAATCAACTCCAATCACGGTAATGCAAGCCTTAACTCGGAATTATCCAATATATCTAACTTTAGAGGAGCAAGCACTAATACAACATGAAAAAATGTTGCGGTTAAAAGCAAAATTGGAGAAAAGATTACTACAACCAATCAAGATGAAAATACAAACAAGTTTCCTACACAAAGTTATGGAATTAAAAACAGATCTGAATCTTCCTAATTCTAAAGAAAACATTTTAATCAAAGAAAACCCACTGACTTTTGAACCAATTAGTATTCAATTAGATCTAAAACAAATAGTTACAAAATCTGAAACTTTCAAACCTGTACTAAAAGCACTAGCTTTAGAAACTGTGAACAATAGATACCCACCTGAAGAATGGTCACATATCTACACAGATGGATCTAACTTGGACAACAACTCAGCAGCAGGAATTAAGTGTACACTATTCTCATTCTATGAACCAGCAGGGTACCACATAACAAATTTTGATGCAGAAGTAACGGCTATTCATATTTTACTCCAGCACCTTCTATACAGAATAGATAAATTAAAAAATGCTGCCACACTTTCTGATTCTAAAGCAGTATTATGTGCAATAATCCCGAGTTCGAATCTCAGTCAGGGTGAGTTATTTGGATAAGGCTTTTTTTCGGGGTTTCCCTTATCCTGAAAGACGAATGTCAGGTAACTCTAAGCTCTATGGACCTTGGGCTCATTTGCGTATCATTTCATCATTCCATTCATCGTCCTATATGACTTAACGTTGGAGGACGTAAATTACAAAAAAAAAAAAAAAAAAAAAAAAAGTACAATAAGTTCATATAAAATGAGGTCAATTCAAATTAAAGAATGTCACAAAATGATCCAACAACTTCAAAAACGGCCGCGCCGTAGCTCAGTGGTTAGACCGCTTAGCTCTCGCCAAGGCGGCCCGGGTTCAATCCCATGTGAGCGCAAAGTGAGATTTGTGATGGACAACACGGCATTGGGGCGGGTTTTCTCAGGAACCTCCGGTTTCCCCCGCCATCTCATTCCACCGGTGCATCATCTTCATCTCATGTACCATCAGTGTCGCCGCTTGCGGTGCCGTACGTAGTAAAAGCGGGCGTTAAACACTACACAACTTCAAAAACTACTGAAAAGAATTATATTACAGTGGATACCTGCACATTGTGGAATTGCTGAAAATGAATCAGCTGATTTTCTTGCCAAAAAAGGTGCAAATTTATTTCAGAGCAAAAATTAAAAACTTGCCCTTTACATCCATAAAAAGATCAATAAAAACAAATATAAAATCAAACAAAACCACTCAATATCTAACAAAGCCAATTTTAATTAAAATCCAGAAATTATTCCAGATATCCCACGTAAAGCTGCAGTAGCAAATTTTAGATTACTTACGAAACATAACTATTTGGCCAAACACTTACACAGAATAGAAATTTATACAAGTCCAAATTGTCCTCTGTGCAACAATGAAGAGGAAATGACTGAAGAACATCTTTTAACCTATGAAGCCCTACCTACTGGACCCACTACACAGAAATATTGGAGAGCAAGAGAGCTAATGGCTTCATTGCCACAGCCTAGCATTTGAAAACAACAACAACAACAACAACAATCTTGCCATTTTTAACTTTTCCAATTCTCTTCAGCTACTTTCGAACCTAACAAAAGTTGATCGCACATTTATAAGCATTTTATAGATCCAGAGCCACTTTGAGTTGCTGAATATCCCTGTTTCAGAGTTTGCACAACGCTTAAATCCGTTCTATAATATTCCCAGCTGGAAAGATGTCCACAATTTAATTACAAAAATGTATGCTGAGGCAAAGGAAAATGTTAAAAGCAAATTGGTCTTCATTCTTGTCGTCACACTTAAAATCGATTTAACATCATTAAATTCCGGGTCTTAATATATGCAGTAACATGTCCTGGTGTAAATTTAAACTGGAAGTTACAAACTTTTCTCAAACTTTTCACAGAAGTCGTGAACCAGTGGAATACTGAGCATAGAGTTAAATCCATTTTTACCAATAATGCAGCAAGTACGTATACCGCTGCAAAACAAATTTCGGGCGTAGAGTACATAGACCACTCTGTTCACTTATTAAATCTCGCCGTCATATGTGTTTTTGCTGATGTTAAGGAAATAAACTTAGTTGGAGTAAATATCATCTTGTGGGATATTTTAAATCAAGTTGCAAGAGAAAAGAGGAGCCTGGAAGGTATCCAAACAGAACTAAGAACGCCAAAACACAAAATAGGAAGTTTAAACAAGATGAAACAGTACCTATGATATGTTCACGAAACCTTCAGATCAAAGCGAATGTATCAACGTAGCTCTGAGTGATCTGAAAGGATCGTCAAAATTCTTAGCGCTAATGAGCGGGATTATCCATCGGGCAGGACCCTTTTGTTCAAGCAATTACAGAAGTTGCTATGGAACAACACGTACCCTCCTCTAAAGTGTTAGCAATCATAAAAGTGCTCATTGATAGTTTAAAAGACAATAATGCATCTTGCGAGCAAAATCAGCTGATTCTTAAATTACAAAGAGCACTTCGTGCTAATGTTTCGACTAGATTGTTACCACTCGAAAGGTAGAAATTCAGACCATTGGAAACGCTATTAGATCCGATGAAAAAATTCTGCGTTTGGTAAACTAAAAAACGTATAACATTTCGGAGATATTTTAGCGGAAGAATGTGGAGAAGAACTGCAGAAACAGTCAATTGATTTCCTGAAACAAAGCGGCACTTCTGAACTACATTAATGTTAGAGTCAACATGAAAAATTCAATGCCATGGCCGGGATTTGAACCACGGATCTCCAGTCCAATAGTGTCGCTACTCTTCACGTGGTGCTAGACCTTTGAAATATATAACAGTACGCTCAATCATTTTGATCTAATAGTAGGAAACCAGTTTTTTCCCTGAAACTTCGACTTCCTAAATCTCAAATCCCTTCCCTGGTATCCTCAGTGATCAAATGATGAATAAATTTACATTACACGTCACTAAATGCATTGCTTACCAAATCAGGTAATCCCAGTTATAGCACCATGCAGTCATATTTAGATTTTCTGCTCTACTGGACATTTGTAGCTAGTGTGTGCAGTTCAATTGAAAGAATTCATTATTGAAAAGGTCAGGAAGATTACATTTTTGTATGATTTTAACTCAGTTCCTATTCTATTCTAATATAAATGACATTAATAAAAGCGTGTATATTGCTAAGCAAACCACAACAAGTCAATTCAGTAATAATAACGAATATGTGATATATGAGGTAAAATGACTCTCTCTCTCTCTCTCTCTCTCTCTCTCTCTCTCTCTCTCTCTCTCTCTCTCACTGTAATAGTCGTAGGAAATGTAAGTCATAAAAGCCAACCATTTTCTCACTTATATCCAAAATGACATGTTCTGTTTTTAAGCTTTCTCTTTTATTCGTTAGAAATAAGTTCACATGATGTTTTACTCATTCTGAAATACATATGAACGCTCTATATGTATGGAAATTTGTGTGAAATTCATCAGATTCTACTTTCTATTTTCTCTGTGTATAGTAAGCAAGGAAAATATTGATACCCCTGAATTAAAATAAAAAGTCATCTTTAGAAAAACTCTGTTTGTGGACACCACTGCTTGAAGTCTAAAATTCAATGAAATACCAAACTTGGTATTTAAGGATGTGTTACGAATCTTCCAAAGATGTGTTACGAAAATTTTTGAAGAAATCCCTTCTACCCAAACTACGTTTTCATGGGACAGTTAAAGAAATAGTTTTCTGAATTTGGTTAAAATACTATACACTTAAAATATTTTAATGGCAAATGAAATGTATGAGATGTAATAAAAAATATCGAAGTTGTTTAATTTTGCGGGCATTTTACATCCGATTTTCGAAGTCCTTTTGCATCTTGTTAGTACACCTATTCCTGATGTATGTTTGCATTTTCAGTCATATAAATATTTGATTAATTGTTGACAGTCGAAAACTTTATACATGTTTTGGAGTACTTAGCGAATTTTCATTTAATTTGCATTTAATTTTGCTAAAATGGATTAAAGTGCAGCATCACATTTGAAACATCGACCCTGGCTTTTGGTGAATCTTCTGGAGTAAGAAAGGAGTGGTAGAAACATTTCGAAGTCGGTCAAGAAGACGTTGAAGGTGACGAACTCTGGATGCACTTGCATAATAATTACAGTGTGGATGAAGGAAATAAAATGGTTTTAGAAAATCGCTGAATCCCCACAACAGAATTGTGGCAAAATCATTCATCGGAATTGCAGTGTAATAATGCTGACGCTCACACCTTAATGCTTGTTCGTAATTTTCTATTTTGCATAAAACTAAAATGTTATGTTTCAACCACTGTATTTGTCAAGATGTCGCTTTCCCACTACTAATGAAACAAATCAGAATCGCTGAAGGAGCTGAATGTAAAGTACGTTCCACAAGTACTCCCAAGACTGGAAAAAGCGCTGAGACAATGTTTTATCTGAAGGGAATTACTTTGAAGGGGAAAAATATGTTGATAAATAAATAACGATTCTTTAAGAAAAAATAAAATTCTCGTTAGCCTTTTATCAGACTTCGTATATCCTCAACTTTCTGAAAATGTCCTTAGAAGTCATTTTCATGGATTGCTTTTATATCTGGTAAACCGGAAGAGATAGATAAAATCTGACTGCATAGCAAATACTTACCGTGTTAAAATACATAATTTTAAATACTCTTTCCTAGTGGCGTGAACCATTTAGAAGACATTTCTTGTTATTTGTCTGAATGTTCCGATACTTACAGTTTTGTATAGTTCTGAAATGGGAAGTGGTTATTCGTTCTCTTGGCTTTGCAAAGATAATTGAACTGCAAAGACATCATATACTGACTAGCTCTTTAATGATTTGACTATCGTTTTAAGTCTGTTATACACCTGTATTCCCTTGTACCTATGAGAAAATTAGTGATGAGGTGATGTTTACTTGTATTTACATGAAATAGACAAATAAGTGCTTGTAAGAATAGTTTGTACAGGAGTAGAGAAAGTCATGTAAGTACAACACATGCATTTCAAGTTAATTATCATATACCCATTTCCTGCACTTTCCTCTTCTGGATGAGGAGTGTCGTAACTCTTCTTCACATTCGGAAGAGCCGCTAGAATATCAACTCATAACCTTCTATGTTTGAGACAAGTATGAAGAGATAACACATAGTAATATGTAAAGTGCAAACAGAGCAGCGCTGCATGTACTCTTCAATTTATGTGATTTCGTATTGTGTGGCGTGCCATGGAAATAAGACATACAAGATGCTTCTACTTTTACTCCGTTGCTCTCTTTCTCAACGGTGATGTTTTGTTATTCAGGCCAATTCAAATGGTATTTCCTATGACCTCTGAATATTGGAATTATTCTTGATTGATTACATTGCTCCCCAATCTTATATAAGTAACAGATAAAATAATATGGTACAAAGAAATTATTGTTTACTTACTGAAAGACCAAGATAATTATTTGAACAAAAATTAAGTATCATATCCTTCCTTCCTTCCACTGTTATGGCATTTGCTTGTTTTGATGTAATTATTCTTTCTGCTTTCCACGTGCCAGCATTTTTTATATTCTGTAGTTCTTCTCCAATTATTTCCTTTAGCATGGCCTGAGAATGTGTCGTATGGCAAAAGAACAGCTGGACATCTTGGAGGTGCTTTTTTAACGCTGCAGAAAACAAGAACAATAGCAATTTAAGTTGCACAAAATGTAAAACTTCTAAAGTATGTGATTTGAAAACCAAGTCATGTAGTTGTAAATAAAATTACTTCCGAAACATGATTTAATATTTCTGAAAATAAACTTATTGAAAGTATAATTTTCAAAGACATGAATATGTTAGAATATGTGCCACTTTTAAAGATCTCTTTGAATATTGAATCAATGAACGTTTTATGAGATCAAATTTATATACTTCTAATATGCGAAATTGCCAATGGCAAAGTTCAAGAATACACTGTTTTTGTGAATATACTTTTATAGCAAATTAGGCGGTTACACTGATGACAGAGGACCTTCACAATTTGCTAACAGGAAGACGGGGGTAAACCTGATAATTTACCGCAGTTGAGGATAATCCTAACGGGACTTGAACTGCAAATCTGTTATTCATGAATCTATGCTCTAAACGACTTCAGCTACCTATGTTGGTGATGTCGTAAACTATTGTAGAATTCTTATAGAACATATTATTGTGATCTTGTATAAGCAGATATTGCAAAAACGAGTTTTCACGACAGCGAAACACACTTCCAATTGTGTCTGCAGGTGCTCCAAGTCCGTAATGTAGAATGGATATGATAGCCTGTTCTCTGGACTATCACCAGCGTTGCTTGTAATGTTTGCAACCTAAATGTATTCTTGTAAAGCCAAAATCAAGACTGAAAAGTGCAATGCTATGGCCTGAACTGAACTACGTATCTTCAGCTTTTCATGTTATTGCTTTGACCAACAGAGTACCAACATACAGGTTCATCACAGACACCATAACTGACGTGCATGTTGCATGCTTTTCGGTAAAGTACAAAATGTTCAAGAATTTACCGTCACAATGGCAGCTAGGCGCTAGAAGTAGGCAGATGGATGGATCCTCTTTAACTGGAGCACATCAACGCAGGAGTACAACAAAGAGATCTATTTGCTTTTAGCGTCCCATAAAAGAAGAAGAGGAAGAGATGAAGGGGAGACCCGAATGCGACCAGATATGGATGACGTGCGCTAGCAAGGACGGATCCCTAAAGATCCTACGCGCGAACCCTCTGAGCGCGTACGCCACAAGTCGTAATAATGGTTTCGCGACAATATACTATTTTCAAGGTGTGCTGTAAACGTGTTTTGCGTCATAGAAGGTGCAAATATGTAAAACGGGAGAGGGAAATGTTGGCTCCATTAATACAGTGGCCGAGGAGAATGACTTAGGTGTGCTTTGTTCAATGTCAAATGAAAGGTTTATATAATATTATATTCGGTTGAGTGTGTGTGGATTGTTTTTGCACATGTTGCTGCATCTTGATTACAATTTTGGAGTTTATTGATTGTTAGCTGTTTGCTATTTACTGTATTTGTCTTCCTAGGACATTACGAGCTAGACCGGTATATCTAAGCTTGCTCAGTAAAAATTGTACATTACAGTTTTTTCAGTTTGATATAAACCTTTTTGTAAAATCACATACAGGATATTAATGATCTACACTGAAATATTTTCAGAGCAATTGGAGATATTCTAAACAAGTAATCTGAGATAGGAGACTTATGGCCTGTTGATTCAAATGTGTAAGTTGCGGCTAAATGATTCTAAAGTGCCAGTACGCCACTGCTAATGATAACACAACTTGAGCGCACAACACAAGAAAATGGAGAGACATGTCGGAGCGCTTTTTTTGTTGTTGTTGCTGTTGTAATGTACGTCCTCCAACGTTAAGTCATATCGGACGATGAATGAAATGGGTGAAGTGATGCTCAAATGAGTCCGGGGCCATGGAGTTTACAGTTACCCAACATCCGTCTATCAGGATAAGGGAAACCCCCGGAAAAAACCTTATCCAGGTAACTCACCCTAACCGAGATTTGAATTCGGGACCTCTTGAACGTGAGGCAGACATGCTACCATTTACGCTATCGAGGCGGGCTATGCCGCAGTGAGAAGTGAACGAGTTCGAGTCTCACTATTTTTGTCTGCTTTTATTTTTGTTTGTTTGGATTTTTAATATTTGTCTAAGTTTTTAATTCTAGTATAAATGTATACATTTTATGGAGCAATTTCAATTCGTCAGTACAATTAATTACGATTCTTTGTAGCAAAGCTTGAATCCCACTTAATACTTTCACATGCTTTACGTATAACGGAACGTGGTTTAAAGGGTGAACGAACGCATATAAAATAAAAAGTAAACCCAACTCTTTATGCCAGGTTTATGGGAATTGCTTGAAATTGCGAACGTTTTGAATGCAAAGTTGACAGCGGCGAAGGAACGTCTGTCGTACTCTGTCCAAAATTTCTTGTGTGTGTGTGTGTGTGTGTGTGTGTGTGTGTGTGTGTGTGTGTGTGTGTGTGTGTGTGTGTGTGTGAGTGCGCGCGCGCGCGCGCGCGCCAAATAACTTCATATGCAGCTATTATTCGGGAAGTTAGGTCCTCTTCTGAGGTAGTAGGTGTTTCGTATACCAGAGACTTGAGGTGAGCCCAGAAAAAGAAATCAATTGGTTCCAGGTCGGGAGAGTGTGCTCGCTAAGCTTCAGTTGGATTCCGCCTTCCATCGGGCAGTATAAACATGGTTTAAATCTCAGTATTGTTATGGCATTGGCCAATCATCTTCATTCTTACTTACGAAGCACGTCATTTCTTCCTATTAGAATTTCCGCATTAAAAAGACGAAAGAAAAATTAACTATATGATAGGAACCGAACCAGTGACCCTTGGAACCCCAGTTTTCGGCGTTACGGATTGGTCCACCAAACAACTTACAGAAACACCACTAGAGTAGACTACATGATACAAGAAGGTAGTTAATCGCTGTTCAGTGTCATAATGGCAGGTGATTAGTTTCAAATTTGAGAGATTTGGGGCATTTATTCTTGAGAACGCCAATAACGAGCTACTAAGAATTGATGTTTCTATACTCGGGAAGCAATTTTAAAGACATTCTACTCCAATAATTTCACCCACCTTGTTTAAATTTCAACTTATTAGCATCTGATGCTAATTAGGTTTAACGCAATAGCCGCAGGCCATCCCACTTGCTTATATTAGTCATGTCTACAATCGCTGACATTATTTCGATGTAGTTCATTAACACCTTGTATGTAGTATTGCTTGATCTGCTGCATTAAATTATCGTAAAATACACTATCTTCTAGCTTAATGAAGACGTTAGTAGTATATGGACCGCGGGAAGCAAACTTCCACGAAGACCAAATCGTTTAGCCAACATTAGCACCACCTTGACATTGAAGTGCGTCTATCTTCCCGCAGCCCCTTTTTTCAACCGTAGAAGACTGGCGTATAGCGAGGTCTATAGCTGGCGCTAAAAGAGGTTTTCACCTTGGACAAAACCATTTCTCGACCACTGGAACGTCGTCGACCTTTCGGTGGCATTTCTTTATATTTTTTTTTTTCCTTATATAATTACATATTTTAACCGATATATTTTTATTTCTATTATTTTCTAGTAATAATATTTAAGAAA
>CM060949.1:104907927-104920427 GCA_030765055.1 Mantis religiosa
GCTAAGAAGTTAATATAGAGGAATAACGCATTCCTATTACAAGAGTACTTATAAATATTTAAAAATTCCAACCAATGAGAAGTAATGTATCGAAAATGGTTTGCTCCGTAACACAGACTTATTCGACATAAATTAAGATTTTGTCTATCTTCACACTTTACCAGTTATGTAAAAGTGACAACTGTGTCCAGTTGTGCCCAAACTGAAAAGATTTAAGAGGGTTTTCCCCCCAAGAAAATTCAAAACATACATTTAATTTCTCATGAAAATAGCCTAAATAGTCATGGAAGCCTGATACCCATTGTTATCTGATCCTCACTATACTGTTTGGTTTCGAAACGTATCTGATAGAAATAAATCTTCGATACTAAAAATATATAATTTTGTAGTATTATAAATTGTTTTAATTAACTTAATGCGTTGTTTCGTTTAACTTTATGCTAGATAAGGAATGGATGGAGTCTAAACTTCATGTTATTGCTTCACATGTGCCCCAAAAGCTACTGGACTATAGTTCTTGATAGACCTTGACCGCGTTTCCTGTGGTTGAATGAACGCGGTTTTCGGAAAGAGTTGAAATTATTCTAGTTGGTGCACTACTTCGCGTTTGTGTAAATAGCCTGGCGTGATAACTCACTCTGAGCCATTACATATGTACCTCTCATAACACCGTTGGCATTGAATTTTCAATCTGGCTCTATTCATTCAAACCTTAGCCTACACACGGCTAGTGTGGAAGAAATGATTATTTCCATCAATTTACCTGAATAATATAGTGGTTTAACTATGAAGCCTGGGACTTAAGTACTTACAGCATAGTAAGTCGCCGCAAAAAGTGCGGGTCTCATAGCATATGAGAACGTCTAGTGGTCTACCGGAAACATACGAGTCAGTTGGAGAATTTAATGTCATGTCGGCGTCTTGGCCATAGTACCTCAGTGGTTTAGCGCAACTGCCCGGAGTGCGGGAGATCCGTGATTCAAATCCAGCTATGGCACTGAATTTTTCAGTTTGGCTCTATTCATTCAAACCGTAGCCTACACACGGCTAGTGTGGAAAAAATGAATATTTCCATAAGTATTATCATTATATTTTATATTTATATGTTTTGTACATTAAAAAACTACTAACTTTATCCGCCCTAGAGGATATACAAAAATGTGTTTTCCTGTTAACATTAATAATCCCAAAAACTGGAGCTTCTTAATAGCTTCTTCTCAAAAAGTCTTAAAGGTGTTTTACTTCATAATAGAAACATTCATCCTCCCTCTTTTGTTTTAAAGAGGCATATGAAAATGTTAAGTTTTTGTTACAAAAACTACAGTATGAAAACCATCTATGTTTAGTTCGTGGAGATTCCAGGACTATTAGACTATTAATTGGTCAACAGGTTGATTTCACAAAATATTCTTGTTTCTTATGTACATAAATGAGATAGCAGATCTAGGTCAAAACAACAGGAAAGGGAACTTTGGCCACGTAGAACTAATTTAACACCAGTCCAAAAAAAAAAAAAAAAAAAAAAAAGAAGTGAATCCCTTGATCACACAGAAAATGAAGCTAGTCGCAGTGAAGCAACAAATATTACACAAATAAAAATATTTGTAACAGAATCTCCACTTGACTAAGAAGTTGATGTTAATACTTCCTTCTTTATAAAATCGATTTCAAAAGCATATCGCTGTCATCTTCAGTCAAACTCCGTTGTTAAGGAAATCTCGGTTACCATATTTTTTTTCTTTTGTTATGTTACGTTTCCAGCATTACCAACTTCTGAAGACGAAACAAACCTAAAAACAGAATCAATTGCCGGTATGTCAACATTCATTACGCAATGTTTATTTTTTAAAATAAATATTTTTTCCCACACTATTAACTCTGTGGGACCATTTAATTGTTTTAATAATTTAACTTCGGGATTTATTTCATGGTTAAATGACCAAAAATGATCTGCTACGGCCGATTTATCCATTTGTTTATATTTAATGCTACGAAAATGTTATTTCTTTCTGGTTTCCAAACTGCGTTTCGTCTTTCCAATATAAACCTGATCACAATCCAAACAATTAAATTGATAAATACCAGATTTTTTATTATTAGGAATTTTATCCAATTTAGAAAATTGTAATAATTTTTAATACTATATTTATTTTTAGGAACTAAAGTTATACCAACTTCTTTAAAAAAAATTGAAAATGTTTATTAAACCAAGGATGGCAAGTAAATGTTTTAAAATTATAATCATCTTTTTTTTATTAAGAGTAGAAATATCATTATTGATATTTAAAGTTTTCAATCTTATTTTGTATAAAATCTTTATTAAAACCATTAATTAAAGCAGTGTTAATAATATGTTTATATTCTTTATTAAATTCTTCTTTATTCAGGGGTATATTCATTAATCTATAAATCAAACTATTAAAAACAAAAAAATTATGTGAAAAATTAAGTGAATCTCTTATTGATCCTTAAAAGTATTGTTGAGACCGGCCCTTGTAGCCATGGTGTTAGAGCGTATGTATGTCTCTGGCGTTCCGTCCTGCAGAGGGTCGCGGGCTCAAGTCCTGCCTCGGGCAGGGTGTTTATGCGTTGTGTATGTTATCGTGGATATGTGCGCCACTATAGAAAAATAGATTCACTTCGATTGCTAAACGGATTCTTCCAGAAGGCCAAATATGTGTCAAATATGTATTTTTGCCTTCTTTCCGTGTAAAATTAGGTTTAAAATTGGGTTTAATGAAACAATTGTGATAACTCTAGATAAAGACTTTGAGTGCTTTAAATACCTTTTTGTTACATTTCCTTCATTATCTTATGAAAAAATGAATGCTAATAGGTATATTGGATGGCCCACAAATTCGAAAACTGATGATGGACAGTAAGTTCGAGAATAATATGAGTCGAGAAGTGAAGGATGCCTGGAATGTTTTCAGAAACTTCGTTTTTAATTTCATTGGAAATAAAAAAAGATACAATATTATGCCAATACAGTCAAAGTTACATGATGCTATTTTATAATGGTTGTAACATGAATGTCAGAGTACATATTCTTCATTCCCAACTAAATTATTTCCCTGATGATTTAAGATATTTTAGTGAGGAACAGAGAGAAAGATTTCACCAGAATATAAAAAACATGGAAATCAGTTATCAATGGAAGTGGAGCTTTTATCTCTAAGCTCTATGGACCCTGCGCTCATTTAAGCATGCTTCATCTATTACATTCATCGTCCGACATGACATCGTTGGAGGACGGAAATTACAACAAAAAAGTGGAGTTTTCACATGATGGAAGATTATACTGTATTTTACAAAGGGACTGCTTTAAACAACATACGAAAAGGACAAAGAGGAGAAAATATGAAGTGCAATATTGAGATAAGTTGCTTATAATTATAAGTAATTAATGATTTATTAGCGACAAATAAATTATAATTATGGCCTAGTTTTTCATAGGTTGAAAGCAATTTTTATCACGTTTCACAAAGCTTTAGTTTCATTCCTGTTATTTATGAATAATTTGAAAATCTGATTGATGGGGAAAAAATGGAGATTATTTTAGAATTAACCACAAACAAATCCGTCTATGTTCATCCATCAGATTAAAAAAAGACAGAAAGGAAGTTTTGAAATGAGGAACTTAAGACGTGAGGTACAAAACGTATGAAAATATTTATACAAATATTTTTTTTACGAATGTAAAAAAGTTATATTTAATACAGCATGAGTGGAGCATCTATTTTCAGGTAGATAATGATAATTATAATAGAGCAGCCTTAAAAGACACAGCAAAACATTTACCCGCGATGTTCTGTAGTAATATAAAACAAAATTGAACTAGCATTCACAGCATACACCAAAATAAATAAACAAATAAATAAGTAGAGGCAGACTGAATAATTCAATGTCATAGCCGGTATTTGAACCACGGATCTCCCGCTCTCCTTGCGAATGTTCTAAACCACTGAGCTACTAAGGCCAACATACCGACCTCACATTAAATTCTCCAACTGACTCGTATGTTTCCCGGTAGACCACTAGGGGTTCTCATATGCTATGCGACACGCACCTTTTTGTGGCGACTTACCATGTTGTAAGTACTTAAGTTCCAGGCTTCATAGTTAAACCACTATATTTTATTTTAGGTAAATTGATTGAAATAATCATTTCTTTCACACTAGCCGAGTGTAGGCTAAGGTTTGGATGAGTACAGTAGCACTTAAAAATTCAATGCCATAGCCGGGATTTGAACCACGGATCTTCCGCTCTCCATGCGGTTGCTCTAAACCACTGAGCTACTACGGCCAACTTGCCGACCTGATATATTTTGTTTGATAATGAAGCTGTCAATATATTAGCGCCACCGGTGTGACTGAATTTTATCACGCAATTCTTTTACAGGCCAGTGAAACTGCTGACATTGTTGTCACTTTTAAACCTTCGATTTAGACCGAGTATGAACCCACGACCAGGGAGCAGCAGGCCAACGCCTCTTCAACAGAGACTGGCTTCACATGCTACTTGAAGCCTAAAACCTTTATTGAGAGGAATGTACGAATTTAGCGTTGCTGTCACGACATGATGCCGCGATATCTAAAATTAAAGAACAAAAGCATTGGTTACATCCTTTAACAAAGAAAATACTAAGTACATAGTTAAGGAACAAGCTATCGCCTTTATAGCTTTGTCTAAACTGAGAGATTATTTGTTTTTCACGTCCTCCAACGTTGTCATATTGGACGACGAATGGAATAGATTACATGATGCTCAAATGAGCCCAGAGTCCATAGAGGTTAGAGCTACCCGTCATTCGTCTTTCAGGACAAGGGAAACCCCAGGAAAATTCTTATCCAGGTTATTTACCCTGACCGAGATTTGAAAGGGGACCACTTGAACGTGAAACAGACACGCTACCACCTACGCTCCCGAGGCGGGACTAAACTGAGAGAGGAGTATCCAGTATTGCTGCTTATCAGTACATTACCAAGTAATGAGTGTCAAAACCTAGTGATGTATTCCTATTGTTAATATTTAACATTTTAATAAAACTCGCTGGAGACTTTTGTGACACCGAGCAGGATAGTTCAGGCGGTTTCGGCATTGGGGAGACACTGGTTCGATTCTCGTGGTCAACCTACCTTACCCAAGGGCTTTTCCGCGGGTTTTCCAGGGTCACCAGGAGAATGCTGGGTAAGTTAATTACATCCCCTGCATTTCCTGTCCCTCCATTTCATCTCCATTATCATTTCACACCATCTCTCATCTGGTGGTCTGTTTCAGGGTAGAAGTGTCGGTGGGTGTCTCGGCGCTCCATGGCAGATTGATGTGCTCTGAGTAAACACTTCCTCCTTCGGTAGTACGATTGCTGGTCTCCGAACCCGGTCTCGTGGTGGAGCTGTTTCCGAACCACAGAATCGTTGTCCTGACTGTGGTCCGTTGTCATCTAGTCAAGACCCTGCCCTCTGCACTGCCGTGACTCCTTGGGAAGGCCGTCCTCTGTCTCCTCTCACCTCATCCTTCCTCCCGAGGGAGGAACTTGGAGTATAGGTGCAATAGACCGAGCCTGGGGTCTCCGTGCCGATTCACCTCCCTAAAGTAGTCCAGTCCGGTTCAATCCATTTTTTGACAAAACGCAATTTGAATGTTCCATGTAAAAGGTAGTTTTGGGTTGGAGTAATTTTCTAAAAGCTCTTTTCGATGCATGGTTGGAACTTGCTGAACTTAAATAAAAGTTTGCGCGCGCACGTACGCACACACACAGGTATAAACACAAGTACACAGACCTTTTTCTAAAAATGCTCTTTTTTGGGACAGGATGATTCAAATAATAAGTATATTTCCGGGAAATCTCAATATTGAAATTTTAAGTGATATATATTTGCCCTCTTTGCTGGTACAGAAAGCAAAAAATATGGAAAATAATTGCACCCATGTCTCACTTTAATAGAAGCAAGTGTATAATTTCTGAAAAACTAAAATTGCTTGATGCCGTTTTTACATTCTCTAATAGGAAAGTATTTGGAAGTAAAGGGAAAGTGTTGTATTCCACCCTAAAATTTAATACGGAGATTTCACCAAAAGTACATGTTTTGAGATCTTCTGAACCGAAATTAAAAAAAAAACATTTTTTGAAAAAGTCTCCGTATAAATTTGTGTGTGTTTGAGTGTATTCGTTTGTGAACAGTATAACTCATACAAAACGTCGACTAATTACCAAACTTGGTATTTAGTTCAGAATATTTCAAGGAGATGGCATAGAGATTTCAAGAAATTTCCCCACCCCAGAGTACCCTTAGGTAATTTTGATTTTCTCAAATTTTGTTTCATAATTTTGACAAAATACCATATATTTAAAACATGTACATACCAAATGAAGTTCATATCTTGAATTTTTGGGGAACGTTGACGTCCTCTTCTTCCTTCTTTCCTTCCTGCCTTTCTTTCTTTCTTTCTTTCTTTCTTTCTTTCTTTCTTTCTTTCTTTCTTTCTTTCTTTCTTTCTTTCTTTCTTTCTTTCTTTCTTTCTTTCTTTCTTTCTTTCTTTCTTTCTTTCTTTCTTTCTTTCTTTCTTTCTTTCTTTCTTTCTTTCTTTCTTTCTTTCTTTCTTTCTTTCTTTCTTTCTTTCTTTCTTTCTTTCTTTCTTTCTTTCTTTCTTTCTTTCTTTCTTTCTTTCTTTCTTTCTTCCTTCCTTCCTCCCTCCCTTCATTCTTTCTTTCCCTTTTTACGTTCTTTCTTTCTCTCTTTTTTCTTTCTTTCTTTTTAATTTACGTCCTCCAAGTTAAGTCTATCCAACGATGAATCAAATGGGTGAAAGATGCTCAAATAAGTCCAGGGTCCATAGAACTTAGAGTTACCCGACATCCATATTTCAGGATAAAAGGGAAAACCCGGAAGAAAACCTTATCCAGATAATTCACCCTGACCAAGATTCGAAATCGTGAATCAGACACGCTACCATCTACGCCACAGAGGCGGGCCCTTCATTCGTTTGTATAACTGGTAAAGCATAAGAGACTGATAAAACTTTATTACAGAAAAGATGTAGATCTTGTTAAAACATACAATTTATAATCTACTTTTTGTGTAGTGAATGAATCCAACGTTTTTATTTATTTGCATTTTAATGCTTTTTTCAAGTAGGAAGTCATTCTTTTTTGTACATCCTGGACATCCAAAGAAAACGGAATGTCAAAGCCATACACAGCGACCGGCTCCTAAGCCGGTCCTGTAAGCTCTTAAGCCGGTCGCTTGTAAAAATCTTACTGCCCTTTCCTCTCTTACTTACGAGGACATTTGTAATAAAACCATTTTTATAAATGTCTGTGTCAAATATTATGACGTAGGTATGATAAAAGTGTTTATATAGTACAAGAGTGAGTAGAGAAGATCTTCCCCCCCCCCTTCCATTTTAACTGCAATGGTCATATCGGCGGCCGTTCTCCTTTGGAACATTTCGAAGGATCATATCGTAATCGCTGGGTAGACAAGGTCTTGTGGGCGGACATATCAGAGCTTTTAAATGAGTATATGTATATAGAACCAAAGAGATTCAGTACTCATATACCATATATACCATAAGGATTTTTATTGGGGGGCATTGGGCCTACCAAGGAAGGTAACAAAAGAAGAAGTGCAGATGATGTTGGTTATTTTAGTAGAGAGAGTGCTGAAGTATTGGTTGAGAATGAATTTAGATATTAATAATTTGTTAAGATATTCAGTAGAGTGCCAGAAAAAGAATCTTATGAACTATAGATGGACTGTAGCATCCGAAATAGAAATGTGTGTAGTGTTTAATGCCCGCTTTTACTACATACGGCACCGCAGGCGGTGACACTAATGATGCATGAGATGAAGATGGAGCACCAGTGGAATGAGATGGCGGGGGAAACCGGAGGTCCCGGAGAAAACCCGCCTCAACGCCGTGTTGTCCACCACAAATCTCACTTTGCGGTCGCCTGGGAGCATCCGAAATAACCTGTAAGTTAATGGCATGGGAGAAGAGGAGAGAGCAATAATAAAATCTTTTGGAAAATAACAAGGAAGAGAGTTGAAGGCATAGAAATCCAAAACTTTATGATTGGGTAATGGAGGAAAGACTTCCGAAAAGCTGTACCAACGGAGTAAACATAGGGAAGGGAAACACATTGATAAGCTAAGGGAAGGATTAGCAGTGTTAGGAACTGGTGTTTGGAGACTAACAAGGATACGAAAGGACATAATACAGAGTCAATGTCCCATTTTTGAAGGGAAAGAAGATGGGAATATATGGTATTTGAATGTCAAGGAGCGGATTTACGGAGGAAAGAATTTCCCGGAGAAAATGGGCCAAGATAGACAGAATAACAGCATTAAAGAGGGTTTTAACTCATTACATAGTTTTTAATTAAAGAAAAATGGAATTGGTCTGTACAGAAGGAATAGAGCTAAAGTAGCGTTTTGATAGCTGTAATGACTTATAAACTGTGTGTAGAAGTAATTATGTTGGGTAGGTAAGACCGACAAAGAGCTTGGACTGAAATGCCCTTACTACTCGAGTATGTATCTGTTACCTAAGCAGTTAAGCTGGTGCACGCCTAGTCTAGATGCAGTTGCTGAGCAACTGACAC
This sequence comes from Mantis religiosa, assembly GCA_030765055.1. Lineage (NCBI taxonomy): Eukaryota > Metazoa > Arthropoda > Insecta > Mantodea > Mantidae > Mantis > Mantis religiosa. The sequence continues at coordinate 104,916,536 of CM060949.1, forward strand.
GCCTTAGGCATAGCAACACTCATTACACTTCCGTAAACACACATTTAGCAATGATAATGCATTCAACCTTGGTGTTGCGGGTTTTTCTAGTTCTCCTACTTACGTTTCAACCATCGTTGCCTTCACGCTGAACGTCACTGTAGCCCCTCAACAGCAAGTAGAGCTCTGCCCAGACCCTTTTTTAGGCTTTAGGGTTATAATTTATCATCCTATATGGGCCATTTGAGAAAATCTGATGTGCATATATATGGTTTTCCCTAGTCTTCTACAAACTATTAATGCAATCACTTAATTCTCTATTTACTATATGTCAATCGAAATAGACATTTGAAGAAGTTACTGTTAATTTTCTTGTGGGTGCAAGGGAAATGTGGAAACACATTATACTTTAAGCCATAGTTAAATCTTTTAAACGCTGGTCGCTATGTTTTAGCTTCAACATGCTGTTTTCTTTGCACGATCAAGTCAACGAATGACTTATAATTTAAGATATGTACTCATATATGAATTGCTAACAAATAATATTTCACAAAACCAATGTATTTGACATAAATTGTACATTTTAACGAAATACGTAAAATGTTTTTAATCTCTTTTCTTTGAATATCAGTTATGTAAGAGGTTATCCAGAATAGAATGAAGAGGCACAGTAAATTTAAAATATATATTTTATTTCAGATGAAAATACTTTAAACATATGATTTCCTATACAAAATCTTTAAAGCCAGTTTCCAGAATATGAACAATATTGAAAAGTGTTCCAAGTGGGGTATTTTCTTGAAATTTTTTCGTGTGGTAACCTGGAAGGAGCTGAACTTAAATGTCAGAATTGGTATTTAGTAGAGTTTTCAAATTTGATTTATTCTATTCAGGAGCACACACACGGATAACACATACACACGACTTTATGACAATGCTTTTCTTTATTAATGAAATTTCAAAAATTTATTTCCGGTAAAATCTTGATTGATTGAAAGTAAAATCACTGAATAATTAATTCTTGGCATTGAATTTTTCAGTTTGACTCTATCTATTCAAACCATAGACTATACACGGCTAGTGTGAAGGAAAGTTTAATTTCCATCAATTAACTTAAATAATAAGAATTTATTGATGAAGCCTGGGACTCAAGTATTTACAATAGTAAGTCACCACAAACGGTGTATCTCAAATACGACTTAAAAGGAAATATAATAGGATTTTTAAAAATCCTATTATATTTCCTTTTAAGTCGTTCCAAAACATCAGTATTTCTACCTAGCATTACACTTGCTCCATCACTACATACATCAATAACATTATCACTTAAATAACTTGATTAAAATCCCTGTCTCTGAAGACATTTCAACGGTTCAGCTTCTATTGTTTCTGCATCTGATTTTTGAAGTTCGATCGCGTCTATGAAAAATGTGTGTATGTTTCCACCACTAATTTCGGGTCTGATATACATTATTAAAACTGTATGCAAAGCCGCAGATGTAGATTCATCTATGAATATAGAAATTTTGAATCGGTTGGATATTATAGATGAACAAAGTTTTCTTCTCATAATTTCTGCAATGGAATCTATGATGTTAACACAACTGAATTTGCTGTGTAGTGTTTTGCCCATGTCCTGTCCATTTTCAATTTGCAAACTCTTCAATTTGCAAACTCAGAAGCTTAGGAAAATCTGAATACGGTTTGTTATATTTCGCAGCAAAATATGCCTTGCGGAACACTTTCCACGTACTGTCGAAAACATGCTTCTGCTATTCAACCACAAGATTTTGTAGAACATTTTCTTGTCTTTCTTTCTCTTGTATGCATGCTTCTACACGCGCTTCAGAATTCTTGTGTTTGTGGATTTATTTTTCCTTAACGATGTTAGTTGGGACTCTTGAGTTCCTCCAATTAGACCCACCAGAACTCTACTCCATTCCCTAGAAATATACACCCCGTGATTTGTTTACTTTTAGATCTTGCTCGTTTTAACAAACTGAGCATCCCAATTTGCATACCTTAGATACTAACCACTCATACTTTGTCTTGAATTCACTCCACGTATTGTCACTACATCATACAGGATAACTGGGCGAGTTTCCGGACTCCAAATGATGTATTTTACTGGTTTGTATTTGATTGTTGGTTTTACTGATTTTAGAAGCAGTTGGAGAACATTCAAAGACAGAGGAAACCGCGGATTTAGGTTTAGTAAAATAATCTAACACAGTACGCTTCATAATTTAAAAAGAAACTGTAGCCGCAATAATATTCTGCATTTAAACAAAAGTTTATAGCACTTTATAGAAACTTGCAATATTAAAGATTGAAAAAAAAAAACACAGAACTATTCTCCGAATCTGTTAACACTAGACTGACAAGTGAATTCAAGGGTTTGTGGAATCTCAAAATATTGGCCGTAGAAACTTTTACACGCTGCAAGAGGAATTACAGTAACTTCGATATTTAGCACGCTTTACCCGCCTCCTGTATATTGTTCTTATTATTGCAATGTTTGTCAAGTTCCCAACCCCGAGCATGAAGGCAGAAAACTTTCTGTCGCTGAGGCTCAACCCTCCTGCTAATAGTATGTGGCTCTTGAAATTACGATGTATACTGGAAAAATGTATTAAAATTAATTTCGACTTACTACTATTGTAATTTGTTACTGTAAATCAGGCAGTGCTTTGAATGTTTTAATAAGAAAGGCAATGAATTAAAAAAATATATATAAATAATATTAGTAAGGGGACTGCGCCCCCCTCCGAAAAATAGTGGGGGGACGGCGTACATCCGATTTCCTCCTCCACTACGGGCCCTGGATATTACACAAAGACCACGGAATTTCAAGCCCAGTATATTTTCAGTCTTTTAGCATATGACAATTGCTATTTTTTCCGTAGACACCTAACGTAATCCGAAAATATTTACCTCAATTTTAAGTGGATAAATAGTGAATGTAGTTAAATTTGTCGCATTGATTTTACTTTATCTATGTATGGAGAAAATGGTCATATTCAAGTCTACTTTTTTTAAAAAAAAATTGAATTTTCTAATAAATTGACTACAATTCTGATTAAAGTATTATATGCTTAAGATATTTTAATGGCAAAATAAATATATATCTTCAATTTTCCGGCAGTAGGAGTCCTTAAATACGGGAAAAAACAAAAGCAAATAACAGTGAAGCAATACAAATATAATAAAATATGATATTTTGCTACAAACTTCACCTATCTTGAGTTTTGTGGAGAATTTGCCAATTTCTTAAAGGGATAAGCGAAGTTCATAGCATATTATTATATTTTATTGTAATAATAGAAGTCCCGTTCATTCTAAATGGCTTTTGAACCGTAAAAGATAGCCAAAATCTTACTGCACCAAAAAATTAGGAGATTCCGTTTAACTGCACAACCTATGTCAAATTAGAATGAACCATATTCGAAATATTCTTTGTCATTTGTTTCAATTGTTCAACAGTTGCTTTATTTTCTCAAATAAGAATACGTTGTTCGTTTTTACTTTCTGTACTACGTATATAAAATAGGGGAGATTTAGCATTTCACAAAAAATTCCGATATCGAGATAAAACCAGAATACATGTTTTGTGACCCCTAAATTTAAAACAGTATTTTTAGAAAGAGATTCGTATGTGTGTATATATGTCCCTACCCTACATTATTTCTTAAATGGAACATTTTTCAGAATTGAGGCGTTGACATGGAGGAGGGTAGAAAGTCATGAAAAGCAAATTTTACAGAAGCAAAAACAATTTTGACAGTACGAAACTTATCTTCTTCTTCTTCTTCTTCTTCTTCTTCTTCTTCTTCTTCTTCTTCTTCTTCTTCTTCTTCCTTCTTCTTCTTCTTCTTCTTCTTCTTCTTCTTCTCTTCTTCTTCTTCTTCTTCTT
>CM060949.1:104922927-105246647 GCA_030765055.1 Mantis religiosa
GCTGTGGTCGCTAGAGCGCATGTCTCTAGTGTTCCGCCACATAGATGGTCGAGGTTTTGAGTCCTAACTTGGGCATGAGTGTTTATGTGTATAGTGTAAGTGTGCGAAAAGTACAGAAAAGCAGTAGTACTCAAACAGAAAAAAGAAAATATGGTAGAATATATATATACATAAAATTGTTCTGGTGCTTACAACAAAATTAACAATGAGATAATTTCAGCTGATGTTTATCTCGATTATATGAAATTAGATACAAGAATAAGTATTTGTGAGAATAGTTTGTACAAGAAAAGAGAAAGACAGGTGAGTACACATATCATATTTTTAGAAAATGTTCCGTGGTGTGAACAGCACAGCTCAAAATCGAAAAATCTCCTAAATACTAAACTTGACATTTAAGTTCATCATTTTAATAGAATGCCACATAAAGCTTTTCCAGAATTTTTTTCACACCAGACCAGTCTTTACATTAAACATTTATCGAAAATATTGCATTTTTTAAAAATAGGTCTAAAATTTTTGATTAGAATAAGAATTCTATATGTTGAAGATATTTTTTTAATTAAAATTAAATATACATCTTGAATTTTCTGGATGTGTTTCCTGAAATACCCTTCATTCTTGGTGACTTTTGTATAATTGGTAAACATTAAGAAATAGACAGTCTTAAGGCACAAAAATCAAATATCGCTAGAGCACACTTTTTATTCGTTTTTTTGTGTGGAGTGAACCATTTCCAAGATGTTTATTGTTATCTTTTAGTTTTCCAACAATTATACGTTTCAGAAATGAATGTCTTGTTTTATATCTTGGTCATGCAAAGAGAACGGCATTTCAATGGTATCAATCACACAGTGATCATCTGTTAAAACATTTGACTATTGCTTAAAGGGCTGCTGCGTTCCCATATAAGTAAATTAGTCATAAGCTAATATTTATTTGATTACCATTAAGTAGATGTTGGAATGAACGTTTATAAGAATAGTTTGCACAAGAGCATATAAAGATATCTGATTTTTGTACATATCCTTTTGCCTTTGCAGGAGATAACTGTACCATTGTCGTCTAAATTAATAATCATTATCTTCCTGATCTGCTGCCTATTTTTCGTTTCCTATCTTTTATTCTGCTTTAATACTGAATCCGAATACGTCCCAGAGACATCAGTTGATTGGCTTAAGTTCTAAATGAGGTGCAGTACTGCCATGAGATACAGAATGTCATACCAAACTGTATTTGGGTTTGGAATGTTAGTCCCAATGTAAATGTATAATATGGGCTTTACTTTCGTATCCTAGAGGGCGAAAACGGCTGTAGAAACACAGACGAATGCAATGAAAATGTCTGAATGGAAGTACAGGAGAACATTTGTTTTTATTTATTTATTTATTTATTTATTTATTTATTTATTTATTTATTTATTTATTTATTTATTTATTTATTTATTTATTTATTTATTTATTTATTTATTTATTTATTTATTTATTTATTTATTTATTTATTTATTTATTTATTTATTTATTTATTTATTTATTTATTTATTTATTTATTTATTTATTTATTTATTTATTTATTTATTTATTTATTTATTTATTTATTTATTTATTTATTTATTTATTTATTTATTTATTTATTTATTTATTTATTTATTTATTTATTTATTATTTATTTATTTATTATTTATTTATTTATTTATTTATTTATTTATTTATTTATTTATTTATTTATTTATTTATTTATTTATTTATTTATTTATTTATTTATTTATTTATTTATTTATTTATTTATTTATTTATTTATTTATTTATTTATTTATTTATTTATTTATCTATCTATCTATCTATTCATTTATTTATTTATTTATTTATTTATTTATTTATTTATTTATTTATTTATTTATTATTTATTTGTTTACGTCCTCCAACATTAAGTCGTATCGGATGATGAATAAAATTGCTGAAATGATGCTCAAATGAGCCAAGGTCCATAGAGCTTAGAGTTACCCGACATTCGTCCTCCAGGATAAGGGAAAGCCCTAGAAAAACCTTATCTAGTAACTCAGCTTGACCGAGATTCGAACTCGGTACCTCTTGAGCGTGGAGAACATGTGTGCATCTGCCTTATTAAGATAGTAAAATCATGTGGAATGCCCATAAAGGGCTCCACCTTACTATTGTACTGCTCATTTGTGATTTCTATGCATTCCATTGGCTGAAGTGATGCGTTCATTGGTGCTTAGTTCAGATCCGAGAAGTGCAGCAGTTCCCCTCTCACTCTTACAAGAATAATCAGTGCGTTATCTAAGCGGAAGATGAAGGATTATACTAATAGACATACGTTAACAGTTGCCTAAGTGTAATTCGTGAGAATTAGTTTATAATTCGAACATGCTTGGCCCATTGGGGTTTAGTTTCACAGATCCTACGGCTGTGCTTTGTGGCTTGGGACCTCATTCCTGGACTACGCCTGTGATTTTACTGTGTGCTTTTTACTCAAGTCTGAGCTGTTAATCTCGATAGTGCATCAACGAGTCATACAACTTCCACTTTTGGTGCAAACACGTGGTGGGGCGTAGAGGTAGAGCGGGGGGAGGAGGGGTGAGAAGGAAAGAAAACATTGAAGGTACGGAAAATACGGAAGAACATAGACAAATATATTGAAGAGTTTAACATTAAAGGATTTAAAATTTCATCGCGTTAAAACTCAAATGTCTATTTGGTTTTAGATGCCAAATGTGCCACTAACCAAACTCAAATTTCCATTAACTCGCCACACTGCTCTGAGTTGTGTATGAAATACTTATATTATCCTTATTAGTCCACGGAGGTCCTACCGATAAATTCACGCTTGCATAACGTTTATGTATGTTACATAAAACACGAAAGCTTAAAATATGTAGATCGGTTGTCACGTCACAGACCTTCTTAAGTACCTCATACGAACAGAAATGATGAAAATTACGCAAGAACGTATGAGGTGTTGGACATTTTATCTGAAGTTGTCAGCAATACAACAATGCAGATGGACACCCCTCTCAATGAAAGTTATAACAAGGAATAGTAGTAATTATTGCTCATAAATATGTATGATTTAAGTTCGACTAAAACTATTAAATGTTTCACAATAAACAAAGTGTTATATCTGTCATTTATTCCTCAAATGTTCAGAAATTTCTCACTTTCAGGCAGTCTTAATTTTTGCGATAAACGCTGAACTTTATCTTAAAAAAATTAATTAACAAAACTTACATGCCGACGGTATAAACGTACTCAAAGTAATCGACATTTTTTGGTCATTAACATTAGCTGCAAAACCTGATATCATTCTCGATTTATAAAGATTAATTTTAAGCAACTACCTAATGTTCAGAATGAAAAAAAAAAAATTGTTATATTTAATTCTGAATCTACACAGAAATATCTTTTAGGTCATTAATGTAACTTATGGATAAAGAAACTGATTTAAAGCTAAAATAAACCGATTTCATAGATTCCGTAAGAGAGGCATTTTAAGCCATGTGCATACCAGCAAATATCGCATTATAATTAGTATTTACTGATATTTTCAATAGTCTAAAAATGCTGTAATTTATATGTTGTAATCTGATTAAAGGTTATTGGCAGCAAGTGCTTAGCCATTGTGTAAAGTGTCTTGTGCCAAAAATTACGATTATTAAAAAATGAAAACGAAACTATTTTTGTTGTAATTTACGTCCTCCAACGTTAAGTCATATCGGACGGTGAATGAATTGGGTGAAATGATGCTCAAATGAGTCCAGGGTCCATGGAGCTTAGAGTTACCTGACATTCGTCTTGAAAGATAAGGGGCAACCCGGAAAAAACCTTATCCAGATAACTCGCCATGACCGAGATACGAACTCGGGACCTCTTGAACGTGAGGCAGACACGCTATCATCTACGCTACCGCGGTGGGCACGAAACTATTTACGAAGCAGTTAAATGGTGGTTATTTAAATAAAAGAAGGTGAAAAGGTCAGGTTTTAAAGATCTCCTAGCAAGTGCGCATTTTGCAAAATAATACCTAAGAACACTTATCATGGAGCTCCATAACTATATTTTATTTAAGAGCTGTAGTAAATCTGCATTTTCTCTGTATTTACTTGCAAATTAAATGGCAACCTTTAACCACAAGATGGATATACTTCTCTGCAGCTCTAATTGTTCTTAGTTATTAAGATGATAAACATTAGAGCAGTTTAAAGCATAAAATATCAGTTTGTATCTATTTATATCTCAGTTAGTCCAAGGGACATTCTGTATAAAGACGTTTATAAACTTTAGATATCTATATCTTCATCTCGTGGATCGCTATATCTTTGAACTGCCACATGCGAGAAACTAGTAGAAAGGCAATTAATGTTTTGTTTGAGAAGTTTGGATATGCAAAATAACTCTTTCTCATGATTATACCTCAGAAGCGAAAGGAAACATGCTCACAGAATGCTATGTAGGAACTAGGTTATGTGCACTTATTATTTACAGTACATCTTAGTTTACTAATGGAATGCTTCTATTAACGTTTTATATACTGACTATAGATTGAAGTAAATTTACTCACCTTGAAAAGATAGAATTCTCACAGCCATTCCAGCAATTGCATCAAGGAAGGGACAGGGACTGATTTAGAGGTGTTTAAAACGGAGACTGTTTTTCCCTGCTGACCCTGACAATCAAGTAAACCGGTCTGGCCAGTGGTTGGAAGGGGGCCTTGATTGAGCTCAGTTATTACATTGTGTCTGATGTTACGAGATGGTTACGAGTTGAAGCAATGCTTCACCCCATTCAGTCGCCACCGTATTGAAAAACCTTTCTGAATATATTTCAGACTGTCACTGTATTTCTACATTCTCTTATAAGCTATTGTGCAATGACACAACTTACTGCACAGAAATAAAGACTACAGAAGTCGTCCTCCATAGGTGAGCCTAAACAGAAGTTTTGTGCTGAATTCGAAAATAATATCAATTTTCTTCCATTGTGTCAGGTTTTTAAACTATTCTTGAATAACAAAAATTAAATTAAAGCTTTGTGAAACGTAATAAAATGACTTTCAACAGAATTTTGTGTGAAGCATAAGACCATGATTTCAATGTATTTTTCATTAATTAATCACTAATAATAATCATTATAAACACATTCATCACATCTCAATAATGCAATTCAAATTTTCTCTTCTTCGACCTTCTCGCATATTGTTCAGAGCAGTCCCTTTTTGAACATCCAACACTAGTGTGCTATCATGAGAATACTCCACTTCCCTTGATACCTTATTTACATATCTTTTATATCCTGGCGAAATCTTTCACACTGTTCCCCACTAAAATATCTTAAATTATCAGAGAAATAATTTTGTTGGGAATGAAGAAAATGTATTTAGTCACTCATGTTGCAACCAATCTGTGTGAAATTTGGTAGCATCACTTTTGCTATGTTAACATCATTTGGGTCTGTTTTATTTTCAACATTTGTGGAAGAATGCCAGCATCCTTCGCTTCTCGATTCTTAGTGTTCTTGAAGTGACTGTCCATCATTAGTTTTAAAATTTGTGGGCCAACGAATACACCAGCTTTAATTTTTTCATAGGATAATGAAGGAAATGTAACACAAAAGTATTTAAAGTCTTCTTCTAGAGTTTTCACAAATTGTTTCATTAAGTCCAATTTTATATGGAGAGGTGGCAACAATACTTTTGAGGGATCAACAATAATTTCTTTTTTCGCTCGGTGTTAAATTAGTCCTACATTGCCGCTGTTTCCTTTCCCAATGCTCATACCTAGTTCTTCTATCCCATTCACATAAGAAACAAGGATGTTTTGTGAAACCAGCCTGCTGACCCAGTAATAGTCCAACAAACTTGAAATATCCACAGACATAAATGGTTTTCACACTCTTAATTTTAACTCGACTTTTCTCGACAGCAAACACTAAACTGATCTCCAATTTTAAAACAACTTTTAAAAGGGGGTATGTTTATTATTTCAGAAAGGAAATCTTTAGCCTCATAAGCTGAAATGCACTTCTATATATACTACATGGCAAAGCGAGGAAACGTATCCGAAAATATTCCAAACACAGAGACGTTTACGCGAAGTTATTGCACTTGCACAGCGAGTCCAGAGTATGAATAGGTAAGTACACTCTTTTAAGATGTAATCTTGTCTTATGAACAGCAACGTGTCACACATCGGCAGGCGCGAGGAATCATATATATAACGTGATTGTGACAAGGAGAAAGATGGCGGAATCAAAATCACTTTGAGATTCCTTAAATAGATAATGCTGGTGAGTTGTCTGGGATTGTACCTATAGCACTTTAATTCTCCAGGTATATTGAATCAAAGTCAGTAGAACTGTTGTTTATCTTTAATTTTCGTGGAATATTTTACACAACGCGTATCATCCGTAGCTATGTCGGACGGGGGATTTATTTCATATAATGTGATTTATAATGTGATTTATTTTATATCATATAATATTTTATATAATGTGATGTAAACCAAAACTATGAATATGTCTGTATTTTTATTTATACCTTCGTTCTGACTCATCTTTATTAAATTAACATGAGATTGTGTTTCATTAATTGCAATAAGAGTATCTAAAATTACATACACATAATTTTGTGTAGCTTAACATTGTGGTACATTTAGTTGTATTTAGTTGTATTGCCATACCTATGATTACAGAAATTATTTAATACAAAGAATTTCCCTTATGACATGTTTTTTTTTTTCATCAGAAGACTTAAAAAATTGTTAATTATTGGGTAAAAGGATGGAATACTGAAAGAGAAGCTCGAAGTTGATGATTTGTATACGATTATAGCGCCAATACAGAGAGGCATCTTTTAATGACAGAATATTGCTGATCATATATTCGACATTACTCCTTTGCCAGTTGAGCAAATAATCTTTTTAGAGATTATTCACGTTGTAGAGACTCATCACGCTAGAAAATGAATTATATTACCGTGCACTACCTAAAATTGCAATAGTCATTTAATAACATCTAATTTAGTTGTTTTTCTCTCTTTTTTCCGTTATGAAAATTGCAGAATATAGGGCTGTTTAGCCTCATTTTCATTATTTGAAAAATATTACAATAAATGTTTACATGGGTACATATTTAATGCATTTATAATAATTAAGGTATATTTTATGATTATGCGCCCGTGAATTGTTTAATAATTGGCTAACCTTACATATCAGACACGCAGTCGCAAGTACTCCATTTATGTTTCGTCCTTCACTCTTCTAATCAGCTGATAAGGAACGATTACAGCGTTAGTATCTGAAGGTTAATGCACCTGAACGCTCTGTTGGGTAGTACAGGGACCCTCTGTCAGCTCTCTGTGTTGTTTTCATAGCAATCTCTAAGAGAAAATATTTCTTTCTATCAATGTTTATGGCATAATACATTACACACTGACACAGTAAACATTTAAACTTCCTGTTCCTCTTTATCGATGCAGGTACTGCGGACAAACATCTCTAAGAATGAACATTGGATGTCTTATCAGTGGTTAATTTTAAGGGGAGACGCATTTTTGTACATTCCCTACGGTGGATAGTAGTACATTTTAATAAGTATAAAAAATATATAAATACAAAGTATAATAATAATAATAATAATAATAATAATAATAATAATAATAATAATAATAATAATAATAATAATAATAATAATAATAATAATAATAATAATAATAATAATAATAATAATAATAATAATAATAATAATAATAATAATAATAATAATAATAATAATAATAATAATAATAATAATAATAATAATAATATTTCACATTTTAGGTAATAAAGTTGAAATAATAAGCCACTGAGCCTTTTTGACAAACAATAAACACACGGTAATATTACTACAGTGCGTACATTACGAAAAATATTTAAAAAAAAACATTACGAATTGCAAAATACTCTGACGTGGTACGGGAAAACGGATTTCAGTTTTGCAATCAGTGTGAAAATGTGATTCAGAAACGTTCAATCATTAAAAAAAAGTCCATGCAGAACGGTGTAAACTGTCACACCGGTGGGCTCCTCAGATAAGGCTTCTCTTCTGGGAAGAAATGGACCCATCTGAGGTGGTATGAGAAGGCTACAGTCTGGCAGTTCCCAGAGGAAGAATTTTCCAAAGAGTAAAGATTTGCGCTATCTTCCGAAACCGACAGACACTGCATAGTCCCTAACCCCCCTCAAAGATGAAAGGAAAGCCAAATTATAGGAAATTAGACAACTGAAATGCGCGGTAGGAGAGAAACACTCCTGTATTTACCTTGACAACCCGGGTAAACCACGAAAATCCTTAGTCAGACTGACCGTCCGCAGGTATCGAAATGGATGTGAAATTGACATGTTATTGCGGAGCCATCTAATCCAGTTGCTTGGGTGATTGAAGTGGTAATCGAAAAAAAATGCTGCTGGCATCAAGGGTGAAGGCAGAACCGAGAAAATGAGCACCCGAAGTACGAAATACTTTACCCTAACAGTCACCCCTTCCTTTTTCTTCCTATCTGGCACGTAAACAAGCAGGTGACGTTTGCCACAGTGGCGGTCATTCGGGTTTTGGATGAAAGGTATTAAGGAGCGTAATAAAATGCATACTTCTGAAAGCAAGGTTTGGTCAGAAAAGCATGAAGAGGGTTAAGAATATTAGATAAACATGATTGAAGGATTAAGGCTTCACTGGTACCCAGCCGCGTCAAATTTATGAAGATCGAGCTTTCGGCCATTGTGCTCTCCGTGGCCTTCATCACTTGCTGGAACTCACTTCCTGGAGTGTCTCGGTCCATGGAGTACTCAATGGCCGAAAGCTCGATCTTCATAAATTTGACGCGGTTGATCACCCGTGAAGCCTTAATCAATAACGCTCGCTGCGAAAGCTTCGTCTTACATGATTGAAGTACTTAACGAATTCTGCTAGACATTGGCATTGTGTGAGAAACCACTATCTCACCACTATACTAACCTAAGTCAAACCTTAAGCTAACAAAACCAGTTATGTAGAATTAACATCTTAATATTTAATTCGTAATAGTTGTACGGAAAGTTAATTATATCCCTTATGCTTCTAAAAGTTTTTGAATGTAAGGTAAAGCTTTCGATTGCAAGGAACATACTAATCTCATTCAAAAGTTATTTTATTATGATACTAGTGATGCTAATAATAAACTAATTATATCATTTCTCGAGGACCGTAAACAAATAGTTTTTATTGGAGGAGAAGACTGTGATGCACGAAGTGTTAGGTTTGGAGTTCCGCAAGGATCGGTCTTGGATCCTTTGTTATTTACTTACATGATAAATGATCTTCCGTCCTTTCTTGACTGCAAGTCACTTTTGTATGCAGATGGTATCACTTTTAGGCGAAATAATGATTTAACTGAGCTGAAAAATTTAACAGAAGGCACATTAAATAAGGCATCAGTCTGGTTTTCTTTTGAACGAGAGTAAAACTTAGCAATTATATTTTAGTTAAAGGGGTTTGGGACACATTCAAAATGTAAATAGTACCGTTAATATTCTTGGTATACACATTGATAGTAGGTTGACTTGGGAATTACATATAAGACATATACCGGGTAAACTTTCTAGAGTAATTTTTATACTAAGAAATCTGGAGGATTATGTATCAGTCAACTATGTTAGAACTGCGTATTTTGCCTTCTTTCAGAGTATCAGCTCTTATGAAATCTTGATGTGAGGAAATAACGCCCACATCACCGATATTCTGTTATTTCAAAGGAAGGCCGTTAGAATAATAACCGATTCAAATAGATCTGAACATTGTAAGCCATTGTTCATTAAACTCAAATGTTTAGTAGTAATTGCTCTATATTTACCATGTATTACAGTATACCAAATGTTATGTGTTAATATACACATTAAGAGAGAACATAATACTTATAACACAAGAAATTGTATTTTTTTTTTTTTTTTATTTATCCAGATTTATTGAACCCTATTTTACACAGTGGTATATTAGGATTAGAGTTGATACATAAAAATATACAATTTTAACAAAAATATTTTAAATACTAGAAGGAAGAAATTATGTTTTATTCTGATGCATATTAATTTAAACTATTTCAGACGTTTAAACACTGAGTTTATAAACATCATGAAGTACTTATACTGCAAGAAATTGTATTAAACATTTGGATATACCGTTTCAAAGACTATCAAAATCATTAACTAGCTATGAAATATTAGGGTTTAAATTATACAGCAAACTACCTCAAGGGTTAAATAAACTACAAAAAATATACTCAACAATAGTCTCTATGAATTCTTAACCAATTCTCCTATTTATGCTATCTCAGAATATCTAGAACTTTTTGAGGATGTAAATGAAACATTACAGAAAATGATACACTTTGTTTTATGCTGCTTTTTAATAGATTCATCATATAACCAACGATGTATATTTGATTTCTGTATATTTGATGTATTTTTACTTTGCCTATTGCTACAGCTTATGGTGATAAAATGAATTGAAGTGAAATACATTTAAATGGAGCTGCAAGACAATCGGCAGAGATTTCTAATGGACAATTTAGAGAAGGTATGTGTGTTGCACTGTAATTACAAATTATTTCGAACAATTGACATGTGATATCAATAATTCATAACGGGTAGAAAACAGTTCCTTGTAATTACTGGTTTTCCTGGTATGTAAAATGAAAGAAAAACATTTTATATTTTGGTAAATATTTTGAACCTTTCAACAATTATTTTCTTGATTTTAATGCATAAAAAATAATAGATTTAACTATTTTAGCACCCAAAAATCCGTTCCCCATCCATAATATATGTACAGTTAGATAGATGTATATTGGATGTAACATAGATAATAAAAACCAAGTCAGCTAGGAAGATAAATGAATCGGGCATTTTAAGCATCTTAAAGACAGATGGTCGACCATCTTTGCAGACGGCTTAAGGCTCTGGCTTAATAATTAGTCTATGTAGCTCCTGCATATCGTAGTAGTATTTGTCGCTGTGTTCTTCTATTTAATATTACATTCCTTTTATTTGTTAGTCTCTGCGCTCATGTACTGCCACCATATGCCATTATCCCTACTGCTATCCTGGTGTGGTATATTTTAATCGCACCATGTGAAATATTGACAGTTCTTTGTATTATTGAGGTTAACTTGCTCATAACACCGATGGTTTTTTGTCTTATAAACGCTATATGTTTCTGGAAAGTTAGATTCTCATCTATCATTATTCCTAGATATTTATAGTGATTTTTTCTCGAAATTGCTGCATTGTTTATTTTGATTATCGGGTTTCTTTTTAGCTTGCCTTTTGTGATTAAATAAGCGTAGTATATCAGAGGAAACTGCAAGATGTACGCTTATTTATTCCAGTAGAGACCCAAAACTGATTTAGTTGATTTCCCTTCACATGGATAAATTGGTAAAAGTGGCCAAGCAATGAAGGTATTTCTAACTTCGGGTTCTTCATTTGTTTTTATTTAAGAACCCCTCACGATTTTTTGTTGCGTAGTCTCTGGTTTAGTTAACAAAAGCCTATTGAAATTTTAAATAACAATGACATGCTATGCTTAATGAACTTAGCCACTGTATAGGTAGGACATGTCTTATAAAGGCTAATGTATTAAACTATGTCACAAATAGTATATTTAATAATTTAAAAGTACATTTGTTTATGAAAATGAGCTTAAACATACATTAAACATTGCTGATCACAAAAATGGCAAAGAATAGCGTTTTATCTTTTAATGGTGAATGGAAACTGGGAATGGTTTTAGTGGATTGCATAAAACCAAAACATAGAAGATGGTGGAGCACAGCGTATTTTTATATAACGGCCTTTCTTTGGAATTGAGGTTTGGTATAGCCAAAAAGAAATATTTTCTCTCCACTACTTCGGTATTAACAGCCATCTATGCTAAGGTTTCGCTCTCAGCTTATGTTTCAAGTGTCTATATTCGTCCGATGCGTTAGTTAACAGATGTTTAAAATACGTCATTAGCTGTCTTCTGACGAATACACACACTGTCCCAGATGCCTCAAGTGGGCGTGTTACAGATAGCATCATATGTATACCAAAAAACAAAAAATTCTTTAAGCTTTACTTTTCTCTCCCCAAGTATTTTTACTTTCTTTTCACGTCACAGCTCTGCAGACACAGTGAAAGATGTAGGTGGAATTTATGTTTGTAAAAGCCATGGGTCGATAAAGATAAGAAAGGCCAGGAATTCTGTTCTTCAGTCAAGTCACCCGAGATTCGAACTCGCACATTGTGGAAGCAAGCAAACATGCCACTCCCAAACCATGGAGATGTCTAATGGGTGTTCTCGGATTTACAGTGACAAATGATAGCCAGGATTTATAATTAGCGAATATGGTAACGGATAATACAAATTTTAAAAACAAATTTATTAGTTTAAGGTCTTTTGAGGCGGTCCTTGCCCGTTAAGTACCCCGTTGATCCCTCCCGGCACTCAACACCTCATATGATAGGATATGTGACGGGTGAGGTTTACAAATTGTAAGGGGTTTTCTCAGGGTAGTTCTGCATGGATTCTCTCTTTTGGGTTTCAAGGAGTGGGTGTGCCCTGACAATGTAGGGGTATTATCATACAGAAGACACCACGACCGTTGAATGGCAAGTTTATTTATACAAGTCGCCCTCTCCACTCGTCACTGCTGTGTTGGTGTTACTCGCACATTAGGCGCGAGTTTTAGGATTTGCCCGTTACTGTGCACGTGCATGACGGCTAGTTTGAATCACAGTCGCGAGTGAACTTGTAAATTTCTAGGACGCGCCGAGTGATGTATGAAGCCGTGTTCGCGTTGTTTCTGGACGTCGCAAGAGCATTACTTCGCGCACTAAAGTAATTCCGGAGGATTATACAAAAAAAAAAAAAAAAAAAAAAAACAGAATTTGTTAGAATCCTGATGATGTTGTAACGTGTGCCGTGCCGTTTCTCTCACTCGCTAACACAGAGTGTTTGATAACCAACTAATATGTGTTGCTCCGTCTATTCGCGTATATGGACATTGATGCACTTTTAGTTCGTGTTGCTCCTTTCACTCGCCAAAACAGAGTGTTTTTCCTAGCAAATATCAAACGTCGCCATTGCACAAATTTCCCCTGCCTTTCGCCGAATTTTGGACACTTTAGGGGTCATGTGATCCGTTACTCGTTCCTTATAGGTTGTATTTCCTCCCTATTCTTAAATTTCATCGCAATTTTGAGTTTCTGAAGCATGTATTCCATGCAACTTTCTCTTACCCACGGTGTAGGTAATTTATGCGGCTTCACGCGTTCAAAGCGTAGCTTAAATCCCGGTGTCTATTCTCTGCATTACGTATCATGTGCAAATCAAAGCATCGACAGACCACTAGTTGTTGCGTGGATCTAGCCTTGCGCGATTCTCGAACAATGCCCCGTTGTCGGCTCAACATAAGGAACATTTCTGTGAGGGTGAGTGTTCATTTTCCCGGCTCTCTTTAATCGTTGGATTCACGTGCTTGCAATAAAATATATGTATTGATATTGCCTGTTTAATTTCTGCACCTGTATATTAGATCATTATCCTCTATATTTGTTGTGCCCCTCAAAATCCAACCTCTGCGGTCCTCGTCCCGAGGGGTGGGCAACAGGAAGTAGGGGACTGACTGATGGGGTGATGTACGGTGGGGACTTAGTGTACCCACGACCGCTACGGCTGCCGAGAAGGCCCATCAGTAAACCCGAAAACTGGCAGAAGAGGCTCTGGTATTCTCCCCCAGGGACCTACTACGGTAGGTACGGGATTGGCGAACCCGGGGTCCCTAGCCACTCACCCTCATTTCATCCCCCTCACCTCCATCAACTGTGCCACGCTGTGCTACTGCTGATCAGTATGCATCACCTTCTTCCCCTTCTAGTTTTTATTATAATTATTAGCACTTAAGGTCTTAGGTTTATAACTCCTGTCTCACCAGCAGGGATCTCTCCTATCTCCGTGGTTCTGTCCCACGGTTTTCAGCGCGGCTTCCGACATGTGTGCTCTCCGGAGGTCTCAAAAGTGAAGGTTGAGCGGACCCTTCGCACTGCCCCTATGTGTAGCCTTAGGTGCGGAGCCCGTCCACACCGTCAAGTACACCCACGTAGCTCCTTGAGGGCCCGGTCTGTGGTAATCTCCCGACGGCCGCGTTTTGCCGTTGGGTTAGTACCACGGACCGGACGTGTTACCGCTGACGGAACCCCGGTGTAATCAACCACAAGTCCCCTTAATCCGCGTGTGCCCTTTATGCGCAGCGCGGCCTAAAGTGGGGAGCCACAGCTGGTTATTCCTGTGGTAGGGGCATAAAGCCGGGGTGTGCGTGGTGAACGGTTTACCCATACGGACAAGCAGTGGATATTGAAGGGTAGCTTTTCTGAGGTACAAATGAGATCGGTCATGGGTGGGGTCCCCATGACGGCACAGACCGTGAAGATTCGGTGTCTTTCTTTCTTTAACCCCCGGATGGCAGGCTGACGCCGACGGTTCCGGATGGGGGTCTATATCATCATGTCTCCGCGCAAAACCTCCTTCATTGACCCTTATTTGTTGATGACCTTGGCATGTGATGGCAAAACCTTTAAGGATATTAGTCCATTTTATATTAAACGTGAGCTCGATAAGATCAGTGGCCCTGTGAAAAACGCTACCCGTCTCCGAGATGGCAGCTTACTATTAGAGACCACAACAGCGGACCAATCTAAAAAACTGCAGAAAGCGTCTTTGTTGGGCTCCTACCCTATCCGGGTAGCCCCACACAAAACGTTCAATACCTGCAGAGGAGTAGTCACCACCTCCAGTTTAGATGGTCTAGCAAATGAAGAAATAGTAAGTTGCCTCTCCGACCCACTCGTTTGTCAGGCGTACCGGCTAACACGAAAGCAAGATGGCAAGGAGTACCCACTACGTACGGTTTTTCTAACTTTTGCTGGGACTAAGTTACCCGAGTACATCTATTGCGGCTATGAGCGTGCGAGTGTCCGCCAGTATGTCCCGAACCCCATGCGCTGTTTCCAATGTCAGCGGTTCGGACACACTAAGGTCGCGTGTACCAATGCTGCGCTTTGTGAGCAATGTGGCCAAGCTAAACACGACGACCCAAACTGCAGCCGAACACCTTGCTGCGTGAACTGTGGCGGTAGTCATCCCTCCAGCTCGCGACAGTGTCCTAGATTCATGGACGAAAAAAGCATTCAGGAGCTACGTGTCAAAGAACGCCTGACTTTTCCAGAGGCACGACGGCGCTTTGAACAACTAAAGCCTGCTACCACTACTACTGGATATGCATCAGCAGCTCGCCGTACTCCTAATACCACTGTTGCTGTTCAACACGTCCCTGTCGCCCACGCATCCACGCAGACTGACTTTCTAGCCGTTAAACCCACGTCTCAGACTGTTTGTGTATCCACCAGCACAGCCTCCGCTTCAACCGTACAGACTCCAGCCACCAAGCCATCAGCGGGTAACAACCATCCCGTAGTAAATGCGAAAAACCGATCCCGACCACAACATAGATCGCGAAGTCGCTCGCCTTCTGTTAGATCCCGGTCTCGTTCTACGAGCCGTAGGAGTTCTGACTCCCGATCATCAGCGGAGTCACAGGAGGCTAACGATTTTCGAATCGTAGGGCCCAGGTCAGCCAAGGTCAAGAAAAAGGTTAAAACGGCCCATTAAAAACTCTTCATGGAAATAATCCAGTGGAATGTCAATGGTTTTCGAGCTCGTGCTCAAGACCTACAACATTTAGTTTCTCAACGGTCACCGTCAATAATTTGCCTCCAGGAAACCCACTTACATCCCAATCACTCGTTACACCTTTACTCTTTTTCGGCATTTAGAAGCGATTCTCTTGCAGGTATGCGTGCAAGCGGTGGCGTTGCTACCTTAGTGGCGCCTAACATTTCCGCCGCCCACGTTCCTCTCACCACACCATTGCAAGCTGTGGCCGTCCGGATACAGCTGGAGAGCATCAGTTTTACCATCTGTAACATGTACCTGCCGCCGCTCAGTATAGTTACAGAGCGGGATCTTCTAGCTCTATTGGCTCAGCTCCCCTCACCACTACTCCTTGTGGGAGATTTGAATGCCAAGCACACGCTCTGGGGATCAGACACAGATGACGCCCGTGGATGCCTCCTCGTAGACGTCTTCGATAAGTCTGACCTGCTTCTGCTAAATACTGGTGTCCCGACATTCCTATCATCCGCTTATGGTACACATTCCGTACTAGACCTTTCTTTCTGCAGTCCGTCATTAGTACCACTACTTGAGTGGTCAGTACTTTCCGACCTCTTCGGCAGTGATCATTACCCCATTAACATTCATTTTTCTGGCCGCCAATGTGTACCTTCTCGACATCCTCGCTGGATTATTTCCAAAGTTAACTGGGGAAAATTCCAATCCCTCATACACCTCATCGACCATGGTTTCGACACCATCGACGAAATGGTCGAATATTTTACTTGCTCGATCCTGCTCGCAGCAGATTCCAGCATTCCTCGAGGCTCACCTACACCACGTCGTATTCCTGTACCGTGGTGGTCCGAGGAATGTAGTTTGGCTGTCAAAGCACGCAAACGTGCTTTGCGCATTTTTCAGCGGCACCCGACGGAAGCGAACTTCGTCGCCTTCAAACGTTCTCGCGCAAGGGCACGCTTTATACTGCGCAACGCAAAGCGTAAATCTTGGGAAGCATTTGTGTCTTCGCTTTCCCGGCGCAGCTCTACCCAACAAGTATGGTCAGCTGTTCGGCGGATGTATGGCAAGTATCGCCGGACGGTAATTCCTGGCCTTGCCATCAACGGATCCATGTGCACCACCGAGCAGGACATAGCTGAAGCCCTAGCTACCACATTTGCTGCCACGAGCCAAACTGCCCGCTATGACGCTCTCTTCCTGCCTATTAAGGAAAAGGCGGAGCGGGTACCACTTAATTTTAATAGTGACTGCACCGAGCCGTACAACCAACCCTTTACCGCAGCCGAGCTCGCCCATTCTCTGGCGTTAGCAAAGGATTCCTCTCCAGGTCCCGATGACGTACACCGACAGATGCTGCTACATCTTCCATCTGAGGCGCTATGTTTCCTTCTAAACATCTATAACCGCATTTGGCATGAGCGGGTTTTCCCTTCCTCCTGGCGAGAGGGTATTGTCATCCCCATCCCTCGACCCGGAAAGGACCGCAAGCTACCATCTAGCTACCGCCCCATTTGCCTGACGAGTGTCATCTGTAAGACGTTGGAGCGAATGATAAACGCTCGGTTAAATTGGTGGCTCGAAAAACATAACCATCTGTCCAACTTGCAATGCGGTTTTCGTCGCCATCGCTCAAGTGTCGATAATCTAACACGCCTTGAGGGGTATGTTTCCGATGCGTTTCTACTGAAGCAACATACCGTGGGCGTGTTCCTCGACCTGGAGAAGGCCTATGACACCACTTGGCGGTACGGCATACTCCGTAACCTACATGGTTACGGCATGCGTGGTCATCTGCCCGAGTTTTTATGCAATTTTTTAAAACTTCGCCGTTTTCGTGTGCGGATAGGGAAAACGATATCCCAGGAGCGGATACAGGAGAACGGTGTACCTTAAGGGTCGATTTTGAGCGTCAACCTTTTTGCCGTAGCGATTAACGGCATCACTAGTGCCGTTCCAAGTGGAATTCCATCATCCCTCTATGTTGACGACTTCGCAGTCTAGTATAGGTCCGCCAACATAGATCACATTGAGCGCCAACTGCAGCTGACCATTACCCAGCTAGCAGCTTGGGCGCTTCAAACCGGCTTCCGTTTTTCAGCTGCGAAGACGCAGTGTATCCACTTTCACCGCCTACGAGGTATTCACCCGCCTCCTGAACTTCATTTGAACGGCACACCCCTGCCATTTGTCTCACACCTGAAGTTCTTGGGCCTCTACTTGGACCGACAACTCAATTGGGAGCACCACATTCGTCACCTTCGAGCCTCTTGCGATCGTTCTCTTCGGGTGCTGAAGGTATTATCTGGAGCATCTTGGGGGGGGGGGCGATCGCACGGTAATGCTGAGGCTGTACCGCTCTCTGGTTCGGTCCAAGCTGGACTATGGCAGTTTTATTTATGGCGCAGCGACCGCCTCTAAACTTCGCCTTTTAGACACCGTGCATCACACTGGCATCCGCCTTGCCACAGGAGCTTTTCGCACCAGTCGAGTCGACTGCCTGTATGCAGACTCAGGCGAACCTCCACTCCATATTCGTCGCTCGCTGTTACTCTGCTCGTACGTCTCGAAGTTGGCAAGTTATCCCAATCATCCTTGTTTTAAACCAGTTCTGTGTCCAGATTTAGTCCACCGTTATATGCGCCCTGGTGCTCGGACACGCCCCATGGGAATAAGATTTCGGGATCTCCTACATTCCCATGGGCTCCGAATGCCTCGCGGAGAGAGGACGTCCATCTGCCCTTATCCTGCATGGCAGCTCAATCGTGCGCAGTTCGATCTAACACTTTCAAGCAACACTAGACTCGCTACCCCACATTCGGTGTTCCAACAACTTTTTGCCGAATTACTGGGCCGTTACCCTATGTTCCGGTCTTTACAGACGGTTCCCAGTTAGGTAACGCTACGGGTTGCGCATTCTTCATTAACGGTGAGGCTCATAAATTTAGACTTCTGGACTCCACTTCAGTCTTCTCAGCAGAGCTGTATGCCATCTTTTATTTGCCCCTTTTTATTTGCAAGTTAGCTCCTGGCTCTTTTATCGTCTGCACTGACTGCCTAAGTGCGCTTCAGGCCTTGCAACAGCACACAGCCGCTCACACCCTCGTTTTAAAAATACAGGCCCAGATCTCGCAAATGCTCAGTCGCGGATACCATTTTGTTTTTACTTAGATCCCAGGCCATGTGGGCATTTCCGGGAACGAGGAGGCGGACGCGGCTGCTAAGTCAGCTTGCCGTTTACCCCGGAGTTTAACAACTACGGTGCCGTACCAGGATGTGCAACGTTTTTTTCCGTCGCCACCTTCTATCTGCTTGGCAGCAATCCTGGACAGCTTTGGAAGGCACACAACTCCGGGCAATAAAGGAGAGCGTACAACCCTGGCCAACTTCCTGCAGGGATAACCGGCGAGCCGAGGTGATACTCACCCGGCTGAGAATTGGGCACACACGAGCGACACATGGCCATCTATTAAGAGGGGAACCGGCCCCTGTGTGTGCGCCGTGTGCAGTACGCCTCACGGTACGGCACGTACTGCTTGATTGCCCGCAGTACGCCCGCGTTCGCCAGTCAATAGGCTTGGGAGCTAACTTGCCAAGAATTTTAGGGGACGACCCAGTGGCCGTGATTAAGGCACTGCGGTTTGTTACCGAAATCGGTTTTAACCAGCGAGTCTGACTTGCATTTTATCTTTATTACTTTTAGAGTTTTTAAAGTATGGCTTTAGATCGTTTTTAATGTCCTTTTAACAGTTGAGTGTTTTATTATATTTTACCTTTTATTAGCTAAATGTTTATAGCTTTTAGGTTTTAGTATTGACTTGGGGCCCAAATGACCTTGTTGTCGACGGGCCCTTAAACACCACACTCACTCACTCACTCACTCACTATATTTGTTGTAATTTAGCTTAATTCATGGTGTGATATCTAACCACGCGTAATTATGCATTTAATATGACTTTCCGGTTATTATGCTAATGTTAGGCCTAACAGGGACGGTATCACTTTCTTTGACCCGAGAATAATAATTAACTTTGGAAACACACCAGGTAAAAGTGAATGCTCAGGGATATCATGTACCATATCTTCTGAAACACTGTTCAAACATCTTTTCTTCTAAATTTACGTCTTTCAACGTTAAGTCATATCGGGCGATGAATGAAATGATGATGCTCAAATGAGTCCATAGAGCTTAGAGTTACCCGCCATTCATCTTTAACCTCTTGAACGCGAGACATATCGCTAACATCTACGCTACAGAGACGTGGCTCTTGAATCTTGCATCTTGCATTCTGTTTCACAATGTTGATTGAAACATTTTCTTGTTCATGCAAAGCATTAATTCTTCAATTATACAAGTCGATTGCTACCTTTCCCCCCTCCCCTAATTACGCACTTTATTATCACACATGCACACACAACAACGTATAAATTTATTTTAGGAGAAAAAGTGAACATTGGGACCTTGCTTAAGCTGTCTGAGATCGCTCCCTGGCTACCGAACCCTATTTTTATGACCACTAGCCTCGCTCTCTTTCTTAATGTTGAAATGCTTTTTCGTTTATTCACTACTGTAGCATTTCGTCTATACTATAAATGTTTCATATTCACTGAAAGTATATTTGTTTGTTGCACTATTTTTTAGCAATCCATTAAAGACCGCTGAACTTAATTGCAGAAACCAACAGTTGCGTTGAAGTGAACTATTTTCACGAAGAGTTAATTTATTAATACTCATTTTTATTTCTGTAATCCACCCAAAAAGTCGATATCAAGATTTTATCGAAAATATATGTTTAGAAACCTTCTGAAACAAGCCTCCAAAAAATTAAGAAAAAAATTGCAAAATGTATTGACATAATTGTGCCTTAACAGGTCTAGCTTATGTGCAATAAAATTTCGTCTATCTCTTACGGTTTACAGTATGTAAAAGTCATACGGAATGAAGAGGAATTCCGACACCATTCCAGAAAATTCATGATATATATTTTATTTGTCATGAAAATATTTCAAAATAATGCTACTTTAATAAAATCGTTGGACCCATGTTTGATAAAATAAAAATATTCAAAACATTCTTCATGTAAAGGTACTAAGGATTCTCTTGAAAATTTTCACATCGCTCCCTAGAAAAATGTTGTGCAAAATATACAAATTTGGTGTTTAACCAACTTGCCAGATTTTGTTTACAATGTTCACACCATATGGAAACACATGGTCATTTTTATAAATATCTTATAAGACTTTCTTTACTCTTGTACAAAGTTTTCTTTAAGCGCATGTTTCTTTTTCTTGTAGGTGTAAGGAATATGTGAATTTAGTAGACTTAAAATAATACTAAAATCTTTAAAAGCAGGTCGCATATGATGCATTTACACTTCTGTTCTCTTTGGATAATGAAATGTGTAGTGTTTAACACCCCCTTTTACTACATATGGCACCGCAGACAGTGATATGAAGATGGAGCACCGGTGGAATGAGATGGCGGGGGAAATCGGAGATCCCGGAGAAAACCTGCCTTAACACTATGTTCTGTTTGTAAGGCTTAAAGATTTAACAAAGTGACAATTTCAATTTGAGAAAAGTATATCAAAACTCAGACAAAGATCAAGGAATGTCTCCGAAACGGGACACTTCGCGATTTGTTGTTGTTGTAATTTTAGGTCATTCAACGTTGTCATATTGGACGATGAATGAAATGGGTGAAATGATGCTCAAATGTGCCCAGGGTCCATGGAGCTTAGAGCTACCCGACATTCGTCGTAAAGGATAAGGGAAAAAGCCGGAAAATTCCTTATCCAGGTAACTCACCCTGACTGAGATTCGAACTCGAGACCTCTTGAACGTGAGGCAGACACGCTACCATCTAAGCTACCAAGGCGGGCATACTTCCGGAATCTACGAGGGTGGGTAAAAAAGAAATGCCTCCTATTTTTTTCTCTTTTAATTGCCAAGAAAATTGAATCCAATTTACATAGCTTGAAAACTACAACATTGACGATTAATTTGTCACTATTCAATATAATCTTGGTCCTTTTCCACATTTTTGTCCCCCTTTTAACTAGGGCATGTATTCCAGTGCAGTAAAAACACGGTCTTGTTCCTAAGCCACTGACGCACGGACGTTTTCACAGCCTCCTCATCTTCAAAATGAATCCCACGATGAGCTTCCTTTTTTGGCCCGAACAGATGGAAGTCTGATGGTGCCAGGTTAGGGCTGTATAGGGGGTGAGGTAAGACTTACCATCCCAATTTCTCAATTTCTGCAGTGGTGTAACGGCTGGTGTGTGGTCTTGCATTGTCATGCAAAAGAAGAACATCCGCCATCGGCGAAGACGTGCTTTCAGCTTTTTGAGAGTTCTGGCGTATTGGACAGAATTTATTGTGAAACCCTGCTCCAAAAAATCAATCATAAGCACACCCTCTGCATCCCAAAACACTGTCGCCATAATTTTCCCTGCCGACCGCTGAGTTTTGAATTTTTTTTTCTTCGGTGACGTTGTGTGATGCCATTCCATTGACTGTCTCTTTGATTCAGGTTCAAAAAAATGAATCCACGTTTCGTCTCCAGTAAAAATTTTTTCCAGAAACTCCTCTCCCTCCAAATTGAAGCGCTGCAAGTGTTCGAAGGCTATTGTTTTCTTTGTTTCCTTGTTTTGGGCGTTTAACATTCTTGGTACCCAACGTGAACAAACATTTGAGTAACCCAGTTGTTGAATAATCGTCATCACACTGCTTTTACTGAGGGAGATAATGCGACACAATTCACCTGTTGTTACCCGGCGATCACCACGAATGATTTCATCGACTCGCTGAATGTTGCATGGAGTCACTGTATTCACCGGCCTGCCACTTCGCTTTTCATCTGTCAATGGTGTTTGCCTTTCAGCTTCGTTACAGCGACGAACCCATCGTCTAACAGTGCTGACATCCACCGTTGCATCATCATACACATTTTTTAGCCTTTCGTGAATGCGAATTGGCGTTTCACCTTCCGCAGTCAAAAATTCAATCACAGAACGCTGTCTAATACGAATGTCGATATCAGCCATTTTGTAAGAGGATGCAGTGCTGCCACCTGTTGACTTAGGAAGTTACTACTGCAGGGGATTGGAGAAGAAGGCTTGAGGAATTGCACCAAATTCAAAGTTTTCACATAACTTACTTATTTAAGGAAAAAATAGGAGGCATTACTTTTTGACCCAACCTCGTAATTTTCAAAGTATAGACCATTAGGTTCTATGGTCTTGAGCCATCATCGTTCAGTGAGGTTTAGTATCCGACTATGGCACCAGTCTCTGGATTTTGATGCGAAGAATTCGGTGACACCCACTTGTACTGTTTCAACGTTGTCAAAATTTCTTCCACATGGAAAATGGGCCATGGATCGGAAAAGATGATAGTCTGACTGTGCGAGACCCGGGCTGTATGCTGGGTACGGTAGCAGTTCCATTCCTTCCAGTTTCTGAACCTTTTCCAGGGTTCTTCGTGCAGTATGGGGTGTTGCATTGTCCTGTTTTAATAGAACTCTATTTTGGTTAACTTATGCTGGATATCTCCGTCTCAACACTTCATGAACTTGTTTCAATTGTTGAAAGTAAGGACCCGCATCAATCGCCCTCCCATTTGTAACGAACTCTCAGTGAATCACACCTTCAAAATTCGACCAGACACACAACATTACTTTGCGACAGAACGATTTTCTTTTAAGGGTATGTATGACTGAAATTTTCAAATTCTGAACTAATAATGCTAGCTTTTTCAAATTTACACCATAGGTGTAGTATATTGTAAACGTGTTACAACCTAAATTTAAACCACATTGCTCCAGCAGTTTAGAAATTATGATAAATTTTGTATGTTTTTTGTTACGTCACTAAAAAAGTCCCTTGCGACAAAATATTTTGAATTTTGGTCTAATATTTGAACCCTATGTTCATAATACACATACTTTTTGAAATTGCTCTGGGTTTTTCTGTGTCTCCTTTAGTTTAGGTCACAAAAAAATTTTAATTTACAAATATTCTTTTTTTGTCTAAAAAAACTGTAAGTTTTGTGTTTGAAAATTAAAAATATATGCTTATATACATTTCACAATAAAACCTAGGGCAATTTCCATTGCTCATGATGTTCTGAACCTGTGTATTAAATTTCATGAATGTAGTACAAAAACTGCATCGCAAGGAGCATTTTACAGGAAGAAAAATGCTGAAAATATGAACATTGAGAAAACAGCGATTAAAGATTTGATTGCATAACTCACATTAAAATCCACCAGGCTGATAGGTTGGACCCTCAGATTTCTTTTTCCTCTCCTCTGCTGCTGCTTTTTCCACCTTTTTCTTCTTTAGATGTTGCTTTTCTTCTGCACAACTTCGCTTCTTGCTTTGCAGGATACGAGTCTGATCTCGCTGCACTGAAGTTTTCCTTGCTGAGTCTACTACACTTTCACCTCTGATATTTTGCTGCAGCTTCAATGACTTAAGACTACCCATGTTAAACTCACTGATGCTTTTAATAACAGCAAGATCCAATTTTTGTTTTGATATGAAAACTTCCTTTGGGCACTTATTTCATATGGCATGATGCAAAGATTCATTGACATTCTGTGTTTTTCCTGTTTTGCATTTCTCTAGTAATGTTGTAGAAGCCAGCCTCTGATATATTGGCAACATTTTAGGAACTATTTTGTCTGAAAGCCTTATTTTTCTTTTCTTGAATTGAAAATTTAAGAAGGGAAAACAGACAAAGAATGTGGATGTAGGCAAAAGAGGGCGTGACTCCGACAGAGTTTAAAGGCCACCGACATTTAAATAAGCATTTAAAAATGGCGTCCGGGGGCAAATTATGCATTTTTCACATTCGGGAATGTCTAAATTATTTGATAGAATTAAAATAAAAAAAGTCGTTATTTTCACGATTTTTATGGAATTTCAGTCATACATACCCTTAACGGTGACCTTGGCAGGTTGGCGGGGATCAAGCCACTTTTCCGAGGCATCAGGGTTTCGGTGGTATACTCATTTTTCATCACAAGTGACAGTTCTGACAAATCTATCATCCATAGGATTAAGGATAAGATAACAACAGATATCTACTCTACGTTCAGCCTGTTAAGGTGTCAGTTCATGAGGTACAGATCTACAACTTCTGTATAATATTCCAAGTGTCTTAATGTGGCGATGTATAGTATTCTTTGATGCAACAAGTTCTTCTGAAAGCCTGCGGGTACCTTTTTTTATGGATTTTCTCGCAAAACTTGGCGCGTATCCTCAATATTCCATACCTTTGCCCTTTCAGAACTTGGTAAATCTTATCTACTTTCGTCTCCATTCTTGACTAACGATAGCTTCTCCTTCCACTTCACATATTCTTCAAGCTGCGGCAGCGCCTTTATAATCCTGAACAACACTAGCCATGACATCCTGTAAATAGTATTGCCAACCAAAGAAACCCAATACATTTTCCAAAATACCAAAATAAAAAAAAACCGACATTACTTATGAGACAACTAATACATACTTGTGCAGTAAGCATTTGTGTATCTCCTATGTTTTACCAGTTACACAAAGGTCACCTAGACTGAAGATGGCTTCTGAGGACATTACCAGAAAATTCAAAATATAAGGTACATTTCATTTGTCATAGACATATCTTAGACTCGTGGTATTATAAGCAAAATTTTAAGAGCCATTTTTGAGAAAATAAAAAGGTTTAAAAATGTTCCAGTAAATGATAGGCTAAAACGGCGAGATGTTCTTGAAAATCGTTGTATTACATCCTTGGAAAATGCTGAACTTAATACCAAATTTGGTATTTAGAAGAATTTTCGTCTTTGAGTTATCCTGTCGACACAGACACACACACACACACACACACACACACACACACACACACACACACACACACACACACACACACACACACATACATATGCACTCACGCACACTCGGAAACTCACATACGTACGGAGCTTTCCTTTCTTCTTCTTCTTCTTCTTCTTCTTCTTCTTCTTCTTCTTCTTCTTCTTCTTCTTCTTCTTCTTCTTCTTCTTCTTCTTCTTCTTCTTCTTCTTCTTCTTCTTCTTCTTCTTCTTCTTCTTCTTCTTCTTCTTCTTCTTCTTCTTCTTCTTCTTCTTCTTCTTCTTCTTCTTCTTCTTCTTCTTCTTCTTCTTCTTCTTCTTCTTCTTCTTCTTCTTCTTCTTCTTCTTCTTCTTCTTCTTCTTCTTCTTCTTCTTCTTCTTCTTCTTCTTCTTCTTCTTCTTCTTCTTCTTCTTCTTCTTCTTCTTCTTCTTCTTCTTGTATTATTCTTGAGTCCGCAAAATCTTTTATTCCACTGAAATCCCGGTACCGATTCTTTTGGGTAGAGTACAATGCTTTAGCTTGTTACTGTATATATGGCAGGGAAATTAAAAGTCAAAGATGTGTATTCATGTGTGTTTCTCTATTCACTTTTGTACTTATTATTAGAAACGTTTGTTGCATTTACTTCATTTAATTGAGATTAACTTTGCAGTAACTATTTAATTACAAATTCCCTTGTTGGTACAGTTTGAATAGGGCGAAAAATGAATAAATCGTTTTAATATACTCTGATACCCAAGATACAATAAATAAAATCAGACTTAAAATATGGCCAAATCCTTATAAAGAGCTAGTTGCTATGCATTAGTTCTAAAATTAAATTCTCTTTGATTGTTGCCATGAAAGGACCAATAACTTTGTCATTTGAGAGAAGGATAACGAATGGCAAATTCAAATCTCGGAAATGGTCCATTCCGTAATAATTTATGCATTTGATATCAATGGTGTTTTGCAACCGAAATTATTGTCGACTATGGGAAATAGTGGGATGGTGTTCTTGAAGTTCTATTTGTAGCAGTATTACTACAAATGTGTTGATGGTGGGGGATGAAGATGTACCCGTAGTGATGATGTTCTCGTTGGGTATCCTTTGTAGTTCCGGTTTGCATGAGATCTTCTTTGGATCGTGGTCTCGGATATTTGGATTGTAGAACTCAATGTTAAGGAAATAAAAAAATGGTTGCAAGTTTTTCTTTAATTTAAACTCGTTGCAATTCACAACGTCTGCGATGATCAAACATATTCTCATACAATTCTGATTATTACAATGCTAATACCATCATTTTCTTAGATTTCTGTTGCCTTTTCGCTTTTCGAATATTAATTTTCTGAAAATAAGGTTGCACTATATCGAAATTTCATTATATCGATGATGAATAATTTGTACAATTCATGCACTGGTTAGCATAAGCGACTGCTCCCTTTGAGGTCACCATGCAAAAGACGCTATCTTGTCCACTTCACTTATTGACTTTTTCCTTATTACCATGGTAACTAATTATTACAGTTAAATCACTTTTTCCTGTGGCCAATACATTCATTTTGAATTATATAATTTTCTAATTTTCCAAATATAAAATCCTAAAAAAAAATATTCTTTTATAATTTTAATCTTTCTATTTAGGTAATTTATCATATTTACCATTTATCTAAATTGGATATTAACTGTCATCTTCACTGTTTGTGACCTAATTTATTCGATAATGGCTACCTATAGCGCATACCAATTCAAAACAAAACTCTCATCATTCTAAACATATCAATATCAATCATAAATAAATAAAAAGAAATATATAAATAATAAATAAAAAGAAATATATAAATAATAAATAAATATATATAATAAATAATAAATAAATGACTGAGTGAATGAATGAATGAGTGAGTGAATGAATGAATGAATGAATGAATGAGTGAATGAATGAATTTAACATCATTCTGGCACTAGAATATTAATATCTGTATCAGTGTTTTAATGAGAATCAAAATATATTGCACTGTAAGATTTTGTTCAAACCTTACGGTTTTTCAGTTATGTAAAGGTCAATCAAAAAGACCTTTGAGAACATTTCCAGAAAATCCAAGATAAACATTTCATCTGTCGTGAACATTCCTAATGATCGCGCTGTGGTCGAGTGTTCAGACCGCTTGGCTGTCATCAAGGTTGTTCGGATTCGATCCCAGGCGACCACAAATTGAGATTTGTATTGGACAACATGGCACTGGAGCAGGTTTCCTCCGGATCCTCCGGTTTCACCCGCCATCATTCCACCAATTCCTCCATCATCCATCTTTCCTAACGTTCTTTTCGCCCTCATACTGTCCTCAACTTCTCTCACTCTCTTCCCAGGAGTAGGGCTGGTCCGTCATCCCTGGTTCCTCTATCAGACTCAGTGCCTCACCCCACCTTTCCAGCCTTAGTGGACTCGGTGATATAAGTGAGGGGAGAAATCCTAATCATTAGAATTACTTTTGACGAAATAACAATTTCTTGAAACTGTTCCATATAAAGGTAGTCTGGGGTTGTAGATATTCGTGAAAATTTGTGTTGCATCCTCTGAAGACGCTAAATTTAAGATTCAAGTTTGGTTTTAACGAAATTTTCGTTTTTGTTTTATGCTACATACACACGCGCGCGCGCGTACGTACGTACGTTGGAACTTAATGCTAAAATATTTACATCGGGGGACTTAAAATCGTAAGTATATTTACATTAAAATATTGGTACCGGATTTTATGGTGGAGTTCAATAACCTCTATATTTACTATATACGTGGTACAATAGTAGTACTGGCAGTGAATTATCCGGAGGGGATTTGGCACGTCGACCAGACTAGATCTATTGTACCTATGCCCTAGGTGGGGCGACCCTGGGAAGGAGGATGTTGTAAGAGGAGACAGTACAAAGGGCGAGGTCCCTACTTTACCAGATAGAGACTCCCCGGCGGTGGGCCTAGGACAATCGTCATCCCACCTACCGTGGCCCCGAAACAGCCTCCCCAGAGCAGGATACTCCAGGCAAGCTTACACAACCGGCATCCCGCCTGCGCGCTTCTGAATCAGACCACTAGACCGGCTCGGAGACCGAAGTCAGTCCTGTCTGAGAGGAAAGCGCTTTTATCAGAGCATATCATCCCACCATGCACCACCGAGATTCCCGCCGACACTTCTACCCTGAAAGAAATCACCAGATAAGAGATGACATGAAATGATAATGGAGATGAAATGGAGGGACAGGAAATTCGGGTATGTAATTACCTACGTGGCATTAGCCTAGCGACCCGGAAAACCCCCCGGAAAAACCATTGTTCGAAAATCGAATCCGAGCCTCTGGAATGCGGGCCACAAACGAAACTGCTGAGCCATCCCGCTCGATCACGTAGCAGAGAGGGTAAAAGTGTATTTTTTATTGGCCTTCAGGAAAAATTCATATGGCCAAAGTGTTTTCTTTGGATTTAGGGGGTGAAGTACAGAAATTAAGTGTTGGATGTAACACGTTACTTATTCTGGTTCCTGGAATCATGCAGTGGAGAGAAAGAGATAAAGAAGGAAGGAAGGGTGGCAAGGAGGGGTGAACAAGGAACATCGTAGAGCTTTTTCTGTTCCGTTTTGGTTGCGATAAAGTCTTTTACCCCCCCCCCCCCCCGCCCCAAAAAAAAGCAGCTGCCACAAACAAAGTTCGATTCGGAAAACATCGGAAGCATTCGCTGACGCTGGGTTCACAATACACGCTTTGGAAAGGTAGAGTCAGACTGAAAAGTTCAATTATTTGAATCCTAGCTATGGCATTGAAGTTTTTAGTCTGCCTCTTCATTTCCATACTTTGGCCTACACACGGCTAGTGTGAAAGAACAATTAATTTATCCAATATATGCTTTTATACCGCTCTTTTTCATTTCTAAGCTATGCGATAGATAGGGAGATAATTTGCGGCTTGGCCGTATAGATGGTAGCCGAGTGGTAAAACGCACCTGTCTCGTAAGTAGACCAAAATGAGCTCGAATCATTGACGTGCATATTTATTTGTATTATTGTTACTTTAATAGCAATGGCTTTAATAGAGATGTCGTGACTAAGTTTTCAGGGAGGACTATCAAGTTCTGTTTGCCTTTTATATGGCGGTACCGTGTATATTAAAAGTAATAGTAAAATAATTTCGGCTTAATATGTTTAACTAAATAGATAATTTCTAGCATAAATTGGCTAAATTTTACTAGACAAGTGCCTTGTTAAAAATGCGGAGGTACTTAAACTAATAAACTTTAATGGAACAGAAATTTTGTAACATTCATTGGTACATAATATTGCTACTTCCATTGGTCATTCAGTTTTAATGATATTTAAAATTCTAATTATACAACAAATATTTAAATACATTGGCAAAACAGACAACACTATCAGGGATTGTTTAACTTTAATTGTGAGTTAAGGGAAAGGCAATGCATCATGATAGTATTACATGATAACAAAATCAGCACAAATGAAGCAGACATGTCACAAGAAGTTAAGTCAAAACAGCTGCATCAATATTTGCCTTACCCCTTCGGGCTACAATACAGACGATAGTACAGGTAGCGAATGACATCCTGCGATACACTGTCTCAAGCGTCCTGCAATTGTAGTCCCAGTTTGGCAATGGTTGTGGCCGGTCGTGAACTACTCAGTATCTCTCCCATCCATCCTGTGCATGTTCAATGGGAGAGAGGTCAGTGGACCGTGATGGCGAAGGCAGTTGTTACACACCATGAAGAGCATGTTGCATTGCAGCAAGTGTATGGGGACGTGCGTTATCTTGTTGAAAACCGCACCTCACCTTCCGTTATAGAAACTATAGCTACACAGGATTAATGACCTGCTGGATATAGCTCGCAATGAAACATTTTATTTTATAAAAACAAGAACATTAAATAATTCAGTTATAATTCCTGGTTTCACGTCGCTGCACAAACACCAAAGATGAGCGTTAGTTGTCAGTGATGACACTTCACACCAAAACCAGTAGGTGGGCATTTATGTCTTGGGTGAATACACCCTGGATGAGGTCACCTACCAGCTCTACGTCGTACACTTAAATATCATCACTAGTGTACAGTCAGAACCTACTCTCATCACTGAAGACGGCGGAGCGCCTTTCCGTCTTCAAATAAACTCTTTCTCGACACCAGAGGAGACATGCATGACGGTAATGCGGTGTAAGAGGTACCTTAGGAAGAGGCACTCGGGATTTTAGTTCTGCTGCAAGAAGACAGTTTCTAATAGTTCGTGCTGACACATCAGGTACCGATGTGTCCAGAACGTTTCTCTGGCTGTTATTTTGGACGCCCAATGAAGCCATACGTGATCTTCCTGGGTGAGGGCTGTTCAATGTGTCCTTTCCTGTAACCCTTCCAATGAGTGGAAAGGGGCCTGAATGATTTAAGAACCGGAGAGAACCCCATCCATCCATCCATCCATCCATCCATCCATCCATCCATCCATCCATCCATCCATCCATCCATCCATCCATGCGTCCGCCCGTCCGCCCGTTCTTCCGTCCGTCCGTCCGCCCGTCCGTCCGCCCGTCCGTCCGTCCGTCCGCCCGCCCGTCCGTCTGTCCCCTTTCTTGCCTCTTGAAAGGGTTCGACACGTTGCTCTTAAAACACTTGTACCCGCTACTAAGCGACAGCCAAGTCATCCCCTACTACTACAGGGGTTTTTAGGGCTTATTTCGACCATGGGTTTATTTCACCCTGGCTTATTTCGCCCTATGGCTGCTTAAGGGGTGTACCCTCTTCAGCCTTGACTTTATTTGAGTTGAGGGGGGATGGCCTTTTTTTTATTTATTTTGCTTGATTAGGCTACGTATACATGTGTTTACAATTTGTCGTTACTTGCTAATGTAATACCGTCAATAAAGCCATCCCCATGTAATGTAATAATGTAATACCGTCAATAATGCCATCCCCGACGATCAGTTCGAATTTATTTCTGGAGCTCGACTGCTCAGCATCTGCTACGGATGGCAGTCGTTCTGAGGTTCCAGAAGGGTGCATGTACTGCTGTGATATCGTTGGAGGTCGAAAAGACCTGCTCAAGAACCTCCTATATAAGGTTTCCTATATAAGGTAACGTAAATGGGACTACCACGCAACGTCTCTACATTGTAAATAGCTTTCTCAGACATCACAGGATTTATTCTTGTATTGAAAACACGTGCACTAGAACTTAATTTCATCACCTCTTTCACGGAAAGTATGGTTTTGAAAATTATCGGCCTATGTCATTATGCTCTGTTTTCTAAAAAGCTAAGGAAGGTATATTTTTAGAACAGCTTTAAAATATTGTGCTAGATTTAAGATTATATCAGAGTATCAGTTCCGATTAAAAAATCTACAATACCTATGTGCAATTAGTAAAGTAAATTATATAATTATTGTGGTCATGAGTTGAAAAGATATATGACCGCTGTCTTCCTTGACCTTTCAAAGGCCTTTGATTGTGTGGGCATCAGAAATTTGTTAGGAATTCTGGAAAACTATGGGGCTAGAAGTATCCCATTTGAATGGAGAAAGTCATAGGTAGAGAACAATATGTAGCAGTACTTTATAACATGAAAGGAAACTTGATCGAGTTCGATCATTACTTAAACATATAACTCATGGTGCACCTCAGGAGTAGAAGATGGTGCCATGCTTATTTATTCTGTACATAAATTATTTATAAGAAAAGATACACGAAGCAGGAGGAAAAGCTACTGGATATACAGATTACACTACAACAGTTGTAATGTCAAATTCGGAGTCAGAAGTGCAGATCAAAGCAAAGACAGCATTTAAAGATGGTAAATATACATTCAATAGAACTAGGAATAACATTAAATATAAACAAAACAGAGCGTATGCAGATTAGTTTAAGAAATAAAGTACAAAGCAAAACCATCCCGACAATACAAAATAAACAAGTCAACCAACAAGGCAAACCAACATTTTAAGATTACTTATAGCAAACAATCTGAAATGGAACAATCAAATTGAAAAAAAAAAAATCTCAAAGAAAAAGGACAGTGCGATATACGTACTAAAGCAAGTGGCACATTTCACAGGTAAGGATTGCGAATACAAGTCTACAGCGCATTCATCCTTTCACAAAAAAAGCTACATCAGGTACCGATGTGACCAGAACGTTTCGCTGGTTGTTATTTTGGACGCCCAATGAAGCCATACGTGATCTTCCTGGGTGAGGGCTGTTCAATGTGTCCTTTCCTGTAACCCTTCCAATGAGTGGAAAGGGGCCTGGACGATTTAAGAACCGGAGAGAACCCCATCCATCCATCCATCCATCCATCCATCCATCCATCCATCCATCCATCCATTCATCCAAACATCCATCCATCCATCCATCCATCCATCCATCCATCCATCCATCCATCCATCCATGCGTCCGCCCGTCCGCCCGTTCGTCCGCCCGCCCGTCCGTCTGTCCCCTTTCTTGCCTCTTGAAAGGGTTCGACACGTTGCTCTTAAAACACTTGTACCCGCTACTAAGCGACAGCCAAGTCATCCCCTACTACTACAGGGGTTTTTAGGGCTTATTTCGACCATTGGTTTATTTCACCCTGGCTTATATCGCCCTATGGCTGCTTCAGGGGTGTACCCTCTTCAGCCTTGACTTTATTTGAGTTGAGGGGGGATGGCCTTTTTTTTTATTTATTTTGCTTGATTAGGCTACGTATACATGTGTTTACAATTTGTCGTTACTTGCTAATGTAATACCGTCAATAAAGCCATCCCCATGTAATGTAATAATGTAATACCGTCAATAATGCCATCCCCGACGATAAGTTCGAATTTATTTCTGGAGCTCGACTGCTCAGCATCTGCTACGGATGGCAGTCGTTCTGAGGTTCCAGAAGGGTGCATGTACTGCTGTGATATCGTTGGAGGTCGAAAAGACCTGCTCAAGAACCTCCTATATAAGGTGTCCTATATAAGGTAACGTAAATGGGACTACCACGCAACGTCTCTACATTGTAAATAGCTTTCTCAGACATCACAGGATTTATTCTTGTATTGAAAACACGTGCACTAGAACTTAATTTCATCACCTCTTTCACGGAAAGTATGGTTTTGAAAATTATCGGCCTATGTCATTATGCTCTGTTTTCTAAAAAGCTAAGGAAGGTATATTTTTAGAACAGCTTTAAAATATTGTGCTAGATTTAAGATTATATCAGAGTATCAGTTCCGATTAAAAAATCTACAATACCTATGTGCAATTAGTAAAGTAAATTATATAATTATTGTGGTCATGAGTTGAAAAGATATATGACCGCTGTCTTCCTTGACCTTTCAAAGGCCTTTGATTGTGTGGGCATCAGAAATTTGTTAGGAATTCTGGAAAACTATGGGGCTAGAAGTATCCCATTTGAATGGAGAAAGTCATAGGTAGAGAACAATATGTAGCAGTACTTTATAACATGAAAGGAAACTTGATCGAGTTCGATCATTACTTAAACATATAACTCATGGTGCACCTCAGGAGTAGAAGATGGTGCCATGCTTATTTGTTCTGTACATAAATTATTTATAAGAAAAGATACACGAAGCAGGAGGAAAAGCTACTGGATATACAGATTACACTACAACAGTTGTAATGTCAAATTCGGAGTCAGAAGTGCAGATCAAAGCAAAGACAGCATTTAAAGATGGTAAATATACATTCAATAGAACTAGGAATAACATTAAATATAAACAAAACAGCGTGTATGCAGATTAGTTTAAGAAATAAGGTACAAAGCAAAACCATCCCGACAATACAAAATAAACAAGTCAACCAACAAGGCAAACCAACATTTTAAGATTACTTATAGCAAACAATCTGAAATGGAACAATCAAATTGAAAAAAAAAATCTCAAAGAAAAAGGACAGTGCGATATACGTACTAAAGCAAGTGGCACATTTCACAGGTAAGGATTGCGAATACAAGTCTACAGCGCATTCATCCTTTCACAAAAAAAGCTACATCAGGTACCGATGTGACCAGAACGTTTCGCTGGTTGTTATTTTGGACGCCCAATGAAGCCATACGTGATCTTCCTGGGTGAGGGCTGTTCAATGTGTCCTTTCCTGTAACCCTTCCAATGAGTGGAAAGGGGCCTGGACGATTTAAGAACCGGAGAGAACCCCATCCATCCATCCATCCATCCATCCATCCATCCATCCATCCATCCATCCATCCATCCATCCATCCATCCATCCATTCATCCAAACATCCATCCATCCATCCATCCATCCATCCATCCATCCATCCATCCATCCATCCATGCGTCCGCCCGTCCGCCCGTTCGTCCGCCCGCCCGTCCGTCTGTCCCCTTTCTTGCCTCTTGAAAGGGTTCGACACGTTGCTCTTAAAACACTTGTACCCGCTACTAAGCGACAGCCAAGTCATCCCCTACTACTACAGGGGTTTTTAGGGCTTATTTCGACCATTGGTTTATTTCACCCTGGCTTATATCGCCCTATGGCTGCTTCAGGGGTGTACCCTCTTCAGCCTTGACTTTATTTGAGTTGAGGGGGGATGGCCTTTTTTTTTATTTATTTTGCTTGATTAGGCTACGTATACATGTGTTTACAATTTGTCGTTACTTGCTAATGTAATACCGTCAATAAAGCCATCCCCATGTAATGTAATAATGTAATACCGTCAATAATGCCATCCCCGACGATAAGTTCGAATTTATTTCTGGAGCTCGACTGCTCAGCATCTGCTACGGATGGCAGTCGTTCTGAGGTTCCAGAAGGGTGCATGTACTGCTGTGATATCGTTGGAGGTCGAAAAGACCTGCTCAAGAACCTCCTATATAAGGTGTCCTATATAAGGTAACGTAAATGGGACTACCACGCAACGTCTCTACATTGTAAATAGCTTTCTCAGACATCACAGGATTTATTCTTGTATTGAAAACACGTGCACTAGAACTTAATTTCATCACCTCTTTCACGGAAAGTATGGTTTTGAAAATTATCGGCCTATGTCATTATGCTCTGTTTTCTAAAAAGCTAAGGAAGGTATATTTTTAGAACAGCTTTAAAATATTGTGCTAGATTTAAGATTATATCAGAGTATCAGTTCCGATTAAAAAATCTACAATACCTATGTGCAATTAGTAAAGTAAATTATATAATTATTGTGGTCATGAGTTGAAAAGATATATGACCGCTGTCTTCCTTGACCTTTCAAAGGCCTTTGATTGTGTGGGCATCAGAAATTTGTTAGGAATTCTGGAAAACTATGGGGCTAGAAGTATCCCATTTGAATGGAGAAAGTCATAGGTAGAGAACAATATGTAGCAGTACTTTATAACATGAAAGGAAACTTGATCGAGTTCGATCATTACTTAAACATATAACTCATGGTGCACCTCAGGAGTAGAAGATGGTGCCATGCTTATTTGTTCTGTACATAAATTATTTATAAGAAAAGATAC
The DNA here is from genome assembly GCA_030765055.1 of Mantis religiosa. Classification (NCBI taxonomy): domain Eukaryota; kingdom Metazoa; phylum Arthropoda; class Insecta; order Mantodea; family Mantidae; genus Mantis; species Mantis religiosa. Next base: position 104,959,009 of record CM060949.1, read on the forward strand.
ACGAAGCAGGAGGAAAAGCTACTGGATATACAGATTACACTACAACAGTTGTAATGTCAAATTCGGAGTCAGAAGTGCAGATCAAAGCAAAGACAGCATTTAAAGATGGTAAATATACATTCAATAGAACTAGGAATAACATTAAATATAAACAAAACAGCGTGTATGCAGATTAGTTTAAGAAATAAGGTACAAAGCAAAACCATCCCGACAATACAAAATAAACAAGTCAACCAACAAGGCAAACCAACATTTTAAGATTACTTATAGCAAACAATCTGAAATGGAACAATCAAATTGAAAAAAAAAAATCTCAAAGAAAAAAGACAGTGCGATATACGTACTAAAGCAAGTGGCACATTTCACAGGTAAGGATTGCGAATACAAGTCTACAACGCATTCATCCTTTCACAAAAAGCTACATCAGGTACCGATGTGTCCAGAACGTTTCTCTGGCTGTTATTTTGGACGCCCAATGAAGCCTTACGTGATCTTCCTGGGTGAGGGCTGTTCAATGTGTCCTTTCCTGTAACCCTTCCAATGAGTGGAAAGGGGCCTGGATGATTTAAGAACCGGAGAGAACCCCATCCATCCATCCATCCATCCATCCATCCATCCATCCATCCATCCAACCATCCATCCATCCATCCATCCATCCGTCCATGCGTCCGCCCGTCCGCCCGTCCTTCCGTCCGTCCGCCCGCCCGTCCGTCTGTCCCCTTTCTTGCCTCTTGAAAGGGTTCGACACGTTGCTCTTAAAACACTTGTACCCGCTACTAAGCGACAGCCAAGTCATCCCCTACTACTACAGGGGTTTTTAGGGCTTATTTCGACCATGGGTTTACTTCACCCTGGCTTATTTCGCCATATGGCTGCCTCAGGGGTGTACCCTCTTCAGCCTTGACTTTATTTGAGTTGATGGGGGATGGCCTTTTTTTATTTATTTTGCTTGATTAGGCTACGTATACATGTGTTTACAATTTTTCGTTACTTGCTAATGTAATACCGTCAATAAAGCCATCCCCATGTAATGTAACAATGTAATACCGTCAATAATGCCATCCCCGACGATCAGTTCGAATTTATTTCTGGAGCTCGACTGCTCAGCATCTGCTACGGATGGCAGTCGTTCTCTGAGGTTCCAGAAGGGTGCATGTACTGCTGTGATATCGTTGGAGGTCGAAAAGACTTGCTCAAGAACCTCCTATATAAGGTTTCCTATATAAGGTAACGTAAATGGGACTACCACGCAACGTCTCTACATTGTAAATAGCTTTCTCAGACATCACAGGATTTATTCTTGTATTGAAAACACGTGCACTAGAACTTAATTTCATCACCTCTTTCACGGAAAGTATGGTTTTGAAAATTATCGGCCTATGTCATTATGCTCTGTTTTCTAAAATGCTAAGGAAGGTATATTTTTAGAACAGCTTTAAAATATTGTGCTAGATTTAAGATTATATCAGAGTATCAGTTCCGATTAAAAAATCTACAATACCTATGTGCAATTAGTAAAGTAAATTATATAATTATTGTGGTCATGAATTGAAAAGATATATGACCGCTGTCTTCCTTGACCTTTCAAAGGCCTTTGATTGTGTGGGCATCAGAAATTTGTTAGGAATTCTGGAAAACTATGGGGCTAGAAGTATCCCATTAGAATGGAGAAAGTCATAGGTAGAGAACAATATGTAGCAGTACTTTATAACATGAAAGGAAACTTGATCGAGTTCGATCATTACTTAAACATATAACTCATGGTGTACCTCAGGAGTAGAAGATGGTGCCATGCTTATTTATTCTGTACATAAATTATTTATAAGAAAAGATACACGAAGCAGGAGGAAAAGCTACTGGATATACAGATTACACTACCACAGTTGTAATGTCAAATTCGGAGTCAGAAGTGCAGATCAAAGCAAAGAGAGCATTTAAAGATGGTAAATATACATTCAATAGAACTAGGAATAACATTAAATATAAACAAAACAGCGTGTATGCAGATTAGTTTAAGAAATAAAGTACAAAGCAAAACCATCCCGACAATACAAAATAAACAAGTCAACCAACAAGGCAAACCAACATTTTAAGATTACTTATAGCAAACAATCTGAAATGGAACAATCATATTGAAAAAAAAATCTCAAAGAAAAAAGACAGTGCGATATACGTACTAAAGCAAGTGCCACATTTCACAGGTAAGGATTGCGAATACAAGTCTACAACGCATTCATCCTTTCACAAAAAAAGCTACGGTCTCATTTTATGAGTATCAGCAGAAAAGTAAAACGTAATCAAAATATTTAGGCTGCAGAAGAGAATGGTACGAATCATAAGAAAAGCAGTAAGATATTAATATAGAAACGCATTCAAAATACTAATTTATTAAACTTCCCCTATCTTAAATATATACTCAGAACTCATAAAGAAGATAAAAATGTGAACGTGCACAAGTATGATACTGGAATTATATAAAATTATTTTAGAAGTAGATCTAGAGATTGTGTAGAAAAGAAGTCTATTGAGAGGAAATCAAACAATTTATATAATCACTTATATTGTGCAATAACAGCCATAAATGGAGAGGAGAAAATAGAAAAGGGAATTAAAGCATATCTTATCAAATATGACTTCTATTAAATGAATATAAAACAGGAATTTTGTACATATTTACAATACCTCTCCTATAAATAGCATATGTTAAATCTGTGCAAATATAGATTTAAAGTATTGTAAATCTTGATGACCAGGGCGAGGACTTTTAGGTGCAAATTTCGGATGGAAAAGAAAGAGAAAACGTACTAATACATGGTAAAAAAAGAGAATAAAAGGTGCTGGAATATTCAACCAATTCAAAAATTCCTCTTTCCTCTATTCTAATTTATTGAATTACAAACAAGTACATCAACTTATCACTCATCAGAAGGAAAACACATGAAGCTGTTATACTTAAAGACATTAAGCATCTCTACATTTTTAAAATTAGATATGAGATAGGAGAGCGAATGTCTATTTGGAGATAGAATGTCTATATAGATGCTAGAGCTTCTTTCAACATCCACAGAAACCAGTGGGACAAATCCTGTATTCACTGGGAATGACAATTCTGCAGATGTGGCGAAATCCTGAATGTCCGGTTTCTTCTGAAGACTAAATGTTTTCTTTGACAAATCCATCTAACTGCTTCCTCACGGAAGTAAAAGTATCCCACTGTTTTTCCTTTTCCAAACCTTGTTCTTCTAATAGTTCAATGGCTACAGTTGGGTACTTGTAACCATAGGCATAATATAGTTCTGTCTGCAAATTATGTATTTTATCCGGTAACAGAAGTTCCTCTGCATTGGAAATTGCACCCGCGTCTGCTGGATCCAAAGAAAGTACAAACTCTTTAATTTTGTCAAAATACTCACTCAACATAGCAAGCACACTCGATCCAGGATCCCCAGCGAGTAGTGACTGGAAAATTTGGAAGGGGCCGGCCAGTGGTTTCCTTGTAGACCACAACACGATTCGGAGCTTTCAGCACAATCTTCTTCAGGGCAGAGATGAGCTGTTTGTGATGTTGTATTCGTGCCTTATGGATTCACAAACGCTGTGAAGGGCATGAACCAAGCAAGTCTCATGCTTCAACATAGGAAATAAAGGCTTCAATTGGCAGCAGCTGAAACCATGTATGGAACCTGGTCTGCAACTACAAGAAGCATTTTTTCAAACTCGATACAAACAGGTCAGAGTTTTTTCACGAAAGTCCATAATTGATTTCATTACTGTACTGGCATTAGCTTTCTCCAGCTAATGCAGTTTTAACAACATGGACTTAACTGTCTCCTCTGCTAAGGAAGAAACTAAAATATTCAAAACCTATCGTTCCAATGAGTCTATGGTTTCAATCACAATGATTTCCACATCGAAATCAAACACTTTAACCTTGATTCTTTGTATGGTTTCTTGGTAATCAGGCTCCATGTGGTTTTTTCTTAAAGTACCCTCATTCGGCATTAACATCTTTGTTTTCTCAAGAAATCTCTTGAAGGCCGGTGGTTCACCTTATTGAGAGGTTATTCCTGCTTGTGTAAGAGCTGCACACAGACAATGTTGATTGCTTTTAAATCTGGGCATTTTGAAGAACTCTGTTGAAACGCATTTCTTAATAGAGGCTGGAAATCTGCCATGTGATGCTAGCCTGCTGGTGTTTTTCATCTAACGAAATTCCTGAATCGCAAATAGTACATCGAATGATAGTTCCAACTGTGTCTATGAAATCTTCTTTGAATTCCTGAGCCAGAAGAATTAGTCGAGCACCGGACATCTTTGGCATGATAAAATCAAGGAATACTCTCGGTTAATAATGTAGCAAAAGACTAACACCAGTTCACTTGCTCACTCAATGTGACTGTTACACAACTGATTCACTTGCTCTCCATACTCTTATTTAACACCGCGACAATTACCAGAATGTTCTGATTATGTTGGAAGTGGAGTCTCAGCCATTTCTAGTAGCTCCAAGCAGAACCTAGAGTCATTTCTTGGAACTAGGCGTGTATGGTTACTGCTCTCTGCGTGACCTTGGAATCCGCGCGAACAGATGACGTCTGTCACAGTGACGAAATCACATTCACGAGCAGTAGGCTACTGATTAAAGGGATATGTGTGTAGTGTTTAACGCCCGCTTTTACTACATATGGCACCGCAGGCGGTGACACTAATGATACATGAGATGAAGATGGAGCACCGGTGGAATGAGATGGCGGGGGAAACCGGAGGTCCCAGAGAAAACCCACCCCAGCGCCGTGTTGTCCACTATAAATCTCACTTTGCGGTCGCCTGGGATCGAACCCGGGCCGCCTTGGTGAGAGCCAAGAGGTGTAACCACTGAGCCACGGCGCGGCCGATTAAAGGGATAGCATGATATACAATGACAATGAGTGATTGTCGGTTGCATTATTGTGGGCTGCTTTATAGCGGTAAAGCAAGAGAAAGAGAATTTGTCGCACATAATTATTTTCCATTGTTGTAGGTGTGCTTTCAACCCTTGCGCATCGTTTACTAGAATAGGCTTGCTCTTCACATGTTCACAGCTAGCTGAGGATACGTTAATTAGAAGTTAAATATTTTATATGAATTAAATCCGTATATAGTAAAATGAAAGGAAACTTAAAAGAAAAAAGTGGATTATGGGCACTGTTGGGGGAAAAGGGGATAAAGGTGCCCAAAAAGGGAAAAAGTGGTATGAAAGGTGCGCACCTAAAAATCCTAACTCTGTTGATGACAAGCCTTGTAAATTTTGCTACACTGGTATATAAATCTGTTTTTGAATATTCTTCACCTAGTTCATAACACAAATAAATATTGTTTTTTTAGCTCGAGTCAATGGTTTGCCCGGCTTATGCTTAGGTAAGTCTGGCGAAACATACATAGTCCACAAACCCCATTATAATAATATTATAATAATAAAATTTGTGGTGTCTGGTTGTAAACAATATAGGTGAAAAACGGATGTCGATTCACGTTTAACGAAGTGCATTTTGGCCCTTGAAGTTCTATTTAACGGTTTAATGCAATTAAATTCTTACGTAGCTATATGTATAATACTACAGCATTTGAGCATGCATTCATTCTAAAAGTTGGTTTATTTGCATAGGTCAACTTCACTGCGCGCACTGCTTTGTAACACGATGCACTGGTCACGTGGGTTTGTTTTGACGCAGATCAACTTAAGAGTGAATACAAAGTATCCATGAAATGGTTAAGTTGGTGACACTGCGCATGATAGTTAATTTCATTTTGGTGTGTTGAAATTTGAAACAGCTGAATTCGAGGTAGCTTCCTGGTGCAGCCAGTTTACAAATATTTACGTGTTGTAACTTCACAGTAATGAACAGTGTTGGAAATATACGGCAGGAATTCTATAGCTATGCAGAGCACAGTGTTTAAAGTTAATATAATTTGTTGTTTTATTACCATAATTTGAAATAATTCTTAACATATATTAGAGTGCTCTCCTGTAAACGTAGGTGTTTCAAAATCCTAGGATTGTCCTTAAGGGAAGTGAAATGCACGGTACAGGTAGTGTGATGGTTGATCACATGCTGATGACATCATTCTCTAGTATATTATTCATAGATGCTAAACCACAGTGCTAAACGAAACAGAAGCATATAGGTTAGTCGTCACAACATACGTTATGTAAGCTATTCTAATCGTGAAACAAGTGACACAGTGAACTTTGGGTATAAGTACAGTGCAAGGTTATGTGAACATATATTTGTATTGAGATTACAAATGAGTTTAAAAATTGCAGGAGGAAAAGAAAATAAACAATGGAATCCGCTCAAAATGTAAACCACGACTACACTGAAATAATCAGAAGACTACCTTTAACCTTAAGGCTGTCATATGGAGTTGGTCATGTCCTAAACGATATCTGTGCATCTATGTGGTTTACCTATTTGTTAGTATATTTTCATCTAGTTTTGCAGTTTAACAGTGTATTATCAGGTACAGTGCTTTTAATAGGACAAGTTGCAGATGCTCTAGCGACACCGTTCATTGGTTTACAGTCGGACAAAAACGATGGTTTTTGGTTGTGTAAATACGGTCGAAGAAAGACGTGGCATTTAATAGGTAAGTTACATTTTTGGTTTGTATCAGTTTTAGTCAAGTATCTATGTAGTTGATTTCAATGAGATCTCTGTAACTTGGCTTATATCTTACTTAGAATAAAGAAAATGATAAACATGATAAATGGTTATTATTCTGAAGCAGATCTTATTGCTAAAAGTGTCTCACAAGGTTCTATACTGGGACCTTCGTAATTCTTGCCATAAAATATCAATAAAGAGTCAATATCAGTGCTCTTTGCAAATGATACTGGCTATGTCAGCAATTAAAAGATTCTGTCAATAAAGTATTTGAATGGCTTGTCATGTGGTTTGAAGCAAATAAGTAAATAAACTATTATACCTGTGCCAAATTTTGTTGTCTCCTGAGCTGATTCACTCTGAACCTCGGTTTCCAATTCTCACCGAAAATGCCACCATAGTAATTTCTGATGTCACAGATGCCAACTTGAGAGTAACAAACTCAATCATTTGAGCCAGGCTCAGGGATATTGAATATGTCATTCTACCATCTAATATTTGTAGTTTCTAAGTTTTTTCCCCAATACTAAGCATACATTACAATAGAAGAAGATTAACCTGGGTGATAAAGAAATTGTGCATGAGCAAGGAATTTCTCAGTTCTCCTATAGAATATAGTTTTCGTGCTTGTAGGCCATGGTCCAGTCAGGCCGCGCCGTGGCTCAGTGGTTAGACCGCTTGGCTCTTACCAAGGCGGCCCGGGTTCAATCCCAGGCGACTGCAAAGTGAGATTTGTGGTGGACAACACGGCACTGGGGCGGGTTTTCTCCAGGATCTCCAGTTTCACCCGCCATCTCATTCCACCAGTGCTCCATCTTCATCTCATGTATCATCAGTGTCATCGCCTGCGGTGCCGTATGTAGTAAAAGCGGGCGTTAAACACTACACATGGTCCAGTCAATAAGTTACTGTCAGACGTTTCATCCATAACTGTGTTGGGCATCTTCAAAGGTCTGGCTGGTGATAAACCACAGCCTATAAGCCCAGAAACTACATTCTATTGGATCAATGCAGGCTATAAAAGCTTAAACATATATATTTCTGAACTTTGTTTCTAAATCTGAAACAAGCTTTAGGTTTACACAATAATTTTGAGGCTAAATGAAGACCTTATATACTTGTATGGCAGATCAGTAGGTACATTTTGGGTAAACATACAAGAAGTTACATGGCCTGTGCACATCATTTCTGTGTTTCATACTGTGATTATGTACCACAGAAGTTACAAAAGATGTATAGTTATCAACCACAAAACACATAAGTAAATATATGTAATATGTGGATTGCAAGTGTCAAAATACCCATTTTCTTGAACAATGGCCTGCATGAATGACTCCTTCCAATACCACTTAAACTTTGTAGTATTCTTTTTTTTTTTTTTGTTGTTGTTGTAAGATGAAGATCCTTTTACGTATACTGAATTACCCCAGAAAACAATACCATAGTTCCTAATGAAGTGAAAATAAGTGAACTATAATGTTCACAAAGCATTTTGATGTAGTAAGTCACACAAAGACCTTATGGTAAAATAGGTTGAGCTGGATTAATCCTGTTATTACAGGAAATAAGTATATTTTTAATGAGTAAGGACTATGATACAGTGAAGCACAAAATTTAATTAGTTTTGAATCAAAGTAGTTCTCCATGCGCCATATATTGCTAGCAATATATAACACTAGCAATGTATGAAGTATGGAGTACTAGTTCGACTCAAAATTATATTAATAAGTGTATGCTTGCCCCATCTCATTTCTTCATCAATATGTAATCAGATAAACTTTGTACGACCTACTTTATTTGTTGTAATGTTGCAGTAAGTAATATTCAATTTTGGAATAATTTTATTCTTAGTTTTTTCATTAATTCCTTTCATGGAGGTGTTGAAAACAGTGTTGTAATAAATTAAATTTAAAGGGAGTCGATTAATGACACTAAACAACACTTACTTTTAAATTTCCCGAAAAAATTCTTCATTTCAAAAAATAGGAACAAAGTATTCAATTTCGACATCCCCCAAAAAGATTCGTTCAGCAAGTTCCTTGAACCGCCACCAGAGGAGACCTATGACAAAATATTGCCAGCTACACCACTGAGAACCAGTCAATGTCCGGTTGACAGTGGAGGAAAATAGCATCTGAAATATGTTCTGGGAAATTTAAAAGTAAATGTTGTTTAGTGTCATTAATCAACTCCCTTTTAAGTTTAAGTTTTTTCATTGTTTAGAATTAAATAGTTGGCTTAGATTCAAATGTTCAACTCCTTAAATGTAGTTGTAGTTATGTGTTAGAGTTCTTCTGATGACTTCTCAGATATAAGTACAGTGGTGTCATTTGCAAAAAAGTATTGTTTTGGAATGTTTGAGATTAAAAAAGGAAATTCTGTTAAAATGCATAAATAAGTATTACATGTATACAGATATAACAATTTGTAACTTAAAACTTCACTTATCTTATAAGAAATGATGACACTTTTCTTATAAATTGTCCGAGATCGCGATTTCATGGAAAATTTATAAGAAAAGTGTCATCATTTCTTATAACATAAGTGAAGTTTTAAGTTACAAGTTGTTATATGTGTATATATTTGTTTGCTTCACTGTATAGCTTCATATTTTATGTAAGTATTACATTTTTCATTTTCGTGATTACTAGAACTCAGATTTTTACTTATTTGCATGTTTTATTTCTAGATGGTTAAACATATGTAATAATTTATTCCACATTCTAAGGAGTTTACTACAGAAGTTTTATAGTGCATATAAATGCATATTTAAGGGGTTAGTGCACATTTATCTAATTTGTGCATATTTATGTGCATATTTTACCTTTTCAGCAATGATTCATACAAATATTTCATCCTGATATTTGAAGAAGGATATGAGAAATTTTCTCTTTTACTGCACTGTTTGTGCAGGACTTAGGTATCATGTTTCTAAATCTGTAAAAGGTTGTCTAAAAATGAGCATCAACAGTGAGCACTTGAAAGTGAAACCTGTGGCACTACAGTCCATATCGGACCAGGGCCTGCCAACCCAACTGCTGGCCTCACACCCAAATATGCAAAGTAGTGGTGGACGATCATCCAACTGGTACGCAGAGGAGATGTGCTCAGTATCTCGGCATCCCCAGCCGGAAAGTTGGCTTTCATGACCAGCATCACGACCTATCACAAGCTCCTCAGTTTCCTCACAATGTTGAGTGGACACCTGTCTTATACCTGGGACTTACGATCTGCACCCTCAGGGGTGGGACTGAATCTGGGCCGCATTCTGTGACAGGGAACCAAAGCACAATGCCTTAGCCCACTACACTATGGCGCAGGACCAATGAGCACTTTCTGATATAAAAATATGCTGTTTAACAACTTGAACTAAATAGCATTCAACAGTCATGTGGTAAATCTTTAAAGCTTGGTGCGGCCATTGCATCATAAAACTTAATATGATTTATATTAATATTAGAAACGAAGCCATCTGCTGCAGTGATTACATCTCGAAGAATTAAAAAATGTAATTTTCACATAACTTTTAAACCTGTACTAATATGCTGCTATCATAATTTCTGAAATGTAAGATTACAATGCTGAAGGAGAAGGGCAGTAAAGCTTATTTGATTTGATGAAAATTGAATCATGTATTGATGGAAGTCATACTCTTAACAATAGATGGAAATATATTCTGTGCAAATGTGTCATAACATTACTTTTATTGTTGTATTTTCAGAATATTTTAAAAATGAATCTGATTTTCAGGTTAGTAATTGTTGGTTTTATTTAACTAAAATAACCCATATTACTTTCATACCATTGTTATAGGTACCTTGCAACAAAATATAGTTTACATCAACAAACAGCTGCTCATACAAATATCTTTATTGTAATAAACATAATACTAAAATAGACTCAATGAGAGACTAATAAATATTAACTAATTAGCATCTATGTTTAAGAATTTAGTATTTGATTACTTCAAGATCAATAAATGCGATAAAGGTGAAATAATGTACTTTATTTTAAATGCATATTATAAAATGTTTAGAGCATATTTAGCAGATTTTTACTGCATAGATGCATGCATATATTCATGCTTTATAGTGCATGTAAATCCAAGCTCTACTGATTATCATGGTAGATAGATACTCAGTTTTAGTTTTAATATCTTGAACAAATTTAGTAATGTGTTGGTATAGAGATGGTTGTAAAACAGATAATGGATCATGTGCTGGAATACATAAAGAGGCAACAAAAAGCTACATTTATGTTGCTCTTGGTTGTAATACCACTGAATTCTAAGCCAAAGTATTTGCGATTGAAACCTGTGTGAGGGAGAAACTAAGTAGGTGCTACAGAGGTATCAACTTCTGCATTTTTTCTGATAGTTAGGCAGCCTTAAAAGCAGTTGCAAGCTATCAGATAACTTTTAAGTTATTGTGGAAGTAAAGTAAAAGTGAATTGAGAACATACTGACACATTGCTTCACTCACATTGTTTTTTACAGGACATGTTTCAAGAGCTGTTGCTCCCATCATCAGTTGACTCTTGACTAGTGCAAATTGTAGTGTTTTTCTCCATCTCTGTGTCATCGGTAGATGGCATGATGTATTTGTCAAAGATGTCTGGTGGTGGCGTTTCAAAATTCATGATTCTATGACGATTTTTATTAATGAAGATTTTTTCCCATACAGAAAGATCTATGGGATGATGAACTTATTTTATTGAAGCTGTCTCAAAGTTAATATCATGTCTAGTATTCAAAAAATAAAAGCAACTGCTGATTTTTCTATTTTGCCATTTTTAATGTTTTCATAACAGCTTTCAAGGGCACCATAACTGACGTCATGAAGTTTTTCATGTTGATTAGGATTACCTAATAGTTTCAGATAGCATGGTGGTTTATTGTACATTTTTAGTTGCAGAATTGTAACATTCTTTCTGGAATAATTTTAAGCCATTTGCTTGTATATGCAGATCATCTGCATTTGTAGTACTTACTTGTGTGCTAAATAGTCTCCTGGACATGGCCAATGATTTGCTTCTCAGATGAAGCAGCACACCGACTCTGAACACAGCTTTGATATTTGCTCTTGAGGTGCTTCACTGGATGGTTCTGCTATCTGACTTCTCACTACATTGCTTGGAACTTACCGTACTTCTCTGCACTGTACCGTCGACTCACACAACTTGAACTGACCGACTAACTCCTGAACTGCTCCACTGCTCTGACTACTCAGCACGGAGCTGCACTTGTTAATTGACACTCAAAGCTTGAAAAATGCACAAACCCGCACCAGTAATCAAATATTCTTGAATTACGTCCCTAAATGGCATTGCACAATAGTAATAGGACTCGCTTCGCTGACATCATTTATGGATGCCCTTGAAAGCTGTATTAATTCTCACAGACAGCTTGCGCAGTCACTATTGTGAGAATATAAAGCAAGCAGAGCTAAGCTTTGGTAGTATGACTCTTATTTGTTTTCTCCAATTGAGCTCTTCATCTATTTAGAGTCTAACAGATGTTATATCGAATACTAATGGTATAATTGTTGAATCCGATTGCTAATTCTATTACCTGCTTATGCTTTGTTTTTAATTGAATAAAGTTTGTTGTATCATAATATAATGATGGCTTATTTGCTTCAAACCAAATGTTGAGCTGTTTAAATACTTTATTGACAGTGTATCTTAATTGCTGATGTGACTTCAGATTATAAGTATACTAGTATCATCTGCAAGGAGCACACTATTGACCTCTTGCTAAGATTATATTGCAAGACATTTATAAATTTAAAAGTAATAATAACCTGAATAGAGAGAGCCCTATGTGCACATTTAGTAATAAAAATGCCACCAATGCTTGGAAGTGTAGAAAAATATCTGAAATGCACCAGCGAAGGTATGGAAATAAAAAATGACACCTTGATCAATCAAAACCCTAATGGACATTTGTCTCACTAACACTATTTTTCTATGTTCCCTGCTAGAAGTTACCTCAGAGTTGAAGTAATCTGACATGCATCATAATCTCTAGTTGAATAGCACAGCATTCTAGATCTTGCTCTTTACAGTATGATGCAAAAAATAAGACCTGATAATAATTAATAATAATAATAATAATAATAATAATAATAATAATAATAAAAATATGTGTTATTTTTGCTGCTGTACAGATGTATTTTTTAGATGTGGCATATGACGTAATTGTGCAGTAGTTTATGGTTGAGTCCACTTTGTTTGAAAGAAAAAGGGGTGTCAGGTTAGTCATCTAACTCACTAGTTTTATCAGCAATCTGCTAGTAAACGCAAAGATCTTACCCCTACCAATGATCGGCATGACGTCACTTGCACCCATCCAAGCAGGTCATGTGCCATGTCTAAAAAAATGCATCTTCTGTACCTCAAATGTTTTCTTACAAAGATAAATGCATGGTATTTCTGCAGAAATATGAACAAAAATTTGCACATTTTAGTTCTGCTTGTGACATATGGTGCTTGATTAAGCAAATTACCAGTACATTTTACTTATTAGAGCTCTGAGTAGAAATTTCCATTTCATCTAGTTCATTTTTTAAGCCTCTTTAATTTTGATAAAATAATTGAGTGTTGGAATTTATTTGAAGCATAATAGAAGATAAATCTGTGCTGCTTTTAATTGATATCGGGACTGGCCTTAATTGAGGTAAACTCCTGTCAGACTTTTTGCCCTGAAAATGGGACCTAGCATTCACAATGACAGGAACAGATCTAGGAACATTTGGTACTACATCTCACTTCCTCTGCAGTAAGATTTGCTGGAGCCTTCTTGCCTTGATAGTTGAGGTGCAGCCCATGTCTCGTGAAATGCCCTCACTTCAAGCTGAAAAAAGGTAAAACTTTTATATGGTTCAACAGAATTAATATTGACAATGTGGTGCAGATCTTTATTTAGTGAATATTTAAATACTGGATCCAAAATATGACCATTACCCCCCATGATCACAACATGATCTTTCTTAGTTGCAAAGTTTACTCTTCAAATGGTGATGGTGTGTGTACAAATTTTTATTTTTTCTTGCATAATGCAAGAGGCAGAAAAAATCATTTTTAGTGGTGGATATATTATTAGTCATGGTGCATGTTCCATAATTCTGCAAAATGCTCAGTGTCCCTGAGCTTTGTTCATATTGAGAACAGTCAATAACGTTTCAGATATAAGTATTTTGGAGCAACAACATAGATTTTTAAAGAGGTAAAACTTAATGTAATCTTTCTGTACTTAATTCTGCTTCTTTTTCAGGAACATTTTGTGTTCTTGGAACATTTCCGCTGATCTTTTCTCCGTGCATCAATTGTGAGGGCAGTCATCATTGGGCACAACTTATATATTATGCAGCATTTGTCATTATCTTCCAAATTGGTTGGGCATCTGTACAAATTTCCCATCTATCCCTTATCCCGGATCTGACACCAAGTGAACATGAGCGAACAGAATTAACAGCTATAAGGTTACTATGTTTTTGTTATTTCAGTCTAATTTAGAATTGAAGCATGATCAAAGGGTTATAATATGCAGTGGTGGTGTTAATATGGTTGTACATTCAAAACATATTGAATGAATTTCTATACTTAGTTTTGTACAATAAGCTTTTATTTATTTCTTATGATGTAAGAAGTTATGCAAGATCATCCAGAATGAGGAGGGCTTCTGAAGGCCTTCCCAGCAAGTTCAATATATATATATATATATATATATATATATATATATATAATTTCATTTGTCATATCTTTATGTGCTATGTATTAGAAAATAAAAATTTTTGGTCATTTTTCACTGTAATGGGAAGTTTGAGTTGAGATTTTCTTGAAAATCTGCATTTCGTGTCCTTGGAAGATGGCACTACACGTTTTAATATTTAACTGACTTCATTTTTTAATTATACTGTTTACATATACATATAGAACATTTTCTAAAAATACTTTTCCTCATTTAAGGGATGTCAAAACATGTATCATCATTGAAATCTCAGTGGTTGGTCAGTTGCTAACCTACTGATCCCAACATCACACCTGGCCCAGACTGATGGGTTTTAAGTGTGCTTAAAAGTGATAGATAATCTTGGCAATTGACTGTTATTAGAAATAAAATGATTATCTGCTGAAATATCAGGAGAAAATGTTTGTTTGGAATGCAGTACCTTCTCTACTTCAGTACCTTACCAGTTTTTAATAATTTAGACATTTTTTAAAGCTAGTGAATTCTCTTGGATCATCCATCAAAATGGTCTAGAAGAATTGGTGAGCGTTACATATTTGCATTTTCATGTACTGCCTTCATTTTTTTTTTTTTTTTTTTTTGTTTAAAATCTTCACTTCAGTAATCATCACATGCAGTTTTGTTTATAAAGTTGATTATTTGAATATTAAATATATTTCGCTCTTTCTTGGACATACAAGTTTATAGGCTGAAAAACTAGTCATCTTTAGAGAATGCAAGGTGGATATAATAAGATATCATATGATATCTTATCTGTATTTTCAAAAGTGATAGAAAAAATTATGCATAAACGACTAGTTTCCTTTTGTGACAAGTATAATATCTTAACACAATGTCAGCATGGCTTTCGGAAAGGAAGTTGCATTACCTCGGCATTGACCAAATTCTTAGAGAATGTGTATAGGGCACTAGATAGGAAAGAGTGTCCTGTGGGTATTTTCCTTGATCTCACAAAGGCATTTGATCTTGTAGACCTTAGCATTCTACTGGGTAAGTTGCATGCAGTTGGTATTAGAGGAATATGTTATGAATGGTTCAGATCATATTTGGAACATGGACGTCAGTTTGTACAGCTAGACTATGTAGATAAAAACTTAGGTGTAATTCAGAGTAAAACATCCACAGAGAAAATAGTACAGCAAGGTGTGCCCCAGGGTTCAATATTGGGCCCATTTTTTATTTCTCTTATATATTAATGATTTAGGTCTAGGTTTAAATAAAACGGGCGAGAACATCAATTCGACGCTCTTTGTGGATGATACCAGCATATTAATGACTGGGAAAACCTCAAATGTTGTATTAAGCTATAATAATACTTTTAATAAAAAAAATTGTGAATTGGTTTCTAAAAAAATAAGCTAAAAATAAATGAAGAAACATCAGTAGCTATAGACTTTCACCACAAATTAAATAACACTGCTCAATTCCCAAGTAGATATTTAGGGAATAAATCACTACTCTTTGAATCAAATACCAAATTTCTAGGAATATGGTTAGATGAACATTTAAAATGGGAAAAACAAATTCAGCAACTAGAATTGAAGCTAAGCAGAATTACATTCATTATTAAATCAGTGAGGGAGTCTGTAAACACAAATGTGTTGAGAATGATTTATTTTGCTTATTTTCATTCTGTAATGTCTTATGGTATACTTAGCTGGGGAAATGCTAAAGATGTATCAAAATATTTAGACCGCAGAAAAGGGCTATTCGTTATACAGTAAATATTCCTTTCACCACCAGCTGTAAACTATATTTTAAACTACTGAAAATACTTCCATTAGACTGTGTGTAAATATATGAAGCTCTAGTTAGGACAAGAATTGTACTTGCTCAATTTGAAACAAATTTGCAGATACATACACATAATACAAGAAGTAAATCAGATCTACGCATTATAAGCCACAATACAACTTTATTCACACATAGCTTTGAACATAAAGCAGTATTATTATATAACAAACTACCCGATGGCATTAAAAGTATAACATCGGAAAAAAGGTATAAACTGGCTCTAAAAACATTTTTAAGAGAAGGTTGCTATTATTCAGTGGAAGAATACTTAAAACATATCAATGCTTCCTAAATGTTTGTGAATAAATACCTGTGTAACTTCTGAGGTGATGCTTGTAATTACCTATTCAATACTGTCTGGCACAGCAAACAAAGTCTCCGGGGAATGAGATGCAGGGAGGCTGGAGAAAGTTCCTGCATCCTCCCTCGACAGGTATATGACACCCTATGTCAACTCAGTTATTTTCGTTTTTGCTCCTTGTGTAGACTGCATTCTCTGTCACACATTACGCTGCCCTTGTCCCACTGTGTAAGGTTGGCACAGTCCTCTCAGGGACTTCCTTTGCGTTGGTGGACAATAAGTGCCCTTTATAGTATTACCTCAGTTTGTGATACAAATACTTGTGTAATTTCTAATATGATGTTACCTAGTTTGTAATGTTGAGTTACCTAGTGTGTAATGTTGATGAAGCCTATATCTTTGTACAAGATTTATTATGGTGAATAAAAAAAAATTATAATTAAAATTGTGATACTACATACTTTGCATGAGTAATAAAGGAATGGCAAGTTGAACTAGGCCAATATTTTCCAGTAGTAATTTTTGTGTGCATTTTAAAAGTTTTCTAATTACATACAATTTATTGAGAATGAGCAGAACTTCACAAGATATTTACAGAAAATTGAAGACTGTATGGTGTTCTCAAATTGTTTGGATCAAAACCAGGAGTCCTTTTTGAAGAAGTAAATATTACCATTCCTTTATAAGGAATTATTTGGAGTGTCAGAAAATTCTTGAAAATCTTCAGCTTGCATTCTTAAAACTTGACTTTTTATGATAGTGTGTGTGCATGCGTACGTGTGCGGTGAATTTCGGGACTATGAAAACATATATTTCCAGTAAAATATTGGTATCAGATTGTTGCATTGAATTCAACATTTAATAGTAATATTTTAATATTTTGTTTTATTAACAATGGTGTCAATTGCCAGGAACATAGCATCACCAATGTACCAGAATTACATCCTGCAGAATTTCTTTTACATGCTATTAATTCTTTTGATATGGATCTGATGCTTTTAAGCACACTTTAAAACCATCTGTCTGAGCCAAATTTGAACCCACGACGTTGGAATCAGTAGGCCACCACCTAGCCGTCTAAGCCATTTAGATAGACACAATATTTCCTCTTCCATAAACTATGACAATGAAAAAATAAGAAACATTTTGGAATAAAATTAACCCCTCCATTTTTCATTATTAAATTAATTCAGTGGTAACACTAAGTTCTAACATAAAACTTCTATTGTGCTGATAATGCTTTTATTTATACTAGATTAAACTGAGTAATTAACCTCACAAGGGAACTATCACTATGCTCATGCCTGTATTTGCTTGAGAGTTGGATGGCATTAACTCTGCTCTCTATGGGGCCTGTGTGCCAAAAATCGGGTGCAGAGTATAGCTGAAAGTACCTGTGAGTACTAGGAACATACGGGCATAATAACACAGCATTGTACAGGAGCAATTGTTTACTCTTATGGGGAGTGGTCTACACATGGCATACGTAAGGAGCACTGGCACAGAGCTGAAGAGGGATGTCCAGCAGCTACTTGCAAGTGGTTGCATGCAGCACTTTTCAGGCTTCAGTTTTGGGCATTGTGGTTCACCCGATTTTTGGCACACAGCTCCCATATAAAGCAGAGATGTCATCAAATTATAGATGAGTCGTATTTATTACACATCAGCTTCACTTATGTACCTATATTGAGGACATGTTTTGCGAACCATTGTTCGTATTTTCAGCTCTAACGCGACTAAAGTTTGATCCAGTGGTGGGGTAGTTCTGGAGTTGCTGCTGCCATCTGTTGATTTGTGATGAATTTAAATGTGGGGTTGTCTTGTTTTGATATGTCATCAAACTCTCGAGCAAATATAAACATAGTGATAGTGCCCTTGTCAGTAGATTCTGGGGAACATTGCACCAAATCTATTTTTCTCATTTTAAGGCATTGTTGACACAAAAGTACCTTGAAAGCTTTTATTATTGTTAAGATAAAGATTTTTCTGTTTGAAAAATATTTTGCAAGTATATTTTGTTAGTAAAGAATGCTTTTTGAATTTCAGGTACAGTTTTACAGTGTGCTCCAATATCTTGGTGTACCTGATTACTTGGCTTGTACTGCATGTAACAGGTGAAGATGCAACTGCTCAGATTGGCCCAGGAGATTTACACAAATTTCAGGTATGTATTTCATAATTCTAAATAAGAGCATATAAATGCCTTCATATAATTTTACTTAGAAGGCCATAATTTACTAGTCGTTATTTTCAGAATATTTCTCCACTTTTGGTATTAATTTTTCTTGCTACAAAAACAATCTTGGAAGCAAGTAGTATGCAAATTATTGACTTATTAGCTTTTCCCTGATAGATAAACACAGATATCTTGAGTGTACTAACTGCTTCACGATGACCATTTAACCCCTGCATGGGATGAGTACCAATACCCAGTAGAAAGCATAAGACATTTAAACACTGTAAAAATATACATTTGTATCTTCTGTATTTATTAAGTTGTTTTAACGAAACAAAACTGGTTTAAAGCCCAATAAAGGTAGTATACAACTATGATTAAAGACTATATTCACAAATTATTGAAATTTCACTACTGATGTAACAAAAGCCATTCTTTGAGTCGAACACATAATTTGTGAGTCATTGTCTTGTGTGCATACAAACAATTATGTATATATTAGCTGTGTAAGCGATATGTATAATAATATGTACATGTTAGCTGGTTCAAGGTTTCAGTTTATGCTATAAGTTGCGCGCTAGTTCTGTACGAATGACCTTCAGCGGAAATCCAGTGAGCTGGTGGGCAGAGGGGAAGAAGAGAGAGCTAACATGCTCTTGTTTCTGCAGTGTGGTCAACCAAGCAAAACCACAATGCAGTCCAATTGCAGTAAGATAAGCAAAGATACGCGCCAAAGGTGTGAGATGATAAGCTGTATGCTTATATATCTTCCATGTTATGAAACACACAAAAATTGGAAACAAACATTATGACAGCTATAAACACTCACTCTATTTGTGATTTTTTCGTTTTCCGAATCCGTTGCAGCATTTTCTTCACTATTATCCTCTGATGTGATGATAATTTCATCAATTGTTCTCCAATATTGCATTTGCTGCTCTTTGTCCTTCTTACAGTGTCCTTCCCAATCCGTTGCTTTTATTGCAAGTTTCCGGAGATTTGTGGCTGACATATCACTAGTAACGTTGCGTCCTTTGAAAACATTATTTTTGCCCACACCAATTCAATTACATTGAGATTACAGTAGGTAGACAAATAATAGTGTGTCCTCTTTCAAGAGTAGCTCCAGTTTGCAGTATTCCTGGATGATCTGCATGCACAAATCACTGCAGATGCTACAGTGAGTACAAAAACCTACCTCATGCACTTGGAAAATGTGCTCAGGGAGAACATCTTAAACTTGTAACATACAATTAGAATCATCATGGCAAATATACTACTTGAAACTGAAATTTAAGTTTACAAAGAAATTTGTTGCCTAGTTGATGGTGCTAGTGCTCGTCACATAGACATCATTGTGATAGAAGAAAAAGCAAAGTGGAGATAAACGATCTAACCATTCACATTGAGCTGAATAAGATCAACCGTAAGAAGTTCATCTAGAGAATTGGAAAATACATGATCTTACCATACCATACTTTAAAAAACACTATAACCTCAAAAATACAAGAATGGTAGGCCCATGTTTTGGATTCTGGGGAACAATTACAAATACGATTGGTATATGGAGAGGAAAATATAAAATTAATAAAGTCATTTAAGATAAAGTAACTCAGAACATAAAATATTCAGTAGTCATCTTTCGAAATCATATGTATGCTTTAAACAGCACATAAAACTGCATTATCATTTAGAAAACACTTTAGTTTACAAATTATTATGTTTTTATAATTATAATTTTTATTGTTGCATTTTTTTCTGATCATTGTTGCAGTTTGTTGTTACAAATGACCTATTTTGTTGTAATGTTTACTTAATTTTTGCGTAGAACTGCTAAATTTACTTCAATAAATTATAATAATTTGTGACTAAAATATATGTATATAATTATGTATATATAATGTATGTTTATGTTAATATAAATCAAAGATAAGTGAAATGTAATTACTAATTATTGTAATTTATTGCTTTATTGCCTCATTGACAATATATTCAGCTTTTTACTTTTATTTGCTAAAGTTACATTTATTTTGTGTCACTAGGCAAGCTCATTTGTGAGTCAGAGGGCAATTATTTATCAGTTGTCAATCTTATCTCACTACTATTGAAGACAAAAGATTTCAACTTGTACTACATGACAAAGTGTGGAAGCATATCAGAGGGAATGTGTAACAATGGAGTTGTTTACGTGAGCCTATCACACATATTACCTAGGGACAAATAGCTTGAGCTTTGCTCAATTTCTTCTCGAGCAGCAAGCCAGGTGAAGACGATTAGAAATTGACATTTTGGGAGTGTGCATCTCTCCGATCATCAGGATATTTATTAAATGCTATAACCACAAATGAAACACTGGATATAACACAAATATAAAGAAAGACAAAACACTATCAAAATTTGCATTACTGAAAAAAAAAAAGACATCAGTAAATTAAATGCCAGGTCAGGAGATGGCATGAGTATAGAAAATTAATTGGGTTAAAGAAACGTAACTACTTAACTTGATTACAAGCTGTATTGATCTGTTCTTAAATCGACGGATTTCCATTTTTAAGGCTGGTTTCCAAGAGGAGCTGAACTGAAGTCCAGCATCATGATTAAACTCCTCTTGGAAACCGGCCTTAAAAAAGGAAATCCATCGATTTAAGAACAGATCAATGCAGCTTGTAATCAAGTTAAAAGTAGTTACGTTTCTTTCATCCTATTAATTTTCTTTACTCATGCCATCTCCTGACCTGACATTTAATTTACTGAAAACAGTATTTTTTTTTTCAATAATGCAAATTTTGATAGTGTTTTGTCTTTGTATGTTAGGGTTCTAGTTACAAAAACACATAAATACAAAGATCAAAATAACAGAACATGATAATAATTATAATGTTTTAAAAATTTGGCCAATAAAGTGCTCAAAGGCTGAAGTGCAACATTTTTAAGGAATACATTAAACAACAGTGATTGAAGATCTGTATTACAATATGAAAGATGTTGAATAAGATTATATCTCTTTTTGGAATGAAGATCACCTCTAAATATTAAGTGTTCAACACTATCATCAGCACTTTCACATTTACAGAGGTATCCATCAGGTGAGTCTATATGGAATCTTCGAAAGTAAATTTTAAATTTCCCATGTCCGGTAGCAAGCTGGGTCAAAATAAAATTAGGTGAAAAGTACTTGCAGTTTACACGTAGGAAAAAATAAATTTCAAGTGATTTGTCCTCTATCGCTGTTTATCCAAGTGCTGTTCCACATTTCAAAAATCTCTTTTTCAATGTATTTTTAACGAATGTGATTGTAGACTCTTTAAAACTGAATTTCTTTTGGGATAATGCGTAACGTTTAGCAATTTCATCTGCCCTCTCATTTCCATGTATACCCGTATGACCTCTAACCCACGTGATACACACGTGATTGGTGTTTGTTATAATATTTTTCCTTATTTTGGTAACTGGTGAATATGCAGTGTGTTTACCTCCGACAACACTGACAGATGCCTGGGAATCACTGTATATACATGTGCTATAGTTATTACTGCGGCACCACTCCACTGCTTGATTCAGTGCAAAATGTTTGGCCTGGAATATAGAGCAATTAGGTGTGAGTCTGTATCCTCTATAAAGCAACTCCTTATTGTTCATATTGAGTTCATATTCTGAACCGTTGAGGAGCTTATGCTACCTCCTTTCTTTCCCCCACCTGTCACCCCACAAAAACCTGTATGTGGTTAAGTCCTTTCTAGGACAGGGTTGTCCCTCACTTCTCACAGTATATGAAGAAGAGGATCTCAGCATACAAAAAAAAAAAAAAATCAAGTTACTGTTCCAGATAAACAACTTAAATGGGAAAAGAAGTTTCAAATGGGCAATTTTGATAAATACGTTGTTCACGGAACTTTTTTAGAGCATTATGAAGTGCATAAAGAAATTCCAACAATGAAGTTATTCTATGCAGTAAATGAGAAAATTAGTTTTGGTGGTGGACAGGAAACATTCTGGCAAATACTAAGGAAATGGTATTTAGTTTAAAACCATGTAATAATGTGCGGCACATTTTAGTGGAATGCCAGGATAAAGATTGCTGCCTTATCACTGGATATAAATCCCATTATACTGATACGGGTTATCATGAAGCAAAAAATAGCAGAAAAATGTGTGTTCTATGACTTTAGACACACTTACAGGACTAACCAGACAGTGTTTAAACAACAATGAAGAGGATTGGAAAGATGCATTCATCAAACATATGTCCATAGAATAAGAATACTGGCATCGAGATGCCTTAATGGAAGAAGGAATAAAAATAATAGTAAACAGTGCAAGCTTGGATAGTCAGTTTTAGAAATTCCACAGATGACAACGGCAGTTCTACAGACATAGCAGCTGATATTCATTCTTTAGATGACATCACCACAAATGGAAGCTCTACAGATACAGCAAATGAAATGGATATGCAGGAATCGGAATCTTCACATCAGAATTAAATAAGTTTTGTTCTCCTCCTTAGCGCAGCACATTTACTGCCTTGAATAAAGTACATATTTTTGTGACATGCTGTTTTCCTCTCCTCTACTCTGACAGCCAGCTGTGTGGTATAATCAAATAACAGTGCCTGCACTCTGAACTATCTTCCTAAATGTCCCAGGTAATACACAACGAGACAGTGTATCTACTCTGCTCAGATGCAATCACAGCAACATGCAGTACATTAGCAGGCTTGAAGTATTGTAATATATAACATGATTGGATATTGTGACGAGGAGAAAGAAGAGGGAATCAAAATCCCTTTGTGCCAAGCAATAAAATGGATGGCTGCAATGGTAATTTACTTTGCATATAAAATAATTAAATGGCTAATCTTTCATATCAGATGCACAGCTCCAAAGTGCTCTATTTGTATTTTGTCATTAGGTTACTAATACTTTGCTCTTCTGTAAACAAGATAAGGAGTGAATGCAGCATTGTGTCTTTTAAGGTCAATACACGTCAACTCTCTGTCATGAATTAAGCTTAAAATTCTGCTAATATGCAAAAACCCATGTGATAAATTATAACCCCATTATTGGTAGATATTGTTTACCAATGCAAATATTTTAGTTGAAATTAGCAACCAAAGCAATCTTCTTTGTCTTGTTAAGTTTGCATTTTGTACTTTAATTATATTTTATGATCACCAATAATGAGAATTTATAATGGTAGACTGTATAAGCGTATCAAATTGTTACTTCAATGCTTTAACACTTTTTGTTTGTTTTGCTTTTTGCAGCATATTGTTTTAATTGGGATTGGAATAGGAGCTATTACATCTGTGATATTCCATATAGGTGTACAGGAGGGTGTAGGTCATGACTCAGGCCATGTTCGAGTGGCTGGGGAGCGTAAGACTGCAGGTTTTCTACTGAAGAATGTCCAGCTTTATCAAGTGGCTGGAGTTTATATGGCCACTAGGCTATTTGTGAATCTTGTTCAAGTATACATCCCACTGTATCTACATGAATCTCTCAACATGGGTGCAGAAAGTTTAGCTATTGTGCCTCTTGTGATGTTCATAGCAAGCTTCTCTATGTCCCTGTTGATTAAACCACTTAACAAGAAGTTTGGTCGAAAGGTGAGTATAATCACTTCATGTTTCTGCCTTGAGTAATATAAAGCAGGGTGTAAATTGATTGATTGATAATGTATGTTCATTTATCTTCCAGTACATATTTTCTTGAACATTATAGTGTGTATACTGATATTATAAATATATGTTTTATGCTTACTGAACATAAGACATGTTAATTCATAGCATAGGAAATCTGTCTAAAATAAATCCCTCGTATAATTCATCTCCAATGTGTAAGGACTATGACACAATGAAGCACAAACTTAATATAATTTTGAGTTGAGCTAATACTCAGTGCTCCACTTATTGCTAGTATTTACCTAGAACGTGTTTCGTTAGGATCTTCCTAACATTCTCATCTGTTGTCGAACAACAGCTGATGTTAGGAAGATCCTAACGAAACGTGTTCTAGGTAAATACTAGCAATAAGTGGAGCATTGAGTATTAGTTCGACTCAAAATTATATTAATTTACCCTCTTATAATACTTAAATGTGTAGTTTTAAGTCCCAGAATTATACAAAGTATTCCACATAGCCATAAATAAACAAGTGAGTCATCAAAATTTAACTGTATTGGAACACCACAGTGAAGCGAAATAATTATTAAATTATAGATGAGTCGTATTTATTACATATCGGCTTCACTTATGTACCTATATTGAGAACATGTTTCGCAAACCATCATTCACATCGTTGGCTCTATTGTGACTAAAGCTTGATCGAGTGGTGTGGGTAGTTCTGCAGTTGCTGCAGACATCTGTTGATTTTGTGATGAATTTAAATGTAGGGTTGTCTTCTGGTGGGATTTCAAAGTTCATTAGTTGGTATTTATGTTTTTCTATGTATATTCTCTCCCATATGACGAGTTCAGTATGTTTTTGTATGTATTTTAGTAATTTGGTGCTATCTTCAATTTCATGATTTTCAGACCAGAAATGAGCTGCTATTGCAGACTTATCAATATTTTTGTATCTTATTTTTGTATCTTAAGTGCCTAAAATGTTCTTTCTTTCTAGTGCCTATGTTTCTTTTTGTCCTCCCTATGTACATTTTTTCACAGTCTTTACACTTAATCTTGTAAATGCCTGACTTTTCTTCTGGTTTTATCTTATCAGTATTATTACTGTTAAGTAGGTTTTTAATGTTGTAATTGTTTTTTGGTGCAAATGTTATATTGTATTTATTGAATATTTTTTGGAACTTTTTTGTGGCCCAGGGGTGGTAAGTAAATTTAGCAAATCTAATTTCTTGTTTTATTGGTGAAAGAGCTGTGATCTGTTTTAATCTTTTTTGAAGTTTGAATGATTTTAGTTTTTTTTTTATCTACAAGGCTTTTTCCATATCCATTTTTAATTGCAGTTTTTGAGATTTGATGGTATAGTTTTTGATATTCTTGCTGGCTGAGGGGTAGATTTACTAATCTGTGTGTAAGACTGTTGATGGTGACATGTTTGTGTGGAATTGGGTTGAAACTATTTGCTTTGATGTAATTATCAGTGTGTGTTACTTTTCTATGAATACCAAATTCCAGTTTTTCATTGTTCTTTGTGATTTTAAGGTCCAAAAAAGGTAGAGTACAGCACTCTTCAGTTTCTACTGTGAATTGTGTATGCTGGGTTCTTGAGGGTTTAGTAGTTTCAAAGCATCATTTATTTGTAGTGTACTGTTGCAAAGATGTCGTCTATGTATCTGTACCTTCCCTCATATTTTTAAAACATGGTAAGTGGCGACTTACTGTTGTAAGTACTTGAGTCCCAGGCTTCATCATTTAACTCTTATTATATTAGTTAATTGATGGAAATTAATTATTTCTTCACACCGGTGGACGGAAACCAGGAGATCCGTGGTTCAAATCCCGGCCATGGCATTGAATTTTTCATGTTGTCTCTAACAGAGTAGAGTGTTTCAGTTTTTATGTGTGAGCATAAATGCCATAAAATCAAGTAAAGCTTAGCAATTGGAAGTTATATTAAAATATGTGTAACACATATTTCTTATTTTTACAATAAAAAAGTCAAAATGATGTCTGGGATTCAAACCTTTGAAGTCTAGCTTCTACATATTTTTCTAGAACTGCTGGGCTATCTGTCCATGTTTAGTAACTGAGACTCAATTATGAGATTCAATTTTTTCACACACTGTAATGTGTGCGAAAAAAGGAAGGATTCTCTGTGTGGTTATGCACGAAACATATGAAACAATACGTGAACATTCTCATTGTTATAATCATGAGAGGTTCAGTAGAATGAAGCTAAAGAGACACGTTCTGTGACATCATTGTAAGCTGGCCATGGACATGATGTGGACTTACAAAAATATATGCTTCCGGAGTCTACTCATTTTTTTTAGTCAAAGGTGTATTTAATATATTTGCACGACAAAGAAATGTATATGTTGCATTTTCTAGGAATGCACTTTGAAGTCCTCATTCAGAACAAATTTTTCATTATTTTCTACTTACATAACTATACATCACTTTAAAATATGCTATTTATTATGTTTATATTATTTATTATAAAACATGTTTTTGAATTTTTAAATATTTTGTGACTTTGACCCGCTCTTAAACATTTTACTATTTTGTATCCCAGTTGTACCAACATATATTTATATATATTATGTACAGTATGTTTAAGTTAATTTACATGAAGTAATAGAAAAATAAGCTTTTGTAATAATATACAATGGACTCTAGTCTGATGATGCAGATTGCTTACATCATGAAACTAGACTAACTGCCAATCTTCTTCTATGGCTTCTTCTTGGCTAAATCTATTGTGAAATGAGTTTATTTTCATATGAAAAATAAAAATGTAATAAATTATGTTTATTATTTTCTTGACTGACTGCATTGTAGGTAGAGAAGGCATTTATATTTCACTAAAAACTTTGATATCATGCAGAAATACAAGTTTTGAGGTCCCCTGAATCCAAAGGAAGCATTTTTAGAAACAGATCTGTGCATGCATTTGTGTCACTTGTGATCAGTGCACTCTTATTTTGAAAATCCACATTGAAAGTTGTAATAAATCATTGCATGAAAATATTCATGAGTTAATTTCATGTTTTTGTTAAAACACAATTTTCAAGTTAATGTAAACAAAACAAATGACCTCTATTGAAGTACCGCTTGGCTCTCACCAAGGCGGCCCGGGTTCGATCCCAGGCGACTGCAAAGTGAGATTTGTAGTGGACAACACGGCATTGGGGCGGGTTTTCTCCGGGACCTCTGGTTTCCCCCGCCATCTCATTCCACCGGTGCTCCATCTTCATCTCATGTATCATCAGTGTCACTGCCTGCGGTGCCGTATGTAGTAAAAGCGGGCGTTAAACACTACACATTTCATTTCTATTGAAGTAGAATATGGTGACCAATGTCAAACGGCCTGCCTTGGTAGCATAGATGGTAACGTGTCTGCCTCACGTTCAAGAGGTCCCGAGTTCGAATCTCGGTCAGGGTGAGTTACCTGGATAAGGTTTTTCTGGGGTTTTCCTTTATCCTTAAAGATGAATGTTGGGTAGCTCTATGCTCCATGGACCCTGGACACATTTGAGCATCATTTCACCCATTCCATTCACTGTCCGATATGACTTAACATTGGAGGACATAAAATTATATAAAAAAAAGTCAAATGTTCCATTGGAAATGTCAGATGGCACCTGCAACATTCAGGGTTGCCAAGGTTCAAAATATAAATAGTGCCCCTCGTAGGATTAATACAAAGAACAAAATTTTAGTGGGAAAAAACTGTATTTATGAAAATGAATGTATAGATTGTGGGAAAGTGTGCATAAGAAGACAAAGTGGAACTGCAAGATTTGTAAGATACGTTTTGCAGGGCATTTTTTGTTCTAAGATTACCCATAGAAGGAAGATTTAAGCTGTAAAAGCCTGTAGTAAACCAGTAGAACTTTCCTTCCGGAAAAGATTGTTCATATATCAAAATAAACAGACTGTGTTAAATTTTGACCCATATGATGAAATGCATCACACAGTACATCCAGCCAAGAAATACCATCTGCAAACATACAGGAGGAAACATGAGAGTGAATCTAGGCTGTTGATGCAAGCAGCAATCTCTATAGTATGTTCCAGTAAGTGTTGGTATCGAAAGTGAAGCTGGGGTAATTAAAATTTCAACTTGTGCATATAAATGTTTAAAAACTGTACCACTTTTACACAAAAGAGAAGAATAGAAAAGTGTGTTTAAAAATCCTTTTTTTATGCTAAAATGTTTTATTTTTTATTTTCCAGTTTGCATATGTTTTCGGAGGATGCCTTTGTATTATAAGTTGTCTTTGGATACGATTTGGGGCAGGAACTCTTTATACAACCTATGAAATATATGCTGTTGCAGTCTTACTTGGTAAGTAAATATGTACTAAAGCAAAATTGTAACATAAATTTCTTGAACTATTTATTGTTACAAGTGTTAACAAGAGATAAAATAGTCTTAATTAGACGGAGAATGAAATTGGAAGAATTCATAAGATAGTTTCAACCGTAAATATTTCATTTCTATGGCAGCATTACTGATTATGTACTCCTCTCTAGATATAAACTGTGATTCTTCATATACCACATATTTCACTGGGAAAATCATATACTAACCAGCAGATGATGATGATGATATCATTTTTCCTATCATAAATTACATCATGAACATTGTGAGAATAAGTTAGTGTTGTATATGCAAAATAATACTTTTATCTGAACATTCTCTGAAATATACACCACAGTTTATTATATAATATATAAAATCAAATCATTATAAAAATGTCATTATGAATATTATTATTTCTTTCTAGTAAAAGTTTACATTTTTGTTTGTTAATGACACTGTTAGTTACCAGGTGCTATCTTGTGTGGTAATTTTAGAAGAATTCTTTTACATGTCAGTAAAAGACATGAGACTAAACTCTCGCTAATCTAGCCCTCAGTGGTCCAGCCTTTGAGTAATCCGGCCTTTTGTAGCTTGCCTAATGTTAAAAGCAGAAATGACAGCAAAAATGTGTCAACAATTTTACTGTTATTATATATATTGCTGTTTGTTATTGAATTTGTGGCTTTCTTTTGAGTTCAGTACATCAATGAGTGGTATGTATAAAACCCAGCAATTGCTTTTGCTTGCAGTCTAGCAAATGATCAAAGCAAAAGCAATTGCTATAAATTGTATGCATAAAGCACTCACTTTTGCTTGAAAACATTTACTACCCATACCTAACAATTGCTTCCCACCTACCAGGCCACTGCAAGTGATATTTTCTTAGCACACATGAGCAAACTTCGCTTACGTCATGAAAGCAGGCAAACTGTACATAGTTTGTAAACACGTATTATGCATTTTGGTGTGTGCTATTCAACTAGTTACCTGTTTTGTTAAATTCTGTAAGATGTCATCAGATAGTTCTGATACGGAAGCAGACGAGTTTAATGACATTTGTGTGAGAGTGATTAAAGATAAGCCAATGTTGTTAAACCAATCTCAAGTTGCCAAAATAAAACAAGAAAAGGAGACAGTGATTGGAAGTTACGGAGATTAAGCAACTATGTGGCAAAAGGATGAATTCAAAACAAATCACAAAGAAAATCAGTAA
Organism: Mantis religiosa; assembly: GCA_030765055.1. Classification (NCBI taxonomy): domain Eukaryota; kingdom Metazoa; phylum Arthropoda; class Insecta; order Mantodea; family Mantidae; genus Mantis; species Mantis religiosa. The sequence continues at coordinate 104,988,875 of CM060949.1, forward strand.
CATGAAAGCTGTAGTAAAAAAGAAGACCGGCGCGAAGGCAACAGGAAACAGAAAGATCAAAATGAATCATTGGCAGCCACAACTGTTTTCGCTTATGTCATCAGATAATAATCCAACCTTAAACAAGATTCCAGGTGAGATTTTGAAATAAATAAGTTTCCTCATATAATAAATACATTCCAATTTCATTACATGTTGCGTACTCTATAACATTTCGAATGTAAGGAAGGACTTTTGCATTATTTCATTTTTTATTTTTTAAGCACAGGTGCATGTGAGGGACGTGTGTCAGGGAAAGAGGGTCCTTCTTTAACACCAATAGTACCACAAAGCAGGCTCGAGAGACCTACAAAATGTCAGTGCATGTGTGATTTTGAAACAGGAAAGTAGAGGTCTGTCCACTCCCCGAGTACCAGAGGCTACTGATCAGTGAACAGCTTAACAAGAGTACAAACTGAGTATTTTTCCAAAAAACTCTGGTGTATATTCATATCTTCTCCAACTCCAGCCTGGAAACCCGGCTCTCCAATGTATCTTAAAAAAAGTCCTCATTTTCTGCTGACTACTCAAAGCTCCACCATATGTTTCGTGATTTTCTACCACAAAATAATCACTTAACCATGTGACATTTTCACTGCTAAATGTATAAAACTTTTTGAAATCCCGTTCTTCGTGGTTCCTCCTTTGTATACCTTTCTTTCCGGAATATTCATAAATGTAGCCATTTCTGCTTGCGATAAACCTTTTGCTAAGCTAGCGAAGGCAGAACTGTGGCAGACTTCAGTTTTTCATAGCTTTTGCTATAGCAAAAGCATTTTCTAGGTGTTATGCATACCAATTCTAGCAATTGCTGTGCGTCATAGCTTTTGCTTAACCTGACCTACATGATCTAGCTTTTGCTGAACCAAAAGTAATTGCTAGATAGTATTATGCATGTATATTGAAGCATTAGCTAGATTTTGCTAAAGATTTGAAGCAAAAGCAATTGCTTAGTTTTCATGCGTACCACCTTCTAAAAGGAAAAACATTATGCTAGACCGCAAACAGAAACTCGAAATTTTGAATAAGCTGAACCAAGGTTCTTCACAGAAAGCCATTGCTGCTGAGTATAGTGTTGGATGAGCAACTGTTTATGACATCGAAAAGATGTTCAACAATACTCAAGCCAGATGGTCAGAGAGTTGGGAAAACAGAAGGTTGTGCAAAAGAGTGAGAATGAATAACTTCATGCAGCTGCTTGCAGATGGTCCATTCAACAATACAGTAAAGGAATTCCAATCAGTGGTCCAATAATAAAGGAATAGCAAACAACTTGGTGTCAGTAACTTGTTTGCAGCAAGCAAGGCTATCAAGCTGGAAATAACGTGGTGTGTGCCAGCTGACAGTAACCAGGGAATGTCGCTCAGCTAGCAAAAAGGATGCAGAAGAGTTTGTAAAGAAGATAGGGAAGATAATAGAGGAAAAAGATTTAACTGCTGATGCCTTGCACAATGATGAAGAAACTGACCTCTTCTACAAGATGTTTCCTTCAAAAACATTAGCCACCAAGAACAAGAAGGAAGCTTGTGGGTACAAACAACAGAAATAGACATAACATTAATGGCCTGTTGTAATGCAAATGGGAATCATAAACTACTGCTCCTGCTGATTGGGAAATCCCAGGTTCACATTGTTTTCAACACAGTGAGTGCAATATTGTGCTTAGAAGAAAGTGTGGATGGACAGAGAAATATTCTCTCGGTGGTTCTACAAAACATTTGTACCAGCTGTAAGAAAACAGCTGAAGAAGAAAAAACTTACAATGAAAGCCTTCCTTATACTTTACAAAGCTCTTAAGTCATCATTCTGATGTGACTATAGTCAGATGGTAAACAACCACTTTTTTTTTTTCACCCAGTGTGACAGCACTGATTCATCCCATGGATGAGGACATTTTGGAATAAATTAAAATCGTTATCGACATGCACTTCTTGTCTCCTTACTAAACAAATATGAGAGTGACTATTGAGGCTATGTTGAAGGCATGGAAAGCAATAAACGTATGCAATGTTTTCCAAACAGCAGAAGCATATGATAAAGTAGAGAATACTGTCGTAATGAAGAGCTGGAGAAAAGTGTGGCCATGCGTTGACATGCATAGATGCAAAGCTAGAGCCAGTATCGAGCGACGATGAGCCAGCCATTTTTTGATCATAAATTGCTCACACTTTGTACATTGATATGTTCCACAAGCTTCCATGAGGAGGAGAAATTGATAAAGATGTTGCTAAGTGGTCGAGTGAGGAAAATAGTTAGGAAATATTAACAGATGAAGAAATAATCAAAAGCGTGCAGGAAATTGATAAAGAAGAGGATATAGGAGGAGAGAGCATAAATATTTCTCACACTACTGGTCTGAAGCTGCAGATATCTTTCTGGAGTACATTATGCAACAACCACTGCATGCAGTATATATTGTGCCTTTGTGGGTTCGTAGAATTAAAAGTCTTGTTGTAGAAATTTTAAATGCTTTTTATTACAAGTTAAATACTTTTTGTACACCCCTTGCAACAGCACAAATGACGTGACATAATAACAGTAGTCTTCAAGGTCGACTCATTATTCCTGCCACATGTAAACAAACAAAAGAATTCACTGCAGCACAGTTCAATAACCCTAACAACTCCACTGTCCAACTGCAACTGACTAGCAACTGACTGCGCTCTAACACTTGCAGGCTTTTATACCTCCAGTCGTTCTAGAAAGCTGCCAACGTTTCAAGGCCTTTTGTGACGGCAAGAGAAAGATGGAAGTTTCCAGACATCTGTCTCTTTCTCTCTCTCGGCAAGCGTTCAGCATTCGCCCACACGCCGGCTGGGGCTTGCGGCTGCGGCACCAACCAACAGTGCGATCGGCGACACTGCTTCCTCCTCAAGGCTGGTCGTCCCGAACAGTACCATCGTAATGTGCCAGACGATCCAGGTGTACCACCAACATCTTTCCTTGGCGCACCTTCTGGATGCGGTAGACCACGTCGTTAATCATCTTCACCACCCGGTATGGTCCTTACCAGGGTGCTGGAGTTTCGGGTATCGTCCCTTGGTCCGGATAGGACGGTACAACCAGACTAGGTCACCCTGCTGGTCCCCAGGTTCTCCACGTACTTGGTTGCTGGCTGTTTTGCGTTCGGGGGGCTTCCAAAAACCAGATCACAGGGGAGGTGTAACTCTCAGCCGAACATTAAGCTGGCTGGCATCATCCCAGTGGTGTCGTGTGTAGACGAGCGGTAGGCCAGCAAGAACAGTGGCTCCTTGATGTCCCAGTCTCGCTGATGGCTGGCCACGACCTTCCTCAGGTGCTCTTATAAGGTCTTGATGTATCTCTCCACCATGCCGTCCAACTGTGGATGTAGGGGTGTGGTGTGGGTCTTATTTACCCCAAGTCTTTCTAGTGCCTCCTTCATCATGTTGGATTCAAAATTGGTGTCCTGGTCGGCAGAACACCTGCTCCTCAAGGCAGTCCGTGATTGTTTTCGCCTCCTGGTTCGGAATGGCATACACCTCCGGCAACTTCGTGAAGTGGTCCACGACCACCATCAGGTACTTGTTGCCTCGCTCGGATACTGGGAATGTACCAGCTATGTCGACGGCGATCCTTTCGAATGGCGCTCCGACGTTGTACAGCTACATGCGACCCTTGCTCCTGGTCTGGGGGCCGCAACTCGCCGCACACACTACATTGATGACACCATCTCTCAGCGACTGCTCAGAGCCTCAGCCAGTAGTAGCGCTGTCGGAGTTTGTCGATCGTTCGGTTTGCTCCCAGGTGTCCTCCTGAAGTACAGGCGTGCACTTCCTCCAAGACTTCCGGGACCTTACTTCGGGGAAGTACCAACTGCTCCCTCTGCGTCTTCCCATCAGATGATTCCCATACTTGGAACAGCACGCCCTCTCTTGTCTTCAATGATTCCCATTGGGCCCAGTACGACTTGTAGGTGGCGCTCCTCAGTGCGATGTCCTCCCAGGTTGGTCTTGTCCCTACCTCCACTTCTCTCAAGAGTGGCCCCAAGTCTGCGTCCGCCAGCTGCTTCCTCCTCAGGCCTGCACTATCCCCGCCATCCGCAGGCACTGCCGTGACTACTCGGACTGCTGCGGCACGCTCCTTCTGTTCCACTCTTGTGCATTGGCCGCACTACTCTGGGCAGGGTCTTCGAGACATGGCGTCTGCGTTACCGTGGATCTTGCCTCTATGATGTTTTGAGGTGAAGTCGTACTCCTGCAGCCTCTGGACCCAATGTGTTGTCTGGCCTTCCAGGTTCTTAAAGCTCAATAGCCAGGTTAGGGCGGAATGGTCAGTCCTCAGGTGGAATGGCTGACCGTACAGGTACTTGTGGAAGTGCTCCAAGGTCTTTACTACCGCCAGTAATTCTCTCCAGGTGATGCAGTAGTTCTTCTCTGCTTTGGATAGCGTCTTGCTGTAGTAGGCTATCACCCACTCGTGGTCGTCCTGAAATTGTGATAGGATGCCTCCAATGCAATGGGCGCTGGCGTTGGTGTCCACAATGAAGGTGCTGCCTGGGTGTGGAAATCCCAAAATTAGAGCACTGCAAAGCGTCTTCTTCAACTGGTCTGCGGTCAGGTGATTGGCCGCCCTCTCCAGTAAGCCTTCCAGCCGGGGCCCCAGGTGTTGCGTTGGCACCGGCTCCTGTGTCTTGTCGATTGCTGTCACGATGACCACGGGCTCGCACGTCCCCATCTCCGTTCCGGCCTGGACGTCGTGATCGATGTCTGCTAGGTTAAGCAGCCTCACTGAAACCTCTCAGCACGGCAACAATGTTCTTCATTCGCTGTCCTTCCAGTCGCGCCATCACCACCACCTCCTTTCTCGCAGGAACCCACGTCTTGCTTCAAGATGACCCTGCAGATTCCAAGGCGTTCTTCGGGTTGCCGGAGTATGACCTCTTCTCCATTGAGCCGCAGGACAATCCTGCTGTCATCGACCGTCGCCTCGTGGCTCCTGAGGGCATCCAGTTCCAAGGCAGCTCCACAACGAACAGCCACTGACGCACGGCACTCCATCCCAAGGTCAACTGCAGCAGGGCCTCCCTCTCCACGGTCAAGGTTTCGCCCGATGCCGTCACTAGCTGGTATGGCCAGCTCGGTTTTCTCGACGGCGAATCCCTGGCTACGTCGGGTCTGATGATGGTCATGGCTGCCCCAGTGTCTACGAGCAGGTAGCACGGCTTCCCTCATACCCAACCGTCTGCGATGAGGCTGTCATCCATCCGTCGGCTGATGGCGCGCATTGTCACTCGAGGAGATGGTGTAGATGGCGCCGACATGCTCCTTGCCATGCCGGGCCTTACTCGTTCTTTTGGCTGCTATTCCTGGTGTCGGTCATCTTTGCAGTCATCGTCGCGCCCAAGTTGCTATTTGCAGCTTCCGTCTTTGTTGTTAATTCGATCTTCATTTCTTCCATCTTCTCGGTAATGTTGTCGTCATCCCACTTCCTGGCACCAGTTGTGACTTTGTGGGTTCGTAGAATTAAAAGTCCGAGTTGGAGAAATTAAAAATCTCCTTTATTTTCGTAGCAATACACTGTTCAATTCTCACGTAACAACATTACATCACATATACAACACCAAGGTCGATGAGAGTATCATACAGCTTACTCAACTTCCAATGTTGACTACACTCTCGTTACATGTCTTTACAACAACAACTCTTGTTACACAACTACTACTGTTTCACATCTCACTGTTTTACAACTGTCTCATCACTAGCCATGGCTTCTTTTTATACACCCATTCATTACCAGACTGTTCTGTCAATCACTAGATGTTTCTGGAAAACAAGGCATCTAATGACCTAATCCGAATATTGTATCACATTCTAGAAGCGTAACTTAATCTATGCTGGCGAGGCCTTTACCTCAGTTATCTTGCTTGCCGGCGCTTGTTTACTTACCATGAAACTTAATCCGCCGACTGTTTTCTTATTTGTGCCGAAACTTTTATGCCTGTTGTCGTGACAATATATAGCAATCTGGGTATCTCTGGATTTCTTATTGAGCAGTATGCATGGCTTTTTCTCTACCTATTATGTCATCTACAAGCAAGTAAATATAATGGCAGCCATTTTAAACACAGTTTTTGATCTGCTATCTCCCTATTTTGTACAGAAATTTATCCCTTTATAGTAATTTTCTACTTAAGTTATAAACCTCTCACTTATTCATTTTTTCCTTAATTTCCAGGCTAACATCTCTCTGTTAATCATGTCAAATGCCTTTTTGGAGTCTGCATAGAACATATATGTATATATCCTTCAACTTTTTTCACTCAGGTATTTATCAATTATTATCTTTATCATGAATATGTTCATTTATGGTCTATATGGTTTGTTTTTTAAAGTCTTCTTGGAATTTGACAATTTCTCTTGTTCTTCAGTTCATTCTTTTAACTATTAGCTAGTAATGATAGCAGAATTATCCCCTATAGTCTTGTGTACCATTTATTCCTGCTTTTTATATAGACGCTATAATGCTTGTTTTACAGATCTCTGGGATTTCATTTTTTTCACTTCATTTAGTACTTTTATTATGTTAAGATATTTTATCTCTTCGCATATTTTTTTTCCGAAGTACCCCTGGTATTCTTTCTTGCCTACTTACCCTTCTATCTTACCCTACTGCCTTGGCTTTTTAACTTTTTCTGATTGTTGTGCATCTCTTTTGTAATTTAGTCACCCACCTTGTAATTTATCTGTTCACTTTGTCGTATCCCTTTCCTAATCTCCCTCACCTCGTACCTTTCCCAAATCTGTTTCCTGAAGCATTTTAGCCATTCATTTTGTTCAATTTCAGTTTTTGCCTCTCAGTTATTTATGTTTTTCACTAATTCTCCTATCCAGCTCATCCACCACTCTCCATTCTCTCAATTCCTTAAATATCTTCCCTTTTGCAGCTTTGCACTTATCATGAAACCAACCTTTGTTTAACATTTTCCGTCCTATCCTAATTTCTTTTCCTGTATCTGCCTCTTTTACTAAAAACTCTAGTATGTCCATGGATTTTTTCCCCCATCATTCTCAATTCCTTAAATATCTTCCCTTTTGCAGCTTTGCACTTATCATGAAACCAACCTTTGTTTAACATTTTCTTTCCTATCCTTATTTCTTTCCCTGTATCTGCCTCTTTTATAAAAACTCTAGTATGTCAACGGATTTTTTCCATCATTCTTTCTGCTAGCTCTGTTTATTTCACATTTAAACCTGACCCTCTTCCAAATTTAACTCCCTTCTAATAACTTTCCTTACACTTTCTACTATAAACTTTAACTGTATGTCCTCTTTTTCACCTTCTTTCCTGTCTTTTTATTCTTATTCTAAAACTAATGAAAATGCCCACTACTCATTATTTCATCTTTAGCTTTAAATAGTTGTTTGTTCTATGTCTCAAGTGTATATTATATAATCTGCTACACTTGACCATTATTATTAATAAATATGAACTCTTCTTCTTTATTATTGTCCCTATTACCCACTAAATGTTAGTACAATTGCAGTAAAACAAATTCATTTTGCAGCTATTGTGTGACTTCATGCACATACACTTGCTTGCCTCTCTCAGTTGAGCTGTGTGCCATGTAAATACGCAGTTACAATCATTTCACAAAATTTACATTCCAACTGCAAAACATTAGAGATGTTAAAAAAGACCTAAAGCTTTCCTGGTGACGAATATACTCACTTTCTTCTCGGGCAACAAGCCATATGAAAAGACGATTAGATATCGACTTTTCGAGAGTGTGCAGCACTCCCATCATCAGGATATTTATAAAATGTTATAACCACAAATGAAACACTGGATATAACACCAACATAAACAAAGACTTTGTTAAATATGATCTGAAGCTTTCCTGGTGACGTACATGTTCTAGACGTTCTCGGGCATCAAGCCAGGTATAGTGATGTAGAGCCATCAATGTTTCAGAAGTGTGCATTGCTCCCATCATCAGGATGACGAATGATTAGCAAATTGGAAGGGCTATTCTCTGTTTCATATAACCTTGCCCGGCTGAAATGTATCACTCCGCGTTCAACAACCCTCCCCCTCGCCCTAATTGGCTAATGCTTTCGCGTCATATGCCATAGGCGGTGCCTTCCCGTCATATTTAAACGTGCAGTAAATGTAATAATTGCCGGGAAGATAAATAAAATCATACAAATAAGGATATGAAGGCATGCAAAAATACAAGTTTATAATGAACTGAGCAAATTGAAACAGAATGGCTGAGCAATGAAACTGAAAGAGTTTATAATGAAAGGCATTTGGCCTTTTCCACTGGGATTTTTTAAACCAGCACACATACCTTCCAAAAATGCTTGTCTTTCAGTCTTAAAAGTCGTGTCACATCATACTTTACTTTTCGTGTGTTCTTCGTGTATATTTAGCGATTTGTATCTCGGTGCAGTGTGGTTGTCCTTAAATAACGTCTTCGCTACACAGCAATATCGCCTCTGTCTTTTAGCACATTTTTCTTGCCTCTTTTTTCATTCACAAATCCCAGCTGTATAAGCAATCTGCTGAAATTTGGTAAATCTGCATCCTCATTTACAGCAGACGAAATGTTACTTATGTTAGGGAGTTCGTTTCTAAAGAAAAACTACACACATGACGACGCACAACACTTTTCACGTATTTTCTCCGAGCACGCACTTTTGTTTATTCCTGCTTTTGCCTGGAGTGGTAAGTTTTCCGGTTTCCTCAATTTCATGTCGCAATGTTCCTACGGATCTAACACTCACACCTGTAACTTCATAGCACAGCTGTTCGACTTCTCTCACTGACAAAGATGGATTCTTCTCTGTGAGTGCATTAAACACATGCAACACAATTCTTTTTTCGCCTGTTTGTAAATAATTATCCTTGCGATACTTAAACGAAAAACTGGCGGTAGACTCTGCCATTATACATATAATACATGCGCAATAAACGATCAATAAAATAATTTAGCTCCCGAACTCTCGAATGGCGATGCATGACTAATCCAGTTCAAAACAAGGTCAGTGATAAAAGTCATAAACAAATGTCACCACTATCGCTAAATCACGTGCTGTCGTGCCATGTGCTTGAGAGCAAAGGAAACTCCTCTTCGTTTAAGAATTAACATGCATTTCAGATAAATAAACTCTGTTGCGTAATATATTTAATTAAAACAGTTACGAAAATATAAATTTGACAATTCTCTTCCAACATATAATGATATATCACCATGTTAAATAACGAACTAATTTTTACCGCACAACAGTCATTACCACAACAGCAACCAATGAGAGGTGATTAGGTCACATGACCGTTAAGAGATACTGGGCAAGCTTACGTGAAACAAGGTATAGTATATATAGCTCTGCCGGACTGTGGAGTGCCAACCTCGTGGAAAACACCTCTATGCTGGGGCCCTAACGTAGCGGCGGAATCTGTGTTTTCTGAGCCGGTCGATTTCCATCTTCAAGGCAGGCTTCCAAGTAGAACTGAACTGCAATCCAGCATCCCGGTTCAGTGTTCTCCTCTAAGAAGATATGGCCAGAGTTTCCTTGACCTTTCGATTCCAGAGGCTGCTGTATTTGGCCACGATGGTCATATCCTTGAAGTTGGCTCTGTGGTCTTTCTCAAAGCAGTGTTCGGACAGTCCAGACTTTTCTGGCTGCAGTAGATGTATTGATCGTTAATGTTCTTTGATTCTGTAGTGATGATCCTGCCAGTTTGTCCTATGTATGGGGTACCATACTCACAGGGGATGCGGTATACACCCGGTACATTGAGGTTCAGTTTATCTTTCACCGGTCTCACCATCTGTCTGATTTTCAGAGGCAGTTTGTGGATAGTCCTAATGTTGTGTTTGGTTAGAATTCTACTAATTCTGCCGGAGAGATTGCCAGTGTAAGGAATACAGGCAGTGATGGTCGGCTCATCTGGTGTTAGCCGCACTATAGGTCTTCTTTTCGTAGCCCTGGTAATTGCGGCTTTGATGTCGGTCACAGCGTAACTGTTCTGGCGGAAAGTGTGCCTTAGGTGCTGTAGTTCTTGGATGAGGTGGCTGGGATCGGAGATCGAGATGTCTCTGTGGGCCAGAGTTTTGAGAACTCCAACACGTTGCAATTTATGATGGAAACTTCGAGCATTCAAGTAGGGGTCAGTGTGTGTTGGTTTTCAGTATACTGCATATCCCAGAGTGCCGTTTTTGTTTTTGGTGACCAGAATGTCCAAAAATGGTAGAGTACCGTCCTCTACTTCCATGGTGAATTGAATTTGGGTTTGAAGGCTGTTGATGTGTGTGAGGAAACCTGGTAAAGTGTCTAGACCATGAGGCCAGACAACAAAAGTGTCGTCAACGTATCTGTAGAAGTGAGAAGGCTTAAGCAGAGCTGTGGCAAGTATTTCATGTTCTAGGTGTTCCATGTAGAAGTTTGCTAATGTTGGTGACAATGGGCAGTCCATAGCCACACCATCTACTTGCTCATAGAAACTTACACCAAGCTGGAAGAAAGTGGACATCACAGTATGTTGGAAGAGCTGTAGCTGTAAAGTGTTCCATCAGAAGTTGGATTGTCTCTTGTAAAAGTACTCTCTCTTGTAAAAAGAGATGCCACATCGAAGCTGACGAGAAGATCAGAGGGGCTGATGGTGATGTTATCCAGTGTGCGTACGAACTGAGTGGAGTTCTTCACATGGTGTGGGCAATTCCCAGACAAGGAAATTTGATGCATTGGGTCATCCCAAGGAAGCCGTACCTCCTCTGCCATCCAACCGGGTTATAGTTAACCTCACCAACCTGAATTTAGACGAAGCCACTACCTCCGTGCTGTCCAAAGGCCTGAACTTTGTGCCTACACCGAGGTTTGTTCCAGTTGCCGATATCGTCAGCGGGGTGGAATCCGCTATACAGGAGCTCATGGTAGATAGTGTAGAATAAATATGCATTGCCGTGGCCGCTGCAATCATACGCACCTTACTTCCCAGGCCCAACGTCAACCGAGAGGAAAGCCTGGCGCTAAGGAGACTGTGGAGCGATGAGAACTTGGTTGTCTTGCCGTCGGACAAGGGGAATGCAACGTAATCCTGCTCACACCCCAGTACTCGGAGAAAATGGCGCAGATCTTAGGCGATCTAGCCTACAAAATCCTCGACAAGGACCCCACTACCTCCATTGAACGACGGACCACTCAACTTATACGAAGGTCCAGTATTGCTTCAGAAACTAAATGGCTGCTGTCTGGGTCCAGGCCTCCCGGAATGTATGGCCTACCCAAGATCCACAAACCAGACATCCCATTATGCCCCACTGTTGATGCCCTACATAGGCACGCCACCTTGCCAATCTGCTACAACCTATGATTGGGAATTGCCCACACCATGTGAAGAACTCCACTCAGTTCGTACACACACTGGATCACATCACCATCAGCCCTTCTGATCTTCTCGTCAGCTTCGATGTGGTATCTCTTTTTAAAGGTTACTTCTACAAGGGACAATCCAACTTCTGATGGAACACTTTACGGCTGACATCACTGAGCTCTTCCGACACACCCTGACGTCCACTTTCTTCCAGTTTGGTGGAAGTTTCTATGAGCAAGTATATGGTGTGGCTATGGGATCCCCATTGTCACCAACAATAGCAAACTTCTACATGGAACACCTAGAACATGAAATACTTGCCACAGCTCTGCTTAAGCCATCTCACTTCTACAGATACGTTGACGACACTTTTGTTGTCTGGGCTCATGGTCTAGACACTTTATCAGGTTTCCTCACACACATCAACAGCCTTCGAACCCAAATTCAATTCACCATGGAAGTAGAGAAGGATGGTACTCTACCATTTTTGGACATTCTGGTCACTAAAAACAACGACACTCTGGGGCATGCAGTATACCGCAAACCAACACACACTGACCTCTACTTGAATGCTCGAAGTTTCCATCATAAATCGCAACGTGTCGGAGTTCTCAACACTCTAGCCAACAGAGCTGTGTCGATCTCCAATCCCAGCCACCTCATCCAAGAACTACAACACCTAAGGCATACTTTCCGCCACAACGGTCATGCTATGTCCGATGTCAAAGCCGCAATTACCAGAGCTACGAAAAGGAGACCTATAGTGCGGCTATCACCAGATGGGCCGACCGCCACTGCCTGCATTCCTTACACTGGCAATCTCTCCGGCAGAATTAGTAGAATTCTAGCCAAACACAACATCAGGACTGTCCATAAACCGCTTCCGAAAATCAGACACCTGGTGAGACCGGTGAAAGACAAACTGAACCTCAATGTACCGGGTGTATACTGCATCTCCTGTGAGTGTGGGACCCCGTACATAGGACAAACTGGCAGGACCATCACTACCAGAATCAAAGAACATGAACGATCAATACGTCTACTGCAGCCGGAAAAGTCTGGGCTGTCCGAACATTGCTTTGAGAAAGACCACAGAGCCAACTTCAAGGAAATGACCATCGTGGCCAAATGCAGCAGCCTCTGGAATCGAAAGGTCAAGGAAGCTCTGGCCATATCTTCTGAGAGGAGAACACTGAACCGGGATGCCGGAATGCAGTTCAGTTCTACTTGGAAGCCTGCCTTGAAGATGGAAATCGACCAGCTCAGAAAACACAGATTCTGCCGTTAAGTTGAACCCTCAGCATAGAGGTGTTTTTCACGAGGTTGGCACTGCACCGTCCAGCGGAGCTATTTATTTATTTATTTATTTATTTATTTATTTATTTATTTATTTATTTATTTATTTATTTATTTATTTATTTATTTATTTATTTATTTATTTATTTATTTATTTATTTATTTATTTATTTATTTATTTATTTATTTATTTATTTATTTATTTATTTATTTATTTATTTATTTATTTATTTATTTATTTATTTTCAGTTCAGTATAGTGTTAAATACACAAAAGAGCCACGTCATATGAATTTATACAGTTTAAGAACACAGCTATACAGGTTGTGTGATATAAATAGAATACTAACTTGTTTTAATAAATCCATACACACTAACAACAACAACAATAATAATAATAATAATAATAATAATAATAATAATAATAATAATAATAATAATAATAATAATAATAATAATAATAATAATAATAATAATAATAATGATATTAATAATAATGATAATAATAATAATGATAATAATAATGATATTAATAATAATAATAATAATAATAATAATAATAATAATAATAATAATAATAATAATAATAATAATAATAATAATAATGATATTAATAATAATGATGATAATAATAATAATAATAATAATAATAATAATAATAATAATAATAATAATAATAATAATAATAATAATAATAATAATACTTTTACAAGCATTGTTGAAAACAATGATGATGGGAGCAAATGCACACTCTCAAACGTTGATGGCTCTACGTCACTGTACCTGGCTCGAAGCCCGAGAACGTCCAGAATATATACGTCGCCAGGAAAGGTTCAGATCATATTTTACAAGGTCTTTGTTTATGTTGGTGTTATATCCAGTGTTTCATTTGTGGCTATAACATTTTATAAATATCCTGATGATGGGGGCGATGCACACTCCCAAAACGTTGATATCTAATTGTCTTTTCACCTGGCTTGTTGCCCGAGAAGAAAGTGAGCATTAGAGATGCCGTTTTTTAATAGATAAATAATACGTTTTCTCATAATTGAAAAACTAATACATTATGATTATGACATACAAATCGCATGCATATTATAGTGAAAAAACTTTGATGCATCAGGAAGTCATTATTACACAGAAACAATTAGAGTCTGTTCTAGAATGTAATTTGAGAACTTTCCAGTAAAGGAACTATCTCCTGCACTCGATGGGTATATGAAGCCATTGCGAAGCCTAACAGTAATAACCCAGTCGCATCACATTTAAATGCCTGGCAACTAACCAAGAAATCAGATTTAAATCCCCCAGCTCTGAGTGTGGTGACAGCTTAATGCTTAAAAAATCATTTAAAAGCAACCAATAATTATTTTTTGCTGAAAATTGGCATGCACAATACTGAAGGCATAAACTCACCAATAATATTGCTGCTGTGTGTGATAAATCTCAAAACAATCCTCTAAATGAAGAGCAACACCACACTTTTTACACTGCCACACATTTTCACCCCTACTGTAGCACACGACACACCTTTTGGTCACTTTTCTCTTTTTTACAGTTGAGGGAATTTGCATAGGAAAGTGAGCCCATGATTTTGCCTGTAGTCTCAAAGGGGTTGTGCTGGAAGAAGGTCGACCTCAAACCGAATACTCAGGCAGGTGCAGGTGCAGGTGCTGTTGCACAATTGTTGTTCTGAAGTCTGCATAACTTGTCTACTTCTTTCCTGTCATCTCGTAATACACAATGAAGGAGTTGTAAATACATATATCAAGAAGATAGAAAAATATTTTCCTATACCCCTTCACTGTGCATCGTATTATGGAAAACAGAGCTGTCACTTGGTCCTGTAAATCAACACCTCCCATCCCCTTCTGGTATTCAAGCTCACATTTCGGTTTTTGGACCTTCTCTCTTGGTATTTGGCCTCATTTTCTTTTCATTTTTCCCGTCTCCGTGATGTCTGCTGATTTGTTTTTAATGGAGAGAAAATAAACATCCTTATTATCTCTCCACCTCACACAGGATATTTTTGGCACTCCATATCTCATGCTCCCCACGCTTAAGTTTATTTGTGCAGATATTGCGCGGCATATCTTTCCGATTAGGTCCTACAGTCCCAATTGCGTTTGTTTGTTTCTCAGTAAGTTTTCTAAATAAATCCGTAGAGGAATACCAATTATCTAAAAATAATGTGTGACCTCGGTTCAATAATGGTTCACACATACTGAGCACTACATTAGTACTGGCAGGAAGACTAGAATCTACTATATCTTCACCTATATAGATTCTGAAATTAAGGTAGTATCCTGAACTAGATTCACAAATTTTGTAAACTTTTATGCCAAATCTTGCTCGTTTGGATCTATTACACTGCACAAATGAAAGACGGCCCCTGAGTTTCATTAGACTTTCATCTAGAGCAATATCCTGACATGGGTGATATAATTCTGAAAATTTGGAAGAGAAGTGCTGTATTATAGGTCTAATTATTTTTAGTTTATCACATTGGTTTTCTTTGTTGTCATCCGTGAAATGTAAGAAACAGGAAATCAATTTGAATCTCTCCCTACTCATTGTTTCACGAAAAATTGGAGTGTCAAGGCATTGGTTTTTGCTCCAGTACAATTGAATATGTGATTTTCGTACTTGAGACATCAGAATAACTAAAGCTATATAGGCCCTAATTTCATCTGCCGTAGTGCTAAACCATTTGTCATCGTCTTTCAGCACTTTTCTGTTGGGATTGTTCAACTGCCTTGTTGCGTAAGCATTTGTTTGTCACATATTTTGTCAAATAAGGGTTACATGTATTCCGAGAATATTGAAAGTGTGCAGAGGGCATCTCTGGCGAATACTTGTCCAGTAAGGCTTTACAAACACCACTATTTGCCATAAATGGGTGGAGAATGGGGTTATTGACAGTTTTAGTTCAAATCCAGTCACACTGATTTTTCTGCGTCGAAATGCGAACACGTTTCGAAGGGCCTGGCATGTCATCACAGCTTTCATTGTTACTTTCCTCGCTGCTTTCTTCACTAAGTTCATCTTCACTGTCACTAGACTGTCACTGTGACTGTGACTGACTGTCACTGTCACTAGAAACTTCTTTTTCAGATTCTGAAAAATCGTCACATTCACTGTCACTGTCTAAAACACTTTGTATCAATTCTCTTAAACCGTCTTCGTCATCCGCGCGCACTTTCCTTGCGGCCATGATTGCTACTGAGGCGAGGGAAATAACACTAAGATAAAATTGTTTTTGCTTAGTTTAAACACAGCTGCTGACGTTAGAGTCAGCAAAATTACAAACATCGCATATCAGTGATTCATTCTAGAGGTATACATATGACATCTATGAGAAGGGACGTAAACTACTTGGAATTTTATGAAGCATTGCAGCATGCGAGCTAAGCTCGTCATACGATTCAAATGCCAAAATAACGCTTGATGAGCCCTGGTCGTCAAATGATGCGAATGGGTTAAGAGTTTGTGCATGTTTAGAGTTGATGGACGTGTGCAGCTCCATTGTGAGGAGTCATCAGTCAGTGAAGCAATCCACGGGCAAATATCTGAGTTGTGCTAAAAGTCAGCATGTAGCTCTATTTAACAGGTGAACCCGTGTGTACATCAGAGGGATTACCAGCAGCACAAATTGGTGTGTGCAACATAGCTATAAAAACATTAAAGAGACATGTTGAAGCTATATATTTGTGTAAAACCAGAAGATGATGTACATAAGCATTTGGCTAACGATTTTGTTGATGGTAAAGCAGTTTGAAGAGAACATTCATTTTTGTCATCTTTGTCACACTATTGTGATCCTTTTTAAATACAAGTAGAGATCTTAGATGTTTTTTATGTACAATATGTATCATGATCAACAACAAAAATTAAACTACTACTACCACTACTTCTACTAACTAACAGGACTCAAGACAGCTGAATCAAGAGTTGGAAAAGAAAAGACAAAATTTGGATTTGGAGGAAAAAAGCAAAATCACAAACTTGAATCCTTTAGAATGTACTAATGGTTCCCTCACATATATGAATGATCTTTTAATTTTTTTAATTTACATACTCCAACATTAAATCATATTGGACAATAAATGAAATGGGTGAAATTATGTTCGAATGATCCCAGGGTCCATAGAACTTGGAGTTACGTGAGATTCATCTTTCAGGATAAGGGAAAACCCCACATAACTCACCCTGACCAAGATTTAAACTCGGGACTTCTTGAGTATGAGGCAGACACGCTACCTCCTATGCTACAGATTTGCTTTTCCATTTCAAAATATTCATGCTAAGCATGAGGCTACAGAGTATTCTTTGACTACAGAGTACAGTTCTATTTCCATACTTTCCTTTCCTTTAGGAGAAGGTGGATGTTGTTCCCTTGATTGTTTTACACAATACTATCTTACACAGAAATATTGGAAGGCAAGAGAGCTAATGACTTCATTGCCAAAGCCTAGCATTTGAGAACAACAACAACAACATACTATCTTACACTTACTGGTATTGAACACAAAGTAAAATTAACATTTAAAGGAATGATTACTACACTTGCGAACACTCGTTAAGTGCTTATGGAAAATGACTAGTCAGTATGGCATCTAAGGAAAGTTTCGGAATAGTTCTGTGGCCATTTAACATAGGGTTGCTGTGTAATAGCAGATTGCTGATTGCAGTAGCTTTCGTTGCAATGGCAACTCTTTCAAGTACCCATCTGCATCTGTCAGAATGTGCTATTTGTTTTAATGGAACTGTAATTTTTTTTACGCAGAACTATAACAGTTCTTTCCCTTTACTATTTAAATTTATCCCTATCATTCCTAGATATCAACCCATCTTCCTCACCTTCTCCAATTAAACCTTTTTCGAATGCCTGCCATTTTCTTCTCTTATTGTATTAAAATCTCCCATTATAATAAACTGTAAGTCCAGTTGTCTTCTCCTGAATTCTTCCATATCTTCTTCCAAACTTTATACAGCCTAATACTATAAAAGTGATATGCTTCTGGTAGATTGTGCACCAACACAATCCCATTTTGCTTTTAAACTTTTTGCAGTCCTGAACATCAGCCTTAACCACTTTGCCTATTTTTCTAAATATTTTTATTTAGCTTCTTCCTTTCAGATGTTGTGTATTCCTATTCATTTGATCACTTAGCTGATTCACCATGTTTTTCACGTTTCCATCACTTGCATTAATTCTGATAGTCTTGTATTCATCTAGATTCCATCTGTTATTAGCAGTATTGTAATAATAGTCACCATCCTATTTGTACTTCTGTAATTATTGTGACTATTTGCTTTTATTTTAATGGACCTGAATCTGCAAGTCCTTGCCTAACACATCTGCATCATTTCTCTTGCTGTTCACTCACTTGCATATGCATCCTTATGCGCTATTGACACTGGACTGCTCGGATAAAAAATTAGATTTCCTGAGAATAGTTTGTGGAACATATTTAATAATAAATTTTAGTGATTAGAAACTGTCATGTGACTGTAACACATCAGGTATATCATCTATAACTACTGCTATTATTATTATTATTATTATTATTATTATTATTATTATTATTATTATTATTATTATTATTATTATTATTATTATTATTATTATTATTGTTATTGTTATTATTATTATTATTATTATTATTATTATTATTATTATTATTATTATTATTATTATTATTATTATTATTATTATTATTATTATTATTATTATTATTATCATTATCATTATTATCATTATGATTATCATCATTATCATTATCATCATTATCATTATTATCATTATCATTATTATTATTATTATTATTATTATTATTATTATTATTATTATTATTATTATTATTATTATTATTATTATTATTAAAATAAGTTAATAAACTAATTGGTAGCAAATCTCCTGTGCATTGAGAGCTTTTAGGTGCACTATAAAATTTTGGTTGTTTGGTTGCAGGAGCAGGAGAATCTGTAATGCTTGTAACAAGCCTAGGCATTACAGCAGATCTCATTGGTCCAAATATTGAGAGCGGAGCATTTGTTTATGGAGCAATGAGTTTTGCTGATAAGCTCTCCAATGGAATTGCCGTTATTGTCATACAAGATTTGTAAGTAGCTCCCAAATATTGTAATTATATATATACACATACAATGAAACTTAAACTAAATTTTTTTTAGTAATTTTAGTTTTGAATTAATATTTATTGATATAGAAAGGATGGGCTATGCTGAAACCTGAAATTGCAGTTTGTTAAAATATAGATGTCCAAATCAATGTTAGAGTCTTGTTTTATTTCTTTAGGTCCCATATACAAAATATGATATGAGGTGTAAAGGACAGGTACAAAATATAAAAATTTGTTATAAATATTATAAGTCTTTTAGATAAATGCCACAAATTATAATTCTTACTTTACCTACTAGTACATTAAGCAAGAGAAATATTACATTCCACTACAAAATTTGACATTGCAACTTCACCAGAAATACAAGGGTGATTCAGATATAAATGGTAATTGTTGCACATTTTGGAGCAAGCAATTCCAAATGGGACTGGAGGGGATGGGGGTTGAAGCTTGGTGTGTCAGGGAGAGGAAACTAGCTGGTTAACTGCTTTGCTAAGTTCTAGCATCACTACAGCCATGAATGAGCAAGAAGTTCCTTCGTCTGCTGTGCAATGCATTATTATAAAGTTTTTAACCAATGAAAGGGTTAGGTCTTTGGAGATTTTAACTCACTTAAGAGCACAGTTTGGAGACACTTCACTGTCCCAGAATGAGTTACTTACTTGGGTCAAATAATTTAAGGGCAGCCAAGGATTTATAGAAAACAAACTTCAGGATCGGCATCAAAGGTTAATTGACAACGTGATGAACAAATTGCATCAGAACTGTGTTAGCATTAAGGGTGCTTGTTTCACTGGAAAAGTTAAAATCAAAACCAGTAGTGTACACCAAAGCAGACAACGGGAACAAACTAATTATACTCTAGGAAGATGAATATATTACTAGATTAGAAAATATGCTACAGCAGGAACAGATACAAATTCCAGACAATCCATGAAAATCATTTGAAGACCTTCAACCACACCATCCAAGAAACCAAAACAATAACAGACAGAAAAATCAAAATTAAAACCAGACCACCCCATTTTATGAAGAATGTGTGCTTTACCGAAGATTCACAAACCGGAGAAAAGATAAGACCGATAGTCAATAATATTGATTTACCCATCTACAAACTAGCAAAATGACTAGTTCAAAGATTGTCTTCATTGCCCAGATTCGACAGTTAAAGTATAAAACACTCCGGAGACTTAATAGAAAAGATAAAATTCTTAAAACTCAAACCAAAGAATTGACTGATTTCTTTTGATGTTACTGCATTGTTTCCAAGTATACCAACAGATCAAGTCTGATGCCAACTAAAGAACTGGCTCCATCAATTTACCATTTCTGAGTATGAAATATAAGACCTTTTAAAAGTAACCAACTTGTGCATCACACAGCACGCTTTTAGTTTCAATCAGAAAATCTACCAACAACTAACAGCCGTAACAATGGGAAATTTGCACTCACTGTTTCTTCCAGAATTATTTATGAGCTACCTGGAAATACAGATAACTTCCTTCCCATATATTTTCAAAATTTGGTACCAATATGTTGACGATATCTTTGCCACAGTTACATACAGGTTCATACAAGACTCCATATAGTTACTTAACTTATAAAACCGCTGAATAAAATTCACATTGGAAGTGGAAGAAAAAGATCTAAAAATAATTAGAGAACAAGAAAATATAACCTTTGGTATATAGAAGAAACCTTCGCATTCAGATAATTACATAAAGAACAACAGTTTCAATCCCTTAACACGCAAGCATGCAGTACTAAACAGCTTAACACACAGACTGGTGTACACTCCCTTGAACAAACAAGATCATCTGAAATATGAACCTATAGTAAACACAGCCAAAAACAATGTTTTTTATTGTTACAGAGTAACAATCAATAAGAAAATTACAAAATTTAAATGAAAAACACATCAAAGATACCACAAATCTCATCCATGAAGAAAAACCATTAAAATTCAAGAAATTCGCATATCCAAAAACATTTTACAAATCAAAAAAGATTTTCATGAAACACAACATTAATCTAGCTCCTCGGAACAAATTTAGCATAGAGAAATTACCTTGTAATAGATCAAAAGACCCTATACCACAAGACAAAAAAGCCAGAATTTACAAAATCAATTGCTCTGAATGTAATAAAGTACATATAGGAAAAACAAAAAGAAATATAGAAACTAGATTAAAGCAACATATGAGATGCTTTAAATACAAACAAATGGATATATCTGCAGTTTCACATCATTTCTGGATGATGACCAACCATAGCCTCAAACCAAACATTACACTAATCAAATTGATGAGTCATGCAGCAGAATTGGACTCATGGGACTCATCTTCATTTTGAAACACAAAGACAGTTAATTTTTATTTACTGCCACCAAGTACCCTCTGAAAATACATTTCACTGCCATATTATGCCACCATTATAGACCACAACAGAAACAACAAGGGTCAATTGGACACGTTCTGAAGATAGGAACACATATTCCCGAAACATGTTAACAGATTAAAACAGGGATGATAATGTTACTAGTATTGGCTCATCTTAAGTAAACACATCATAACACATCACTCTTTCTAGCTTCTTCCACATATAAAAGGAATGTCAAGCGTTCAAAACATTGACAAAAGTGTAAAGGAGGCTACAGAGATTAATGCTGGTGAAGTTGCTTTTATATAAGTTTAATAAGTAAATATTTAAAAAAAATTGCATTTATATTTGAACCACCCTCATATATATATATATATATATGAATCTAAAAGAAGTATTTAGAAAAACATGGTGTTGTGTTTGTGTGTGTGCGCGCATGTGCGCGCATTTGCGTGTGCACGCATGTTCGTGTGCCTGCATGTTTTTTTTTTAAAAGACTAATGAAATGTATATCTTGAAGTCCTCTTTATTCTTATAACCTTTATATGATTGGTGGGCTTTAAGAGATAAGACAAAATTTTACTGCATTAAAATTCTTGATCTCATTAAAAACATGCAGTTAATGTGAAATATCTTAGGTTTTTATCTTTTTTTTATTTTGTGGAGTGAATCATTTCCAAGATATTTATTGGTATTTGTCTGAGTTTTCCAATACTCATAATTTTGTCAAGGGAGAATTTGATATTCACTTTTTTACCTCTTGGCCATACACAGAGAATGCAATTTCAAAGGCATCACATAATGATTTAATTAAAGCTTCACAGCTGAAAGCTCAAATTTAATTACTGTGACATGGCTGATCACCCGTGAATCTTTAATTAAGAACACTTGCTGTGAAAGCTTTAAGTCTTTCTTTAAAAATTTTATTATCACTTAAAACCTATTTATTCCCACATTGTTCTTCCACCTATAGAAAATTAGTCATAAGATTATTTCTGCAAAGGTGTGTCTTGATTAACATGAAGTAGTTACATAAGCTTTTGTTAGAACAGTTTGATAAGAGTAGAGAAAGTCATATGAGTGCAATACATCAGATTTTGAAGAACCACTTTTATATACAAAACTTAATAGGGATGAATAATTATAATTAAGAACATAAAAGTTTTCATCATCACATTCCATCATTATCATCATTATTATTTCTTTGGACAAATTATAACTTGTAGAAACAGTGTGTAGGAAGAGGCAGGAGTTTGTGTACTGTTTACCTTTTACTTATACTTTGTTATTAACACCAGAAACTTTATTAGTTTTCGAACATACAATGATGTTGCACAGATAAATGGTAAAAAGATGAGGGCAATGGAGGATGAAAAGTGGAAGAGAGATTACGATGAAAGAAAGTAAGGGAGTTGGATATGTAGAAAGATAGAGAAAGATAGGGCATAGAGGGAGAAATTATAAGAATATAAGATTAAAGACAGAATAATATCTGCCTCTCAATTATGTGAGCAGATCTCAGAATTCTGCTGATTGCAAAATAAATTTAATGTGTAAAGAAGGATAGAATTCCTCCAGAATAATACTTGAGCACATTCATTGAAACATTCTTAATAAAGTAGTATAGGGTATCAAAGCAGCTATTTTCTTTAACATATCCTTGTTTTGGCAATATGACAATTTTCTATGAAAATATAGTGATAAAATTTACAGAAATATTACACATCCAACTTTCTTTTAAAGAAAATGAGGGACATTAAAAACCTTTAAAGACCTGGTGAAACCTTTCACCTTACACTTCACTGACAGCTCCTAAATTTGATGGGAAGTAGTCAAGATGTGACTTGAAATATAGCTCCAAAATCATGTCACAGCCAAGTGGTCTGAGTTTTTCCTTAATTCTTCGTAATATAAATACAAATATTGTCAGTTATCTCATGCGTATAGCTATTCAGTTGTTGGGTTCCCTGGCCATTTACCCATAATTTTAGCCCATATTAACTTTCTATTTCTTCAATATCTCTCCTTGTGAATTTCTTTATCCTTCCAAAACAATTAAATAGTGCGATTCTACTTCTCATCAGTTATCTCGAGTCCCACATTGGGAAGCCATTTAATATGAATTAAATGGTTCTATGGAATGAATGTTCTTGTTTATTGGGCTGAAGTTGATGCAGGGTTGGGAAGACATCTAGACTCAAATCTTTGAGATTCAATGTTTTATGGTGTGACTAATTTTCCCAAAATTCCCCATGGCTGCTACATTCGAAGCATGGAATTGACTCACTTCAGGTGTGGTCTCAGGCAGAAATCTGAGGGATGTAAATCGAGATTTAACTGTATCGAGATTTAACTGAGAGATGTAACTTTTCAATCAATCATGAAATAATTAAACCACTTTTTAAATTAAAATAATCCAATCTTTTAATTCTATTTGATGATTTACAGTACTCGTCATAATGTAGAATGACAAATTTTTATCCGCATCTTTTCATTAACCAATATGTTATGAAATATATTTTACAATACATTCACAATGTAAATTCTTGTGTTGTATCAACTCACATCCATCCTCAATCGCTTCCCAACACTAAGTATATTTTAATTTCCACCTTCTATCACATCTCAATACATAAAGTGAAGACAACTAAGAACACGTCCTACACCTCTCGTGTTCACACTTGGAAGGATCCTTTCTTTTAGCCAAAATTGTTGTTGATTTTTACCGTTACTATGGCAATCAAATATTTTCTTATTGAGCATTTGATTCTTAACAACCAATAAAATCATACTATATTTGATTATTTCTATAATCTTCCTTTTTAAAACTTAATTTAAACAATCCAATATTCAATTATAACTTAAAATAATTTTAAACTTCTAATAATGTTGATAACTCACTCTTCTCTTGAAAACTTACTCTATTGCACGTTTTTATTCCACTTGTTACACAATCTTGTTCATTTAACTATCACTTTCAACTATTTATGATGTTTTCTTTTTAGAGATTTTTAAAATAAATTTAAAATAACAAATATAAAATTAATAACAATGTTTTGGGGTTTGAAATTAAATAACTTCTCACTTCTTAGCCATTTTTTCTTTATTCTCTCTGCAAACTTCCCTATCTCCCTAATCTTTTTCTCATGTTTTATTGAAATTATCTTTAATGTTACTATGAATACACTTTATTCTCCCATTTTTCTTTTCTCCAATTTCTTAACTCTTTGCATTCAACAAGAATGCTTCAACACTGACTTCTCCACATAGTAACACTTTTTAGTTAACTCTCCTTTCAATAGAACTCCAGTCCTCAACCAGCCTAAATCCTCTCTCCCCTGCCTATTACATATATCTATATACCCGTGAAGCCATAATCCATCACCCGTGAAGTCATAATCTATATCTATATAATCTTCTCTTCCCCAATTTTTCTAGATTTTTAAATATGTAACTAAAGATCTCTTGCCAGATGGATTACTCCACACCTGTTGTCTATTCATATCCTATATCCTCTTTTTAACCATTAACCAAAAACCTACATTTTGTTCTCCTTGCATATATCTACATCCCTATTTTCCCCAGTGTCCAACTTCCACCAGCTATCCTTATGTGCTAGACCTTTTTGTTCTTCAAAACACACTTGCCAACTTCTTTGCTTTTACAGCTGTATCAGTATTTTAATTCAAAATAAGATGCAGTTAAAATTACCACTGGAATCCATTAAACATATCATCAAGAAGAAAATTTATAATTATTATAAAACTAATTTAACCACAGATACATTAAATTCCAAAGGAAAATTTTTTTAAAAATCTTAAAACTATAGACATAGACTATAGACTAAAATTTGCACCCTACTTGTTTTTATATAGGTTATTAGCTGTGTATTGTTTGTGAAGAATGATCTTCCCTTTCAGTTAGAACACAAAGGGCTTACCTGTAGTATTTTGTGTTTCACATTTTGATTTTCATACATGATTCAAATGTACTACTCTTTTATGTTTCAGTAAATGTATAACCCAGTGTCCAGATTATTTTCGGGATGTTTTAACATATGTGTGTGGTGGTGCAGTAGTATTTGGTTTAATTATGCTAGCCACTTTGGCGCCATTTCAAATAGGAGATGATAGCAAAGGTAAGCAACAATAAGTTTAAAATTTCTTTGTATAATCTGATTGAAGTAACTTTAAAATCTGTTAAATAATATTGTAGTATTTTCTTACTTATTTTACGCCTGAAACTTCTTTTTTCTTCCAAATGGATAATATCTGGTTAACTAATGGATAATGACATGGTACTTCCCACAAGCTTTGAAGTTATTCACTGCAGAAATCACTTCTCCTTTTATTAACTCATTTTATCTAGAAAACTCTTTGTTCCTCCTGGTAGATAGCGACATTTACTTGAATATTCAACACCAAACTCCTCTTTCCCTAGCGCTTATCAATTAGTTGCAGGAAGACAATTTTTGTTATTATTGCTATAATAAATTGTTAATACATGATTAGGCAGAAGCATTGTGGATTCATTATGCCATAGATATAATTGTATCTATTACTCCTACATTTATCCTTGGCTTAGTCTTTAAAGAACTTTTGGAGTAGAAGAAAGTTTCCAATTTTCCTGTTGTAGAAAAGATTTATACTGAAATTTTTGGCTTGAGAGCCTGAAATTTGATACATGGCAATGTATGGACTTTTCTTTGGAAGAAGCCTTTTTGCTTCCACAAAGTTGAAATACTCAGAATGTTTTCAAAACAAATTTTATCAAAATTTCTTTTTTTTTTTAAAAAAATCTCTTGGATAAATAGTGTGAGCCTTGATATCTGCCACCTTTACCAACTGCTGCATATGGTTAAGAAAAGTGTTTTCTTTATAGTGAGGCTTTTTCCTCTTAATAAACATGAGAAAGAGAATAATTATGAGCATAATAAACCAAAGTAGTAAGGAAATTAAAAGAGAGATAACAAATAGAGCACTAAGAGAATAAGTCACTGAACACTGAAAGAGAACAGCAGTTCTATGGTTCTGTTATAAGAAGTGTTGAGAAATATATGCAATGAAAACCTGAAAATACACACCCAAATATGCACTAACAAATGTTGAATTTTGTTGATGTTAAAGGGCAATCACTAAAAACTATGCAGCTGCAACAGTGTTAGCTAATGTCTGAAAGTATTTTAATCTATTTACAGTGCCTATCTTCTTCCATTAACAAGCAATGTGAAACAATTACTTTTTTGTTGCTTTCTGGCAGTAACCTATTTCTCCTTTCAATAAAGTCATATATTTAGAGAGAAAAGACTCTGCACATCAAGCTTAAGATTCACCAATAATGGTGGATCAATTTCATTAGCACATTGTTCCCCGTGAAGCACTTTACTAATTTCTCTCAGCTTTAGTAGTCCTACATTTTTAGATAAGTAGAGTCAGACTAAGAAATTCAATGCCATAGGTGAGATTTGAATCACAGATCATGCCAGCATGACTAAATTCTCCAAATGACTTGTATTTTTTCCGGTAAACCGGCATTTTCTAAACATTGTTACAGAAACAACTTAAGCAGAACAGCTAACACCTTGACAGTTGTACAGCCATTAAATAGAATATATGCTTGGAGACGTTACCAGCTTAAAATACATTGCCTGCCTCTGTGGTATAGATGGTAGCTATCTACCTCATATTCAAGAGAAATGATAAGGTTTTTCCAGGGTTTTTCCATATCCTGAAAGATGAATGTCAGATAACTCTAAGCTCTGTGGACCCTAGGCTCATTTGAGCATCATTTCATTCATCAGCCAATATGACTTAACGTTGGACAACATGAACAAAATAATAATAATAAAAACTTAAATCATATGCTTTCCATGCCCTAACCTTGGTCACTTCAAAGAAAAGAAAGAGAAGCATTTAAGCTGTAGTTATCTCTTTGTTTACGATGACAGGCATAGGTTTAAATAGAAAGCTCCTTGCACTGAACCTGTAATGATTCCATGGTCAATATATCAATGAGATGGAAAAAAAAATTGCAAAAATGTTAAGAAGCAAAAAGAAAGAGACACAAGCATGCATCCTCTAGTTGTCTCTTTTGTTACAATGACGGGAATAGGTTTAAAGCTCTTTGCATTGAGCCTTTCAATTTAGCAACTTGGGACAGAAACTAGATTTTTACAAGAATTTTGAGAAGCAAAAAGGAATTTACCCTCTAATTGTCTGTCTCTTTGTAATTACGGGAACAGGATGCAAACAGGTTGAAAGCTCTTTGCAATGGCAGCCTAATGATTCCAAGTATAATACATCATAGAGGGAGTGTCTTTTTCAAGAATGCTATTATGCAGGTAATCTGATACAAAAAGGGATAGATTTCATCCAAAACCTAAGAAATATGCACCATCATGTAAAATATGCAGTGACACCCAAAATAGCACAAATATGCAAAAACAGCCATGTTCAAATATCCTTAATTCAGCATGAAATGGATAATTACCAGTTTCATTGAGAAACGACCTTTTAATAAAACTATCTCCAATAGAAATACAAATTCTATATCTATAAACTTCCTGCTTTGTATAATAAATGGGTTCATCATGGGAAAAATTAGCTCTTATGTACATGTAATTACTAAGAACCAGATGATAGTAGTGTTACCTCCTTTTCAAATACTCATATCAGTTCCAGCACTCAAGTGCAGAAACCTCACCTCTGCGGAGAAGAAGAAAGCAAGGAACAAGCCTAACGGGTAAACTGCATATCATTGGCATATTCATAGCTGATGTTCATATTTCTAAAATGCTTTTCTGGGCTGTTGTCCCATGGTCTCTGATTAAATCAATAAATAGTTGTTACACAGTTGTGGTGTAGAACATCTTCATTGGAGTATAACAAGGGAGGCAAATGTACAGAAATACTGGTTTCCCAGTTATTTATCTGTTCACTGCATAATCTATTAATGTTGGGAACATGCTGTATAATTCATTTATTGCTTGTTTTTGTTTGGAAATTAAGAGGGATAGAAAGCAGGAAGAACATATTGACACATCTAGTGCCTGCTTATTTATGAATTAGAACTGGCTTTATTAACACAGCATCCACAGTATTTAAATTGTGTGGGTGGTGATCTATTTCTATTGCTTCTTTTGTCATTAAGTTGAGACATCCTTTTGTTCCTGCCAGTACTGCCTTATTCTCAAGTTTTATTCTTTGTCTTTCCATAAAAGCATCATGATGAGATGTTAGCCTGCATTAATATGACATGCATTTATGTTCAGTTAAACATTTCTTAATTGACCTGCCAGTGTCATGCCAATATACACAGTGTTCATTTTTATTCATGATTTCCCATCCTCCGATAGAGCAAGAATGATGTCAGTTGACTGGTAAGTCTAACTTGAAATCATAGTGCCTTCTATGAAGAAGAAGCGGTAATGTTTTCGGAACAGTAATCAAATTACAGTGCTCTGAGTGTGGTTGTGCTCATAACTAATACAACCAGCTTCCTTTCAGCCCTTTTACAGTAATCATGATTAACATTCTAGCACATATGTAAAGTAGCACGTTTCTACTCTTAAGGTTAGCACCATGAAGATGAAGACAGAGCAGCGCATCTTCATGGTTGAATGCTACTTTCGTACCAGAATTAAAATTGGTGCGACATACAAAGGTACTTTAAACCGCTGCATAGAGGAGTTTGTGCAGTGCTATCCAGCATTCAGACAAGTCTTTCAGAGTGTAATGTTGTCAAAAGTGTCCAGGTACTGTCAAATTGACATTCTTTTGTTTGCAACATAAACGTCTTACATTTTATCTGTATATGATATAAATTTTCTCTCATTTCATGCTTAATTAAAATGTCTTTATCAATGTTGGTATCCTTATGTCTTTTAAAACCAGTTGGTGCATCAAACATTTCCAATATACAGGATCAGTTACTTGCAAAATGGGAGACACTGGATGTTATAAAGTGACTGGTCCCAATTTAGAAGTAATAATTATAATAAATAAATATTATAAATATATAAATAATGTGTTTCTTGCATGCCTCCGTGGTGTGAGGTAGCGTGTGTGCCTCATACTCAAGAGGTCGCGAGTTCAATCTTGCTAAGGATAAGTTACCTGGATAAAGTTTTTTCCAGGGTTTTCCCTTATCCTACAAAGACGAATGTCAGGTAACTCTGAACTCTAGGGACCCTGGACTCATTTGAGTATCATATCACCCGTTTCATTCATTCATTTATGAATTCATCATTCAATATGGCATATACTGTTGAAAGGACAAAAAAAAATCTGTTTCTTTACTAAAATGTTTTGAAACTAATAGTGTTATTAATTTGACATTTCTTTATTAAATTATATTAAGTTATATATCTTCACAGAGAAGTACCAAATTGCAAGATATTGTTTGTATTTATCTGTCATATAATAGTGTACACAGTCATTAAAACGAACTACAACAGTTATCGTGTCTATGCACCAGACAAAATTACCTATCGTTATATTACGCGGGTACAATCCACCTCTCAAATAGTATATTTACCTGCCGGTAGAAGGAGGCATCAAAACTGCTGTCAGCACATCAAATACAACCTCAAACTGTTGGGAATTGTATATAAACTAACTCCATCAGCAATGCTATGGATCGCTTCAAATTTTGCGTGGTAAATCACCAATAAAAATGAACACCATGTATGTGTCTTTGTTTACATGCAGCTACATCCCAGTTGTCGAATGATATCTGCTACAGAGAATGTTTTATTCAAAATAGTGGTATGGGCTGCTTTCTATAATCTGCAGTCTTTTGCCTATTTTAGATTTTAGTAGAATAACATATTTTTTCCTCTTCTATGCATCTCTTAAGTGCCTTTATCTTTGGCTGTTTGTAAAACATTTTCAAATTTAAAATGAAGAACTAGAGACTTCCTAGAACATTTTAACATATCCTATTCTTAATGTTGGTGCTGATAGCCATAGATGTTGGGTGCCTTAAAACCCTATATCTTTGTTACTGCTAACACTGTCAAAAGGAAAGATTGTACATTCTGTCTCCAGCATTAAATTTAAAATATTTGACTTCTTTTTTTAAAAAAAGTAATTTATGGTAGCACCTTATTACTATTATTTCATTTAATTAAAACTGTTACCAGCACAATGAACCTGTTTTTAAATATTTTGATTTTATAAAAAATGTTGTAAAGGAAGTGCTTTCATTATTAAGCTCCAACCTAATAATATTCCATTAAAGTTAACGTTTTAAAATTTATTTTATGACTCCATTTTTATTTAGTATGATGTGTGTACCCAACTTGTATAATGAATGGTGTATCTGCTTAGTAATCTTGAGAGTCCAAGTTTAAGTCTTGGTTAAGGTATTTTGTGTGTTGTCCGAAAAGATTTTTCAAGGTTTTCCCGTCATCCTAAATAGATAAGGTACTTTTTATCAACACTGCTTCATTTGTATTCTATGGATGTGAGATTTCTATGAACATAGTATTTAGCTTACCATATTTTACAGCTTTTCATACACCTTTGATGGTTTATCAATTACTTGTTGAATACTTAAATTTTCTTATTTAAAAACAAAACTTTTTTATTTCTTCACAATACAATAGAATAGTTAGAAACATTGAAAGTGAAAATATTGAAGTATGGCACTAACTGCATTCATTTTTAAAATGTGACTATACATGATGATATACATACTTTCAATATCTTAACCATATACGATTCATGCCACAAAACTAAAATTTAAATTCATTACTGCCATGTACATTTTTCCCCGAGAATTCAACTGGTATTATATAGAATAAAAAGAAGTATTTCAGAAAGTGGAGTGTCATTGTTATTAAAATTAGGCAAATGATCAACCTTGTATACACTTTTCTCCACTTACAAACTTTTTATGTACTAGTTTCTGGGAACCTCTTCCCTATCCTCAGTTCTGTGGTTGACTGATGGTGCAACGGTGTCTGCCTCTGGCTTGGTGTTGTGCTGCCATCAGATAATCTGGTAAGTTTGATGTCATCCACAGCAGGAATTTCAAAATTCATCAGGAGGTTCTGTTTCTTAGTAATGAGTGTGTGTTCCCAAATCTGCAGTTCTAGAGGTTTCTTTGCCTGTTTGATCAATTCTGTTTCTTGCTTGATGTTGTGATTCTCAGACCAAAAGTCTGCCATAGCACATCACTTTTGATCTGAGAATCACATCAAGCAAGAAATAGAATTGATCAAACAGGCTAACAAACCTCTAGAACTGCAGATTTGGGAACACACACTCATTACTAAGAAACAGAACCTCCTGATGAATTTTGAAATTCCTGCTGTGGATGACATCAAACTTACCAGATTATCTGATGGCAGCACAACACCAAGCCGGAGTCAGACACCGTTGCACCATCAGTCAACCACAGAACTGAGGATAGGGAAGAGGTTCCCAGAAACTAGGCTTTATAAAAAACTTGTAAGTGGAGAAATGTGTATACAAGGTTGATCATTTGCCTAATTTTAATATCAACTGGTATTATTCTTTCAAGAAATGAAGAATAAATGGCATACTTTAAATAACATTTTATAATTATTTATAAGTTGTACATAAAAAGATATATAAACAATTTACAAATAGTGTATGTGAGTTAAATACGTAAAATATGAAGCTATTAACAGTGAAGCAAACAAATATATACAAATATAACAATTTTTAACTTAAAACTTCACTTATCTTATAAGAAATGATGTTACTTTTCTTATAAATTGAACAGGATCACGATTTCTTGAAACTTCTTCCACATCATTGGCTGGGATCACAAACAAATTCATTGTCAACACTACAAACGTTTTTAGAAAATAAACATCGCATAATGAATTTTGAAATATCGGCAGTCGATTCTGTTTTTAATGTTGTTTCATTTTCAGAGTTTGGTAGTACTAACAAGAACATAGTGACATCTAACATTTGTAGTGTTGACGACGAATTTGTTTGTGATCCCAGCTGATGATGTGGAAGAAGTTTCACGAAATCGCGATCCTGTTCAATTTATAAGAAAAGTAATATAATTTCTTATAAGATAAGTGAAGTTTTAAGCTACAGATTGTTATATTTGTATATGTATGTGTGTTAGTTTACTGACACATCACTTACTTTTTATAAAATGGGACGTAATCGAAGAACTCAGTTGCTTCCATCATCATATGACATGACTGCTGGAGGAGGGTGTCCTGGGTTCAAGACTAGTCATCCTCTGTTTTTTTTTTTTTTTTTTTTTTCCAAAGCAATTTCCTGCTATTGCTTGGAGATAACTCAAAATTGAAAACCTAACCTTTGTTTTTCAAAATTAAAATGTTCTCCAAGACGTTCTGCGAAGCTTAAGATGCTTTTTAAAACTATGTCCAGGATCAATTTCGTAGTTTCCTAGCCAAGTGTATTCTTAGTGCCTATTTTTTTCTTATATATAGTTTTGATTCCTGAAATGATCCTTTGCCGTCGTTTTTAATTTCTTTTTTGTTTTATAAAAAGGAAATCAAAAACAAGGACAAAGGAACACCTCAGGAATCTAAAGTATAAACAAAAAGAAAAATTGTCAGTTACAGTACACTGTCGGCTAAAAAGCCAACAAAATTGATCCTGAATCTATACTTTTAAAAAGCATGTGAAGCTCAACTTTGAGTTACCTCCAAGCAACAAGCTCAGCAACAAATTCCTTGGAAAAACTTCAAAGGATGCTGAAACTATCTCCAGTACAAGAATATCATGCTTCAGCAGTTGGCATCAGGTTGATGGAAGTAATTGAGCTCTGGAAACATACCTGTTTTGCAAAAAGTAAGTGAGGTAGTGTCAGTAAACTAACCTGCATGTGCTATGTGTTAGTAACATATTATGTTTTGAAGGTAAGACATGCTGCTTTGTGTTTCTTCATAAACAGATAAGAATGAAGAAGGCTCTACATCAGGATTTGCTCCATGCAGTGAGCAAGATCAAGAAATTACATTTTCAAACCCCAGTATTCAAAATCAACCTGTTGTTTCATAGCAACTGCAACAGCTTCAGTGCTAAAGGTAATGAGGGCTGTGAGTGGAGTGTGTGTAATCTAAATGTAAATACATGTATACTGAATTGGACTGTGGTAAGTTTCTTTGATTGATTTTTGTCATTTACAAGTATTACTCTCATTGGTTTCTGTCAGGGGCATCCATGTTTTACCTGCTTATAGAAGGAAACAGAAACATCACAAGAAATTTTCTTTATTGCTACAGATTGTTCCATGCATAACTTTTGATACACATCACCATTGATGTTTTTATGTTGTGTAACATTACACCAAGTTTTGTATGCCAGTATCATATGAGTCTACTGCCAAACACCTGCATGAGAATATTCGTGCTGTCTGAACTGTCATGTTTAGTTAATCCAGGCTTTGACAATATCACTTCTTGAGTGTGTATGTATGTGTGCTGTTAGCTGCTGCAGGTAATGAGAAGAGGGACTAATTTGTTCAAACCTTTGAGGTACTGTTCCCCAGATCTGAGATAAACCTAGCCTATCTCTCTAGATTTTCATGGTATTATTTCAACTGGCAGAATAGGCAAAAGTCACTAGGTATAAGGACAACTGATGAGGAATGGTCATAGATGCACATATATCTGAGTGCTTTTCATGAATTGCCTGCACTTTCATTCGACCATGATTTCTTCTCCAAAATGTGCAAAAATATAAGCAACTTAATATCCATTAAATCAATTGTTAATCTACCTGTTTGGTGGGATACTGTGACAGCAACCACATTTACTCTATCCCTAATGAAGGTTTCACAAGGCTCATAGATTAGTGAAGATTAAATAAACAACGCTATTTAACATGATCATATAAAATTGTGCTCCACCATAATCACCCACTTGGGTTGTGGTCTTGAAGACAAAAGTGAGTCTAGTGACATTCAACTTCAGTATTAATTACTTGACTTTCATTTATGAAATTAGTTACTTGAGATAAATAAAATTAGTATGTATGAAATAACTATTTATGTTGTCTTCACATATATGTTACTACATATTACATCAAAGTCTTAGTTTATCTTCTTTTGATATAAGATTTAAGCACAATCTATTGATACATCTGCCTTCAGTGGCAGACTTGAGCAAAGTATGTGCAATTTTCTGTCTTTCCAATTTTCTGTTTTGTGTGTGTTTACACGCGCGCTTGTGTGTGTTTTTTCCTGATCACTTATGCAGATTCCTGATCACTTACAGATGGTTCTGAAAATATGTGGTTATGAATTTTTAATATAAAAAATCAACCCATGGCACAACAGCCCTAGTGAGCCAAGGCCTGCCAACCCGGCTGCCAGAAGTGGGCGATCATCCAACCAATACGGGGTGGAGATGTGGTCAGTATCATGGCACTCCCAGCTGGAAAGTTGGCCTATGCAACTTGGCTGCTACCTAGTGCAGCTCCTCACTTTCCTCGCGATGTTGAGTGGGTACTGGTCCTATAATGGACTTGAAATCTGCATCCCCCATGGATGGAATCGATCCTGGGTGCATTCTGTGGCAGAGAACCACGGCCAATTATGCTACAGCACAGAAAATGAATTTTCAATAGTTGTGAAAATAATTGTTAGATTTAAAAAAAATATCTGGGGCATATGCAATGGATAATTGATGCCTAAATAGCTCACCTAAATCATTAACAGTTCTACTGCATTGCAAATGATATGAATGTTACGTAAATTTTCTCAATGACAGCTACTCGCTTACACTCCTTATCTACTGAATGCACTCCATGTTTTTCATTTTAAATCTTACAACTGGTTTAATACCTATTACAAATTCACAGTCACAAATTTTCATTTATAAATCTGTATGAGGCTAGGAGAAATTATTTTAAACTCTTTAACCTATTTTAAAGTGCAATATAGTAAATCTTTTAAAATTCCTGTTATGTAAATAATAAAAAAAAACTAAAAAAGTTGCCTGTCTGTTTTTCATTCAGTTGTGAGTTATGTTTATAGTTTCAAAGGATTTTGAAGGCTATTCCTAGAAATTTCAATATGTACATTTCATTTGTCATGAGAATATCTTGAATATACAATGTTTTAATCAAAATCATTAAAGTAATTTTTGAAAAAATCAAATTTCAAACAATTTTTCATATTAAGGATAGTTAACAAATATGATGATTATCACATAAGAGGCTTCAACACATATGACAAGCTTCTGAAAAGATACCCTAAACTAAAAGCAATATATAAAACATACTGGAATTCAATGAAGCACTAGAGTTTGGTTCCATCATTCATTATTGGCATTTACAAGATTGGGCATTGGAAGTAGCCAGAAATCTTGGGTGTACAAGCTTTACAGCTTCACTATGATTTATTACTAATTTGGAAAAGGAGTTTAGGATAACATCACGCCATATCACTATGCTCCAAGCACGAAAAGATAAGGATGATCAAACAACAGCTGATTCAAAGAGCTCAAATGTTTGATGCTGATGTCAATGAGCAGATAACAATATCCATGAAAGGGGAAAGAAACACTGTCTGGATGTTGCAATCACTTAATGTGCAACACATAGTTACATCAAAGTATAAACTTGAAAGAAGCGTAGGGACAGTGAAGCATTACTATGTATTACATAGTTACATGATGTTGCTATATTAATGGAAGCACGATTGGCAGACAAGCTCTTATATTTGCTTCCAAGAACCTACAAGTAGTGGAAAGTTTGGACCAATGTATCAAGGGAAATAGAAACTTGTGCCCTCCAAATGCCTTTGTTGATGCAAGTGTGAGTGGGAAGATGACGAAACAACTTCTGAAGATTACACAGAAAATAAAGCTAGTTACAGTGGAGTAATAAATATTGCACAAATAAAAATATTTGTTAATTACTATCCACTTATCTTAAGACGTTGATGTTAATACTTCTTTCTTCTTTTTAAAATCGATTTTGAAGGCATATTGCATTCATCCTCAGTTAAACAAACTCCGTTGTTAAGGAAATCTCGGTCACCATGTTTTGTCTTTTGCTATGTCACGTTCCCAGCACCACCAACATCCGAAGACGAAACAAACCTAAAAACAGAATCAATTGCCGGTATGTCAAAATTCATTATGTGATGCTTATTTTTTAAAATAAACATTTTTTTTCCCCCATACTATCAAATCTATGGGAACATTTAATTGTTTTAATAATGTAACTTCAGGATTTATTTCATGGTTTAATGATCAAAAATGATCTGCTACAGCTGATTTATCAATTTGTTTATATTTAATGTTACGAAAAGTTCTTTCATTCTGGTTTCCAAACTATGTTTCGTCTTTCCAATATAAACCTGATCACAATTTAAACAGTTAAATTGATCAATTGATTTTTTAATAAAAAATTTGGTATTTATCAATTCTGGTTTCCAAACTATGTTTCGTCTTTCCAATATAAACCTGATCAATTAAATTAATTATTATCAATTAAATTGATACTGTAAGACTATGGTTTATTTAT
This sequence comes from Mantis religiosa, assembly GCA_030765055.1. Classification (NCBI taxonomy): domain Eukaryota; kingdom Metazoa; phylum Arthropoda; class Insecta; order Mantodea; family Mantidae; genus Mantis; species Mantis religiosa. The sequence continues at coordinate 105,025,562 of CM060949.1, forward strand.
GATTTTATTTTGATCTATTTGTTTGGTCATATCATGTATTTCTTTAATCTTTATAAGAGGAAAGGAACTGGTAAAATATGCCAGCTCCTGCTTCTCCTTCATAATCCAGAACAGAGCCATCAGTACAGATATAGAAATAAAGTAGAAATCATTAAACTTCATGATTTGTGTCAAGTAAACGTTTTTACACTGTAAAATATCCCACGTTGATGCTTAGCATGGAATAGTTCAGCTAACAACATGCTTGAAAATGTGTAACTGTTGTTCCCCCCCCCCCCCCCCACTGCAAAAGCTTAATGAATAAACATTAGAATTCTGTTTCTGCATATTCTACATAAGCAGGTCTTGCATAATTTGAGTTCATTCTTAACGAAGTAAAAGTATATTATAGGGATGTAACATGGCTGGAGGAACTACCTTTAATGTGAATACTGTAATATGTAACAGGTAATATGAAGTCATCATTGGTAGAGAAAGTAATATGACTTTCATCAGACTTTTCTTCATAATGTAAGGTTAATCAATTCCTTTTGACAAAACTAATATTCAAAGATGTAAAACAAAAGTGCCTTAAAACAGCTCTCATTTTCCAAGAGTGGCTCAGTGTTACATATGCCACATGTTTGATATAGTTAAACTATTTTGTGTACATAATGCAAATACATAATACTGACAGAGAAAACCATTTAATGCAATCATAATTACCACAGCCCAGTCCTTTGTGCATACTTTTGCAATTATTATTTGTTATCAGAGTATATGATATTTTATATATAGATTATATATACTATATGTGTATATATGATAATGATCTGTATGAAAGTTAGAATGCATTTAACAAATTCAGCTCAAAGATTTTTGAAGTTTGTTTGATATATTGAGCACAAAAGTTATAAGGTTTTATTAAGCTATAATGATGTTGAACATATATATACACATCTTAAGGCAACATATCAGTAGGGCTCAGATTTTTATGACATTCCTTATTTTCAAGTTAATTTAATGATGTTTCTAACATTTGTGAGATGAAACAGTTTTATTAGTCATAACAATTTTATTTTAGTGTTAGGATATATTTTGGCCAAATATGCAAATAAGAGTATAGTTTTTGTCATATTTTATGCAGTATTTAATACTAACCTATGTGTATGTGTCTCATGCTCAGAATTTGATGATCAAATAATTCTTCTACTTCCCAGTATTTAGAGGCTGGATATTTCTGCCTGTGGTACACTCTGCTTTAACAGACCGAGTTATATGAACAATAGTATAACTGGAAATTAATTGTTATTTCACACTAGCCGTGTGTAGGACGCACTATGAAGGGATAGAGCCAGACTGAAAAATTCAATGTCATAGCCGGGATTTGAACCACAGATCTTCTGGTTTCCGTCCAGCCGCTATAACCATTTGAGCTACTATGGCAAACATGCCGACATGACATTAAATTCTCCAACTGACTCGTGTGTCTCGCGGTAAACCACTAGGAGTTCTCATAATCACATGAGACAACTACCTTAATGGCGACTTACTATGCTGTAAGTACTTTAAGGCCCGGGCTTTATAGTTCGGACCACTATTAGGTACAATTAGTCAGTTGGAGAATTTAATGTCATGTCGGCATGTTTGCCATAGTAGCTCAAATGGTTAGAGCGGCTGGACGGAAACCAGAAAATCCGTGGTTCAAATCCCGGCTATGGCATTGAATTTTTCATTCTGGCTCTATCCCTTCATAGTAGTATAACTGTTCCATCATAAATGGAGGAAATAGCATTTATACATTTACTCCCGACTTGTCATGGTAGTAGGAATGCCCTTCATCTGGCAAATGAAGGAAAGGCCGGTTATATCCTAATGATTTGCCAAGCCTGATCCGATGGATCCATAGACCAATGACAGGTGTGTTCCCTCCATAATGAGAGTTAACAATAAAAAGATATGTCCATAAGAAACTAGAAATCTGCTCACTAAGTAATGTATTATTTTCCTTCTATAAACACTTATCAAATGTTTTTCTAAACATCAGTTCATAATTATTTTTACAACTGACCATAAGGAAGTTCATTTAGCAGCCTTCACTTTAAAATTTCAAGTATTTTTTATAAAAGCTGGAAGTGCATGAGCCCATTTGAGACAGCAAAAGTAGGGTTCCATGACTTGAAGTTTTCCTGGCAGCAGTATGAAAATAAAATTGTTTGGGCTATCAACCAGGTGTATTCTGGATGTGCTGGTTTTATTGCTGGCATAGATCCTTCAGCGAACCAATTAGAGACCACTAACCCAGCAACAGACACCATTGGTCTGTAATAAATGCCTCGTGTGCCAGACCCAACCCAATCACAATAAAAATAGACAGAACATTGTCAACATCGTTCCTGAAGAAGAGTGTGTTTAGCTCTGATAGCTCAGAAACTTTTCCAGAATTCACCTGGCTGATAATTTTAGAAAACTTATTCTCAGAAATAGGATGCATTTTGCATGAAGAAGGAACAGTCAACTACTTTTCTCTCTCTCTCTCTCTCTCTCTCTCTCTCTCTCTCTCTCTCTCTCTCTCTCTCTCTCTCTCTCTCTCTCTCTCTCTCTCTCTCTCTCTCTCTCTCTCTTCTCCCTTCTATGTAGCCAATTTTCAGTCTCTTGTTCCATTAAGTGATGAAAGGAATTTCAACCACATACAAGGTAGGATAAAAAAAATCAGGAATTTTTTAATTTTATGTTATTTACATCTTGTTGGCACACATGCTCTTGATGTATGTTTGCATATTCAGCTCTTTAAAATATTAGTTTATTGTTGACAGTCGAAAAGGTTTTACAGTTCTTGAGTGCTCAGCAAATTTCTTCTTTTAAAAAAGATGAATCAAAGAAGCTGCATTATCATGAAAAATGAAATAAAGTGCAACACCACATTTCCTCTAATCTTAAATTTAAAATGCTTACATCTCTTATTTCATTTGGTAAATTCTCCCACTTTCCCAAAAGAAACTCATCCGTCCTCATTTTAGTTTGCTTGCATTCTAAAATACAGTGCTATGTGTAATCTGTTTCTTCACACATTGAACATTTTTCCTTAATATATCCATACCTTATTCCTCTTAAGTACATCACTCCTGTTCTGAATGATGCCAAACCTTCTCTTCCTGTTTTATTACAAATTTAATGTATTTTTCTTTCCTCCAATCCATTTTCAATAAATGTGTAGTTTCAAGAATTTCATATTAAGATTAGCCCATAGTTTTTCCATTCTTTCTCTAGCACATCATATTGCTGCCAAACCAGCTTCTTCTTGAATAATTTCTGTGTTATATATCCGTGTTTCTATACCCCAAAATTGTATCTTTTCTTGCAATACCCTACATACTTAGAAGATTAAATGAACTATCATGAAATGGACTAATTCTTTACAAGTGCCAAAAGGTTTTTCTTAAAGCTCTGCTGAGTGCAGAAGTTCAATGAATAGGAATCGTCACTACCCTTTCCCCCTCAGTCTATTGTAACACGTTGTTGGACTTGGCTTAATGCTGCAAAATACTGTTGCATAAACTACAGTGAGATTGAAAAGATCTTCAACAGCTTTGACAAATTGATTCATCCTGAACATTGTAAAACAATTGTTAATATTCGCCAAGTAAGAAAGTTAGACTACATAAAATACAATTCTTTCTGATATCAAAGTCCATCACTTTTGACACAGGTAATTGTGTGGAGCATTAAGCATTGTAAAAGAAACTGAAAATGAGTTAAAAAATGCACAGGCAAAGTAGCTGACAAGGTTAGGGAAAAATAATGTGTGTGCTTGAAAGGAAATCCTGGATATACAAAATTGCGTAAAATTGCTGGAATTCTTTGTGGTAGAGGAGCAGGACTTAATGAAAATGATCCAGGACTTTCTGCTAATGATCCCTCTTATTTCAATTTAGGCCCAATTACATTGTATTATGTAGAAAGAAGTTTTCCAATATATGGCTTTAACTGGCAGATAACCAAAGATTCAATTTGACCATCTGAAACTGCACTTCATTCTCTCCAGTGCAGCTCTGCTGGAAATGAGAAGTATGAATTATACCATCTATAATTATTAAAGATAGATAAACACATTTTTTGTTTGTTTTGTGTTTAGCTTTCAGTTTTAGGTTTTATTTTTAGGGTTTAAGCCATTTATTAACTTTAAAGAGAGTCGATTAAAGACACTAGACAACACTGTTTTCAACACTTCCAAGAAAGGAGTTTAAGCCATATTTTGGTAATTTTTACACCCTAGGTTCACATATATATTTCAAGAGCTTTTAGGTCATAAAAATGAGCCCTGCATATTGATATTGCAAGCACAAGCATACTATATGTATCCTGCTTAAAAAAAAAGTTGAGTAATACAAATTGTAATATAAATGTAAGTGACAAAATGTCAAAAAACCAACTACGATTAGTTTTTTCAATACAGATTATATTCACGTTGAGTCCACATATATGCACCAAGTTCATTAAGTTTTGAAAATAAAGCTCCTAATTTACTTAAACAAGACTTAATGTGTACTGTGATAATGTATTATTTTTTTAAAGAGTTTCATCTGTTCTGTGGACCAGAATCTCTCTGCAGTGAACTATTTTGGGCAACATCTATCTGAAAACTTAGAAAATATTCCAAAGTATAACCATTTAATAAGAATGCAGAAAACTAGTCAATTTGACATGGTGCCCAGTTTCAGTTCACCTTCTAGCTGTATTTTTCAGTTATTTGTGAGTGTTTTTTTATAGAGAGTTGGACGTTTAACATACTTTGTAACAACTTGGTGTGCAAGTATAATGCTCATGTAATTAATCTTCTACTGAACAGCAGCATCTGTCTTATGTGATGAAAAAAACATGTTATCCAACAAATCATCGTAATTCACGACTGTTGGTCAGAAGGCAAAAATGCTAAGGCTACATCTTAAAGGTAAAGTTATTTTAAAATAGCCTTTCTGTTTCCCATGCTCAATAAGCTAAGCTTACTAAGTGTTTAGAAGCTATAGTATTTATTGTATTTAAATGCACAGAAGAAAGAATATGTGATAAACAGTAATCAATTTATCTATTAATGATTTGTTCAAATTTTTCATGAGTACCCTTGTATCTATTGAATGCAAAGTGAAAAATTTGTTGCATATTAAAAGTAGTTTTCAGTGTTAAGTTTCTGTTTCTGCAAATGATTTTAAAATTAGTTATGTTATGCTTAAAGTATACTGGAATTTAGTTTTAAGTGAACATTACATTTTCAGTTTTTAATTATACCATGTATAAAGTTTAGACACTTCTGACTCATTTTGGTCATTTTACATGATGTACCATTTTCGAAAATCCACTAATATGTTTAAAACACCCTTGGGCTCATTTTTAACATAACTTAGCCTCCCCGTTCTTTTATTTTTCTCCCTTGTTTCTTCCCCGTATGAAATGTGTTCCCTACACTTCAGTTTTGCTCTGATATTTATGAAAATTTGCATATATATTGTAAAATGTGATTTCTAAAATTTTAAGAAATAATTTTATGATTGCTTTATTTCTTGCCTCGCAAAAGATTAATTTATAGCAAAAATATATTTTAACCATCTCTTGTTTCATAAAAATATTTTTCTACAACTAATAATATAAACTACAATGAAATACATATATTTTCACAGCATTAAAATACAAGAAAATGAAACTTTCATACTTTTCTAACAGATACGGAAGCACAAGGTTGTTTTAAAATATTTGTATTTATTGGCTAATTAATACTAATTTAATTCTGCTATTTAATAAACTATTAGAATTTCAGCTGTCATATTTTACAGTGATATCTTTATATAATAATTTTAAGTTTGTCAGTTTTCAAGAAAATAGTTTTAAAGTTACAAAATTAACTATCAAATGTCCCTTAAACTAGAACTCTAAGCCTGATGTAAGATTACCTGTTTAAAATGGGACTACAAAGCATAGTATCACCTGATTGTACTTAAAAAAGCAAGATTATATATGCGACAGACTCTTACTGGAATCCCTCATTTAGCAAAGATCCTCAACAAATCATGAAAAGCCAGTGCATGGTGAAAAAATGTGTAAGTACATGTTCTATCACACTTCTTAATGATTAACAGCTTGTTAGCATATAGTGAAGATTAATTTTATACAACATAACTTTTCATGAATGTAATCTATGGAATGAAATTGCCCTGTATGCCTAACAAGTTCTGTAATTTTGTAAAGAAACAGGAGAATGTGTACTTTCCATTTTTTTACAGTATGCTGATTTTTCATGATCTACCTAAGATCTCTGCAAAATGACAGGATTCAGTAAAAAGCCTTTGACATACATGTATGAATTTATAACATTAGGCTTTTTTATAATCAAAACCTACTCAAAAAATATATATTAAGAATTTATATGGGAAATGTATTCTTTTATATTTTAAATTTTCCTTTGCTCCCTTTCATTGATTGCCTGTTTGATGTTGATTTTATGGATTATAAGTTTATGTACAAGAGTTTCTATTTAATAAAGATATTTAATGTAAAATGCATTTAATTTTAAAAATAAATTTAGTGTTTATAAAAACAATATGTGTACCTTGGATGACTGACCATCCTGAAATAATATTTTATTTGCATTGAGTCGCCAAGGAATTTAGGACCCATAGACTGTTGTTTCTCTCATCCAAGAGTTCCCCTTTCCAGAAAAATAAATAAATAAAAAATTAAGTTATAATTTCTGCATCATTAAATTCACATACACTTTAAAACTACATTTAGTTGTATTTTCTTCCACCTTTTTATTTTAATTTTGGATGCAACTTTTAATATCCAAAGGAGCTATGAAACAAAAGAATGGCTTTAGAGCCCAGAGCTTTATACCCATTGTTGTTCAGCAGTATGTACATATATTAAGATAAATACTAGCAACAGATACAAATATGCATGATGTAATGCTTCATTACAGCAAAGTTGTTTTGTGATTGTTGCATTTTTTATGCCCAGAAATGTATTATAATTTCATTTCCTTAGCCACTCATGCTTTTTCTAAGTATTAAATGTTTGACAGCTCAGCAGTCTCTTGATGTTGCTATTAGAATTCTTTTGTGCAATAGCAGAGGAATGTCCCAATGGTTCTCCTCTGGACAATGCTAATTGTGTGAAGCAATTCCTTTATAAAAAGTTGTATACTCCTCTTTGACGGCAGAAATTTACCATTTTTTGAATAAATTGAACACTCAAATAATTCCTGTAGAGGAATTAGTGAAAAATGCACTCCAGATACTTTTGTTAAGCATATGGGCATTTGTTGCATTTATTATCAGTAGTTTATGGAGCCCATAATTTTGTGGTGTTTTGCACAATTTTGTACAGATGTATTTATTAGATGTGGCATATGATGTATTGTTGTGCAGTAGTTTATGTGGAGTCCACTTGTTTATTTGAAAGAAATAGGGGTTTCAGGTTAGTCATCAGCAGTCTAACCCACTAGCTTTATCAGCAATCTGCTGGTGAAAGCAGAGATCTTACCCCTACCATTGATTCGCATGATGTCACTCGCGTACATCTGAGCAAGGTCATGCACCACATCTAAAAAATACATCTGTATTTTTATGGAAAAAATACATATTTTGTTTTTCTAGGTTCTGTGACCAAAATAAATGCTTTTCTCCTTCACAAATTACACCAAAATTTCAGAAAAAATTCTGTTTTTTAACATTTGGTCCCCCCTCCTCCCTCCATCAAATATTCATAATGTGTTTCATGGCTAGAAGTTTGGCTACAGAATTTGAATGTTTAATTTGTCTATGACCTAACAATTGAGCGTTTGATTCTAAAGGTACCTTCTTGAGTTCTATGTTTCTGAAATTTACTGTCAGAAGTTTTTTTTCACACATACTCCAAAAGAAGCTGACATCCATTCTTTAAACAATAGCCAATCCTTCCACTAATCAGCAGTCCACTGTTACACTGCACTCTTCACATTCTCTCATAAATTTTCTGAATCTTTCCTTAGTTCCATGTTGACTCATTTGTCAGTTGCAATGTTTGCAAGTGTTATACAACAAATGACAATTTGTCAGATGTTAAAGTAATTTTATTTTGTGTTGAACACCATTAGATAAAGTGCATATTATTATTATTATTATTATTATTATTATTATTATTATTATTATTATTATTATTATTATTATTATTATTATTATTATTATTATTATTATTATTATTATTATTATTATTATTATTATTATTACTACTACTATCATCATTAATTATTATTACTATTACATTTACCAACAAGTAGTTTTAGAGTATTGTAGGTTTAATGTTTATTATAATTAAGATATTGTTGTGTAGCTTAACAGTTTTGAGGGGCCCATGATACCTTTGGGTAGCTCTGATTCTGGCATTAGAGAAGTAAAGCCAATCTCAAAACAAAAGCTGCTATGTACCTACATTCCATAATATTTTCTCATAATTTTGTCTTTAGACCCTATCTCTGACCCCTATAGCTGCCAGTTTCTAGCTGATGAGCAGTACATGCTTGAGAATCTGGAAAATTCTCATGCTTGATCCATGTGATCTCTGTGAGGTGAGTATAAACTTCTCCAACTTCCGTTGGGTTTGAACCTGCGACCGTGGAAGGTAGAGACTAGAATGTTACTTCTAGATGATGAAGTATGGCAAGAGAGAGACAGAAAGAAGAGGAGGATGAATAGATGGACCAATAGGTAAGTACCAAATTTTATATTTGAATCAGGTTTCTTTAGTGTTTAAATTGAGTCTTTTTTTTTTAATTTATGGGTGCTATTTAATTGGTTTTGCTTCTCAGCATAGCACTTAATTTTGCTCAAAAGTCTACTTTATCAGGCTTGAGATTCTTTTTCATGGCACCATCGGCTTTACTTCCCTTTTGAAGGAACCCATGCTGTAGATTTCTACGTCCAAAAAATTTAGAACCAGAGGCTATCCTGCTATTCAAGATGGTGGAGGACGACAGGTCAAACATCTCCAATGAATTTCCTTCTTCCAACTGATTTTTACCTCATATATATTTTCAGAAGTATCTCTGGCCTTTTACATACCTTTACAATTAACGAGACATTTATACATCGGAGCATTTATCTTCCTTTTGTCTTCATGTGCAATTCAGTTTGTTTTCTTCTTTCCAAACGAGATATTGATGTTTTCTGAATGATCTCCCTGTACTCTAAAAGATTTTTATTTTTTGATAACCTCATTTTTTTCCTTATTTTCAATAGGGTTCCGCATTGAATTTCAACATTTAATTGGTAAATGCTTTTTATACAACTATTTAATATTCTCATCCTTTATTTAATATTAAAATAATTTTAATATTCTTCCCTTATTGAATATTCTCCAAAATTTTACTGGATATGTTAGCGATGACAGTGCAAGTCCCGTTTATCACTGTTAACATTCAGAAAACCAATAGGAATTACGTGATTTAGCATAGTTATTTCAGGATTATGATGAACTCGCATGATGCCACAGAACGTAACACGAGAGACTGACACAATGCATTAAATACACAATGCATTAAATAACTACTTAGGAGATTGGTTTAACAGAATGCTTAACAGGAAGTTACTTAAGGGTGCGTTGCAAGTTTGGATTTCAAGTTAGTAGTGGAACCAGTAGACGAGTAGTAGTGTATGGAATAATAAACTATAAAAACTATAAAGGATTGAACTTTCTACACGAGGTAAAGAAAGAAAGGGTGAGAAGAGAGAATGATACAAAAATAAGAAACAAAGGAACGAAAGAGAAAGTGGGCCAGAAAGAGGCACAGAAGGGAGTGAGGAAGCAGGAAATAAGGAAACATGAGAGCAATCAAGCAGACAGACAGGCAGGCTAGTGGGCAAGGGCTTTATTCTTAAACCTTCTTCCTCTTCTGCTGCAGTTGTCGCCGTCACCGCTACCACTAAACGGTTTGGACTTTTCAAATCTGTTCCGGCTCCAATTTGGTCTGCTCATCTTTTCTTCAGCTTTCCCTGGTTACTTATACCTTTGGATTTATAGTTCATGGCTGTTTTAGGTATTCTATTTTTATCTATTCTTTGAACATGCTTTTCCCATTGATTTCTGATATCATAAATTACTTAAACATTATCTCCTTAAACATGTATCTTAAATGTAAAGTTTGGTTACTTACAAAGTATTTGCACAATTTTTGTTTTGTATTTAAATCTTTGCTAACTTTCAGATCCCCCCCCCCCCCTATCTGAAATGCACTCATAAACACAAACCTAACCAGGGAGCTTGTATATGAGAGAAAGTGGGCCGGAAAGAGGCACAGAAGGGAGCAAGGAGGAAATAAATAAGGAAGCATGACAGGAGGCAGGCAGGCAGGCTAGTGGGCGAAAGTTTTATAGGAAAGAATAAACAAAGGAACGAAAGAGAGAAAGTGGACCAAAATGAGGCATAGAAGGGAGCAATTATAAAGAAAATAAGGAAGCATGACAGCAATCAAGCAGATAGGCAGGCAGGCAGGCAGGCTAGTGGGCGAGGGCTTTATAGGAAAGAATAAACAAAGGAACGAAAGAGAGAAAGTGGGCCAAAATGAGGCACAGAAGGGAGCAATTATAAGGAAAATAAGGAAGCATGACAGCAATCAAGCAGATAGGCAGGCAGGCAGGCAGGCAGGCAGGCTAGTGGGCGAGGGCTTTATAGGAAAGAAGAAACAAAGGAACGAAAGAGAGAAAGTGGGCCAAAATGAGGCACAGAAGGGAGCAATTATAAGGAAAATAAGGAAGCATGACAGCAATCAAGCAGATAGGCAGGCAGGCAGGCAGGCAGGCAGGCTAGTGGGCGAGGGCTTTATAGGAAAGAAGAAACAAAGGAACGAAAGAGAGAAAGTGGGCCAAAATGAGGCACAGAAGGGAGCAATTATAAGGAAAATAAGGAAGCATGACAGCAATCAAGCAGATAGGCAGGCAGGCAGGCAGGCAGGCTAGTGGGCGAGGGCTTTATAGGAAAGAATAAACAAAGGAACGAAAGAGAGAAAGTGGGCCAAAATGAGGCACAGAAGGGAGCAATTATAAGGAAAATAAGGAAGCATGACAGCAATCAAGCAGATAGGCAGGCAGGCAGGCAGGCAGGCAGGCTAGTGGGCGAGGGCTTTATAGGAAAGAATAAACAAAGGAACGAAAGAGAGAAAGTGGACCAAAATGAGGCATAGAAGGGAGCAATTATAAAGAAAATAAGGAAGCATGACAGCAATCAAGCAGATAGGCAGGCAGGCAGGCAGGCAGGCAGGTTAGTGGGCGAGGGCTTTATAGGAAAGAATAAACAAAGGAACGAAAGAGAGAAAGTGGACCAAAATGAGGCATAGAAGGGAGCAATTATAAAGAAAATAAGGAAGCATGACAGCAATCAAGCAGATAGGCAGGCAGGCAGGCAGGCTAGTGGGCGAGGGCTTTATAGGAAAGAATAAACAAAGGAACGAAAGAGAGAAAGTGGGCCAAAATGAGGCACAGAAGGGAGCAATTATAAGGAAAATAAGGAAGCATGACAGCAATCAAGCAGATAGGCAGGCAGGCAGGCTAGTGGGCGAGGGCTTTATAGGAAAGAAGAAACAAAGGAACGAAAGAGAGAAAGTGGGCCAGAAAGGCACAGAAGGGAACGAGGAGGAAGGAAATAAGGAAGAATAACAGCAATCAAGCAGACAGGCAGGCAGGTTAATGGGCGAGGGCTTTATAGGAAAGAAGAAACAAAGGAACAAACGAGAGAAAGTGGGCCAGAAAGAGGCACAGAAGGAGCAAGGAGGAAGTAAATAAGGAAGAATAACAGCAATCAAGCAGACAGACAGGTAGGTTAGTGGGCGAGGGCTTTATAGGAAAGAAGAGACAAAGGAACGAAAGAGAGAAAGAGGCACAGAAGGGAGCGAGGAGGAAGGAAATGACGTAGCATGACAGCCATCAAGCAGACAGGCAGGCAGGCTGGCTAGCTAGTGGGCGAGGGCTTTAGGAAAGAAGAAACAAAGGAACGAACGAGAGAAAGTGGGCCAGAAAGAGGCACAGAAGGAGCAAGGAGGAAGTAAATAAGGAAGAATAACAGCAATCAAGCAGACAGACAGGTAGGTTAGTGGGCGAGGGCTTTATAGGAAAGAAGAAACAAAGGAACAAACGAGAGAAAGTGGGCCAGAAAGAGGCACAGAAGGAGCAAGGAGGAAGTAAATAAGGAAGAATAACAGCAATCAAGCAGACAAGCAGACAGGCAGGCAGGTTAGTGGGCGAGGGCTTTATAGGAAAGAAGAGACAAAGGAACGAAAGAGAGAAAGAGGCACAGAAGGGAGCGAGGAGGAAGGAAATGACGTAGCATGACAGCCATCAAGCAGACAGGCAGGCAGGCTGGCTAGCTAGTGGGCGAGGGCTTTAGGAAAGAAGAAACAAAGGAACGAAAGAGAAAGTGGGCCAGAAAGAGGCACAGAAGGGAGCGAGGAGGAAGGAAATAAGGAAGAATAACAGCAATCAAGCAGACAGACAGGTAGGTTAGTGGGCGAGGGCTTTATAGGAAAGAAGAGACAAAGGAACGAAAGAGAGAAAGAGGCACAGAAGGAGCAAGGAGGAAGGAAATGACGTAGCATGACAGCCATCAAGCAGACAGGCAGGCAGGCTGGCTAGCTAGTGGGCGAGGGCTTTAGGAAAGAAGAAACAAAGGAACGAAAGAGAAAGTGGGCCAGAAAGAGGCACAGAAGGGAGCGAGGAGGAAGGAAATAAGGAAGAATAACAGCAATCAAGCAGACAGACAGGTAGGTTAGTGGGCGAGGGCTTTATAGGAAAGAAGAGACAAAGGAACGAAAGAGAGAAAGAGGCACAGAAGGAGCAAGGAGGAAGGAAATGACGTAGCATGACAGCCATCAAGCAGACAGGCAGGCAGGCTGGCTAGCTAGTGGGCGAGGGCTTTAGGAAAGAAGAAACAAAGGAACGAAAGAGAAAGAGGCACAGAAGGGAGCGAGGAGGAAGGAAATGACGTAGCATGACAGGCATCAAGCAGACAGGCAGGCAGGCTGGCTAGCTAGTGGGCGAGGGCTTTAGGAAAGAAGAAACAAAGGAACGAAAGAGAGAAAGAGGCACAGAAGGAGCAAGGAGGAAGGAAATGACGTAGCATGACAGCCATCAAGCAGACAGGCAGGCAGGCTGGCTAGCTAGTGGGCGAGGGCTTTAGGAAAGAAGAAACAAAGGAACGAAAGAGAAAGTGGGCCAGAAAGAGGCACAGAAGGGAGCGAGGAGGAAGGAAATAAGGAAGAATAACAGCAATCAAGCAGACAGACAGGTAGGTTAGTGGGCGAGGGCTTTATAGGAAAGAAGAGACAAAGGAACGAAAGAGAGAAAGAGGCACAGAAGGAGCAAGGAGGAAGGAAATGACGTAGCATGACAGCCATCAAGCAGACAGGCAGGCAGGCTGGCTAGCTAGTGGGCGAGGGCTTTAGGAAAGAAGAAACAAAGGAACGAAAGAGAAAGTGGGCCAGAAAGAGGCACAGAAGGGAGCGAGGAGGAAGGAAATAAGGAAGAATAACAGCAATCAAGCAGACAGACAGGTAGGTTAGTGGGCGAGGGCTTTATAGGAAAGAAGAGACAAAGGAACGAAAGAGAGAAAGAGGCACAGAAGGAGCAAGGAGGAAGGAAATGACGTAGCATGACAGCCATCAAGCAGACAGGCAGGCAGGCTGGCTAGCTAGTGGGCGAGGGCTTTAGGAAAGAAGAAACAAAGGAACGAAAGAGAAAGTGGGCCAGAAAGAGGCACAGAAGGGAGCGAGGAGGAAGGAAATAAGGAAGAATAACAGCAATCAAGCAGACAGACAGGTAGGTTAGTGGGCGAGGGCTTTATAGGAAAGAAGAGACAAAGGAACGAAAGAGAGAAAGAGGCACAGAAGGGCAAGGAGGAAGGAAATGACGTAGCATGACAGCCATCAAGCAGACAGGCAGGCAGGCAGGCTGGCTAGCTAGTGGGCGAGGGCTTTAGGAAAGAAGAAACAAAGGAACGAAAGAGAAAGTGGGCCAGAAAGAGGCACAGAAGGGAGCGAGGAGGAAGGAAATAAGGAAGAATAACAGCAATCAAGCAGACAGACAGGTAGGTTAGTGGGCGAGGGCTTTATAGGAAAGAAGAGACAAAGGAACGAAAGAGAGAAAGAGGCACAGAAGGGAGCGAGGAGGAAGGAAATAAGGAAGAATGACAGTAATCAAGCAGGCTAGTGGATGAGGGTTTTATAGGAAACAAGAAACAGGAACGAAGGAGAGAAAGTGGGTCAGAAAGTCACAGAAGGGAGCGAGGAGGAAGGAAATAAAGAAGCATGGCAGCAATCAAGCAGACAGGCAGGCAGGCAGGTTAGTGGACTAGGGCTTTCTACTTAAACCTTCCTCCTCCTCTTCTGCTGCTGCCGTTGCCGCCGCCGCCGCTACCGCTACCGCTACCGCTAAACGGTTTTGGACTTTTCAAATCTGTTCCGACTCCAATTTGGTCTGCTCATCTTTTCTTCGGTCTTCCCTGGTTACTTGCACCATTGGGTTTATAGTTTATTGCTATTTTAGGTGTTCTATTCTTATTCATTCTTTGAACATTTTTTCCCATTGATTTCTGATAATCTCATAAATTACTTAAACGTGTATCTCAAATGTAAAGTGTGGTTAAAGGTCTGGCACAAAGTATTCCCAGAATGTTTGTTTTGTAATTAAATCTTCGCTAACTTTCAGGTTTTATCCTCCCTCTGAAATATACTCATAAACCTAAAGCTAACCAGGGAGCTTGTGTATTACCTACCCTTGTTGCTTAATGCACACTTCATACATAGTTCACTATCTGGACCTTTTGGGCGTAGTCGTATAAAGGCATTATATTGTTGGTTATTGTTGATAGGATATGATTGTAGCTATATCTTACATATCTATATGAATAACCTGTGGCACCTAATATGAAACTGTAATCCATAGGGAAAGGCGCCCGCCTCTGTAGCATGTCTGCCTCACGTTCAAGAGGTCCCGAGTTCGAATCTCGGTCAATGGTGAGTTACCTGGATACGGCTTTTTCCGGGGTTTTCCCTCATCCTGAAAGACGCAAGACGGGTAACTCTAAGCTCCAAGGACCCCGGAAGCATTGAGCATCATTTCACCCATTTCATTCATCGTCCGATATGAATAAATGTTGGAGGACGTAAATTATATTAAAAACAAAATAGGGAAAGACGTTAATTATGCATTAAACATAACAAAAAATATTTAATTTGCTTTGAAGAAGTTCATTCCAGAATAAAGAATTGAGAATATTTTCTATTTCGTTGGTGTCTATTAGGACTTAATATTTCAAACAAAGAAGTGCACTGCAAGTGAAGGAGAATCGCAGTTATGCTAAAAAAAGAACCCTGGCTTCACTGAAGCATGCGGAACAGATTGTATAACCCAAGTTTAGCCTTACCGCTTCCCTACGTATAAGCTGTCCCGTTGGTCATGAAAACTCTAAGGTAAGAAATAGAAATATAATCACGTACAAGCATGGAAACCACAAGAATTCACAGTCGATAGGTAATTCGATAAACTTCAAAGGTTTCTTTAGAGCGGTGCAGGTAACAGATACTTTCCATTCAGAAAGGCTATATAGTGCAAGGTTGTAGTACCACAGTAGGAGTTTTTCTTATAATCAACATTTAATCCCACATAATATAACGCAGTTATGAAAAGTGGATTCCTTATCACCATATTAACACCCAGTGATCGAATGAAACTCAAATGATGAATTTTATCGATTTACAGAGATACGTGCATGTTCTGAAAAAGATGGAAACAAGTGCAGTTCTGGATGTTATAGAATAATACTAAAGTAAGTAATGCTCTGAAGGATACCTATGACTGAAAATTTGAAATCCTGAACTAATAACGCTAGCTTTTTAAGATATATACCATGGACTTATAGCATAGTGCAAATATGATACAGTCCAAATTTTATCATTTTCACTTTGATAACTTGGAAAATATGGTCAAGTTTATTTATTTTTGATTACGTCGCCTAAAAAGTCACTTGCAACAAAATTATTTAAATTTTGATCTAATATTTTAATAACAGGTTCACAATACATCCATTTTTTGAATTTGCCCTAGGTTTCTCTGTGTATCAATAACTTGGGCTCCAGAAATTTTTAAAGCTATGAATATGGGTTTTTTGCCCAACATTTGAAAATTTGTGTTTTGAAGTAAAGAAAGTGTGCTTAAATGCATCTCACAATAAAGCCCATGTCAATTTCTATTCACGGTGTCACTATGAACGTGTGTAGTAAGTTTCATTAGTGTAACACTGAAACTGCGACGCAAGGAGCATCTTAAATTATGAAAAATGCTGAAATATTCAATAGCAAGAAAACAAGGATACAGAACACTAGCATTTGCGTAACTTTCAAACTCGTTTATAGCATTTAAAAATGACTTGCGGTGGCTATGTAAGCATGTTTGGATTCAGGAAGGCTTACATTATTTTGTAGACTAAAAAGAGGAAAAGGTGAGTTTTTGATAATGTTCATGGAATTCCAGTCATACTCCTTAAGGTCGTTAGACCTTAGGGGTTGAGCAGGAACGTTAGACTAGCTAGGAGAGCTGTTATACCATTTCCTAATATAGAATCATACATGTACCCTCCTTAGTCTTAGTATGCATTGTATTATTATTATTATTATTATTATTATTATTATTATTATTATTATTATTATTATTATTATTATTATTATTATTATTATTATTATTATTATTATTATTATTAACTTTGTATTTTAACCAGACTGATACTTGTGATACCTCGATACTCACGATACTTTAATGGAATCGACATCAAGCAATATTTCTGAAAATTCGCTCTGTACATTTTCGATACTTCGGTGGCCATTCTGCAATTTTTATTTTATTTTAAAATCACAAAATCTTACCGCAAGTAGAACATTGCAAAGACCGAGAAATTGCCAGCAATGTGGTACCTGCACAGTGACATGTAACATTACACAAGAAAATAGTCAATCGTGTGTGAAATTTAATGTCAGTTACCAGTTTCCAAGAAAAAATCATTGCAATTCTCAACGACGATGATTTGTCACTCCTCTTACTAGTGCACTAGATTTCTGGAAAACAAATTCAAAGTTTTCAAAAAAAAAGTTAAACGCTAAATATGTATTCCACCTACAACACCATTAGCACAGCAGGATCCATATGTGACAGAAAAAGAAACAGACTCCCCCGAAAGAGTGAACAAAACAAAAACAAAGTGTTTTTGAACAAGAGCTTATAAAAGTGGACTGCTTCAAAAACGCATTTTTCTCTCAAATTTCCAATGTAGAGTTTGAAAATAAGTAAACTGATGGTTTTAAATGTTGTGTCATTAAATATGTGCATCTAATTAATTTCATTGTCAATACACAGTTCTCCCAATTCTATTTTGCATTGAATCTAAAAATAGAAATGACTGTATAGAGCATCGATATCTAGCGTCGAGAAAAGCTGGTATCGATCCAACTTTAATTTTTCTGCTTTTGACCGAAACAGCCATATCGACAGCAATGCATGCTGAAAAAAGGAAAATGCTTTATATATGTATGCGTGCGAGCGTGTGTGCGTATTTGTGTGTAGACAACGTACCTTAATGGAGAAGTTGGTTTACTATCTTATCTAAGCCAGACTTTTAAGGGTGCAAGACGGAGATTTTCATGTCTGGAATTTTCTGTAATAGCCTGCAACATCTTCCTCACTTTTATTTTACATTGTACAGCCAGGAAAACGTGGACATTGAACAAAAATCTCATATTTTACTTTCAAAGACTTAAGCCACCATCGTTCATTTTTATATCTCTTATACAAAGTATTCAACCCAAAATTTCGACACTTACCGAACTTTTAGCGTAAATACAAATTTTGACAACTCTTGAACAAAATCAAGCATTTTAGAGAAAACTGCGTATATGTGCGCGTGCGTGCGTGCCTTTTTTGTTGTAATTTACGTCCTCTAACGTTGTCATATCGGACGATGAATAGAATGGGTGAAATGATGCTCAAATGAGCCCAGGGTCCATAGAGCTTAGAGTTACCCGATATTCGTCTTTCAGGATAAGGGAAAACCCCGGAAAAAACCTTATCCAGGTAACTCACCCTGACCAAAATTCGAACTCGGGACCTCTTGAGCGTGAGGCAGACATTCTACCACCACGCATCCGAGGCATGTGTGTGTTGGGTGGGTAGGTGGGTGTGTATACACACATATATAGAGCTAATTATTTAGACATTCCTTGTTAATGGTTTGAATTCTCCAATACTTATACTTTTCTGAAATGAGAAGTCGTTATTCGTTTTTTGTTCCCCCCTCCTCCTGGTCATGTAACTGTAATGAAATTTCGAAGCCATCACATACCTACTTACTCTTAAAAGGATTTTCTATCGCGTTAGGTTCCCCTATTCGAACTGTGTGAGATGGCGCCTCGCGTGGTAACGTGTGGAGTCGCTTTCGGAAGTCGTTCGATTCGCGCACTTAAATTTGTGTATTTCCTAGTTCCTCTTTGTCACATGCTAGGGTCCTTACTTTCATATCACGATTACCTTGCCATACTCTTTCTTCATTTCATTTTCTTATCCTCTTTTAGATGTGCTTTCCGGCACGTCATATATATGGCGTGGATGCTAGCACGTTGTAAACGCTGCTCTTGGCGTTGGACGATGTGTGATCGCTGTCCAATGTGGGGGGGGGGGCACTGAAGTATACTGTAGTTATTTGTTAAATTGAAATCATTCCAATGATTTAAACATTTCTTTAAGATCAGCTCTTCGCATTTGTTGCGGAATTTCGCGAGACTCTATACCCTGTAGTCTCCTGAGGTTGCCTCACTTTATCCTGTACTTCTCGGGGGTGTTAGCCCGATAGATCAGCGTGGAGATAGACAGGTGTCCCCTTAGGGGTTTTTGCTGTATTTCACGAGGTGTTTTAGGAATTTCTCTCGGTTTTTTTCATTTGTACTTCTTTTACATACATTTTGGTTTCGCTGTGGCCATAGTTTTGTTACATTTTCATTTCAGACCACGACCTTCACTTATTCTAGCTTTCATCAACTTAACATGGGCTCTTCTCTCTGGTTCATTTATTCCATTTTCTGAACATCTAACTGGACCTAATCTAACGTAAACTCATCATTCAGTCCATTCCTCCTATTTTACATAAAATAACCTGACATAGTTAACACCCTTCTATAATAATTTATTTTTCCCCTTATCGCCTAACATAAATCATACCATTCTCTCCTACTCGTTTATCATAACCTAATGTAACTTTGACCGTCCTCTTCTATTCGGGTATTCTATTATGTAATAACGCAACCTACGTTTCATCCACGTAGATGAATATCTGTATCTATATTATAAATATTTTATACACATAGTAATAAATGCTTTTTTCTTATTGTAAATGCTTTAGCAATCTTAAACGTTTTGATCCAGTTTAGATCCCTGGTAGAATACTTTTAGATATTTTCGCTTTTTATTGGGCTATTTTGGTACTATTTAACCAGTTTGATAGGAATTTTGATCACTTTTTAGGTTTTCAGGATGCCTTTATTCGGGATTCAAGTAAAGATTATCTATATAGAATTGAAACACTTCTTTCATTAATTGTTTCAAAACGAATTGTGCCCGCAACAACTTAATATACCTGAAATGTAGAGGAATTTTTGGAGATTACTTATCACTATAGCAAATTTTGAAAATATCCTCCATCCTGCATAAGGCACAACTCAACACATCGTTCCATGTTACTGGCCACTCTTTGGAGGACCCTGTTGGCAATAGCTTGAATCTTCTGTGCCAGGATGTGCTTCATATCGTCCAATGTCTCGGGACGTTTGGCGTAAATCCTATCTTTTAAGTAACCCCATAGAAAGAAGTCCGGCGATGTCAAATCCGGAGATTTCGGTAGCCACAGGTTCCAGGAAATTATCCGGTCAAAGAAACCTGCAATTAGTTCCATGGATTCATTTTATGTATGGCATGTAGCACAATCTTGCTTAAAATATGCTTAACTCAGCTCTACATCATCCACTTGCTCAACAAACTCCATGAAAATCAGTAGGTACTCTGCAGTGTTCACGGTTAAAAAAAAAAAAAAATTGTCCCACTATTCTCTCTGCGGATATTACCCACCAAGTTCCGATTATAACCGGGTGCATAGGTGCTTCATGGATGACATGTGGATTTTCAATGGCCCAATGGCGTGAGTTCTATGAGTTCACATAACCGGATAAATCGAACCATGCTTCATCCGTGAGCCATGAAATGGACAATATCGCAGGATTTTGCATAATGAACGTGAAATCAACGACAATGATTCAATCTTCCATCCTTATCTGGTTCCTGTAGCTGATGAACAACCGTCACCCTATATGGCTTTAGACCTGCACTTTTCGCAGCTCTGTGACACTTTGAGTAGGTGTACCTGTCTCCTGCGACAAACGTCTTAATGATATTTTGGTTGAGTGCTTCAGTCGTGCTCTTACGTCAAAAACAACCTTGGGAAGCCTAGATGAACAAGGCTTGCCTTTTTCACTCACCAGAGATCCAGCTGTTTCCAAGTTGTTTAACAGTCCCAGTATTGTGTTTCTTTTGGGGGGGGCGACATTGCGAACACCAAATTCTCTCTGGTATGCCCTTTGAGTAGTTGTAATTGAATTCGTAATCCAGTATTACTTCACAAGGAAGGGTGGTTGATTTAATGTGTACTGCATGTACACGTTGACTAAAACAAAATGTCGAAAACAACTGCCAACAGTAGCAGTTAGGAATAAAACAAACATCTGCGCATCTAGTGACAAGGAATCGAAACTCCAGAACATTCTACTTAATTTAGTGCTAAAATTAGGTCATTGAATGAATTTCCAACGGAATAATTAAATAAAGAAATGTGTCAGTTCTATATAAATCACTCTGTATTATTCAGAACTATCAAGGGATTATCCACCTCATCTTTAGGCCTTATCGATGCAATTCAGGATGATGCTGTTTTAGGCAATCTAATGTTTATTATAGCAATTTTTATTTTTATTACCATAATTCTCGTTTTAATCACTTTCAAGGATGTTATTGCATCCTTTTAAGGGCATCTAGGATATTAAATCAGTATTTCAAGCATTAGCTACTACCTTAAAGATCGTTTCAGACATCAATATATTTTAAGTTCTCATTCAGATAAACAATTTGAAGACCACTGAAGATATGTTTGAACCACCCTTCAGCACACTTAAGATGCTGGAGCAAGTATAGAGTGGCCCTTTAACCCTTGCTTGGTGTCTGGGGTCTTAATAGACCCCAAGGCTGCTTTAACTACGTAGAAACTGTTTTAATGTAAACATAGACTTCCCATCTTCCAGATATGCTTTCTGTGTACTTTTTATTATAAATGATCAAAATATTTATATAATACGACGATCGGTAGTAGAGAATATTTTTTAATTATTTATTTTATTTTATTTTTGGTTTTGTAACAGGGTCAGGAAATATCCCATGTATACAATATGTGATTTTCCATGTTATATTATAAATTTACTACAATAATTAAAACTTGGCAACAATGCATCTTATGGCCCTTCATTTGTATGCCCTTCATTTGTTGTTACAAATCCGTAGACAATACATATACATGAATTGCTGTAACAAATTAGCAAGATGTTGTAAGCTATAAAAGTTATGTACTAGCCAGGTCTGAGATATGGAAACATATATGTTTTAGTTCCAAAAATATCTATATAGTATTTTAACACAAGTTTAAAATACTATATAAATATTTTTTGAACTAAAACATATATGTTTTCATATCTCAGACGTGGCTAGTACATAACTTTTTATAGCTGACAACAATGCAGTTTTAATTTGAAAGTTGTGCTTTGGTCTCAAAATAAAGTCAGTATTATTTTTGTAGAAATATTTTACACCTTATCGCCACATAGTTGTTAGAATCACTTTGGGGTGAAAAAATGCCCCAGACATATGTTTTTCTAGAGCTGATAGCATGCGAGGGTTAAAGGGATTGCATTCATTTTTCACCTCTGATTACATTTGAGATATTTTTCCAGTGATTTTCTTTAGTTTTATGACATTTGAGGTCGTTCTCACATAATTTTGCCTGGTTTTGTACAGACATTTCTCGTATTTTTTCGATATGCTGTTGGTGTACTATATAATTTGATGATTTTTGTAGATTTAATCTCGTTTCTCAGAGGATTCTTAGACTTTTCTTACTCAGATTACATATTTTGCAGATTTCTGATGCTAACTTGGTATTGTATTTTGGTGACAATTTTTAACATTTATTTGACATTTTGGTCGCAATTTGTAAAGCTTGGCTAAAACTTTTGTAACGCCTACGTAACATTTTGGTAAAAAGTGGTAAAAATACGTAGTGTTTAACGCCCCCTTTTACTACATGTGGCACCGCAGCCGGAGACACTGATGAAGCATAAATTGAAGATAGAGCACCTGTGGAATGAGAGGGCGGGGAAACCGGAGATCCCGGATAAAAATCGTCCCAGTGCCGTGTTGTTCACAAATCTCGCATGTAGTCGCCGGGAATCGAACCCGGGCGGCTTAGATGAGAGCCACGTGGTCTAACCGCTCGGCCACGGCAGTAGTGATAACCCTGGATTAAGCAAGTGGATTAACGATAATCCTGCCACCAGGGGAGATTAGAGCGCTAGTGTCGCTTTTAATCCGGTGGTGGATTAGCGAACTATGGCGCGAAAGTTTGAAAAAACATGGTGGCAGGATTATCGTTAATCCACTTGCTTAATCTAGGGTTATCCTAAAAGTCACGTGACAATATGGATTAAAATTCAATTGTCTTTTTGGGATAGGTTTGTGATTAAATGTCACGTGACTTTAGCAGAAGGAATAGAGCGGTGACCAGCTTGACGTCCAAGGAGCAAAAGGATGAAAATGAGCCGTGAACGTAATTAAAAAAGGAAGGGGGAAGTGACGTGTAAGGTTTTGATTGGTTAAAATAAGAATGTTTTTGATTGGTTGAAAAGGTTAAAGGTAGAGATTTGATTGGTAGGAATAAAAGCATTTCTGATTGGTTAGAAAAAGCTGGAGGAAATAAGAATGGGTAAGTAAAATATATAAAAGGAGAGGTGGAAACGATTATGTTCAAAGATGATTTTGATAGCGATTGCGTTGATAATAAGCGTCACAGCTGGCGCAGAGGATAGCTGCGTTAGTTTTGGGAGATGTGGGTTTATGTTAAATGACCAAACGGGACATTTGGAAAATTTGACAAGATGCGATAAGGACTACGAATTGTTGTCTAACTGTACCTGCGCTTACCGTAAGGGTACTGGATGTAGGTTTGGATCTGATTTTATTAATATGGGGACACTGAAGAACGTGTATAATTGTTTAAAGCCGATAACGAGATTTCAAAGCGGGCGGAATTGTGGAGGGATGATGTATGGGGGTGTAAAGTTTGGACAACTTCAATGTCCGGAGGGGTACGTAGTAAATTCGCAATGCGGTTGTGAAAAGGGTAAGATAAGGAAGGAAGAAGGTTGCAAATAATATAAAAAGCCAGTGCGCATGTATACAAGCGACAACAGTTCGATTTTGGTGGAGATGGTGGATTGTAGTTTATTGGCGGACACAGTTGATTTACCAGAGGGTTTGGAATTAGACTGGAAACTAACGCCGGAGGAAAGCGAGCTTGTAATGGCATATAGTGTAGTAAATGAGATGAATTCCTACTTTTCTGATAATTTTGTTTACATATTTGGAGAATGCGGGAATGGAGAGTGGCAGTTAAACTTAGGTGGGGGTAGAAAATTAAGCGGAAGGGTAAAACGTGCCTCAAGGTGGTCTGCGGAGGGTAATTTGAGAATAAATTCAGAATGTGAAGGAAATGGTGGGACTGCGGGTAGGGTGTCGGTGAACAGTATAAGGAAAGCGGCTTCGGAGAGGTGTAAGAAAGAAATAAATGGAGTTAAACAAAAGATGAGAAAAGAATGCGATAATAAGACGAGAGAAAAAAGAAGGGAGGTGGATGCAGCGAAAAAGGAAAAGGAAGAGTGTGAAGGAAGGGCAGCACGAATAAAGGAAATGATGGAAAGAATTAAACAAGAATTGGAAGATAAGAAGAAAAACGTGACGAAGCAGCAGGAATTGGTAAATAGAATAAAAGGAAATGTGGCTAAACTGAACAATGACTTTGAGGCATTAAAGCAGATGATTGCAAACTTGGAGAGCGCATGTACGCGTGGAGTGGATGAATTTCCTAATTATGAAGGAAATTATGATGAAGAAGCGATTCCCGAGGAGGAGGAGGTAGCGGATGCTGAGGGAGGGGAGGAAGAGCTGTTGGGATACGAGACGAAGTAGAACACAGGAGAACGTAGCTGAAAAAAAAATGCATAATACATTATAAACGAACCGAAAAACAGCTTATTACGACAGTTGTGGTAGTTTTAAATACATCTTTTTGTTTTTATGACTGATATAAAAATATGAGGAAAAGGAGAGGATTCCTACTTTGGTAAAAAAAGAATAAAGTTAAATGAAGGACACACGGAATAAGTTTTTCAATATATATTAAAATAAAAGTATTATTTTTTCATTTAAATGTCTGTACATTGGATGACTATACTGAATAAACAATAATAAAAAGTGTTTAATATATATATTGAGAAAAAATACTATTTTAAATATTTAAAAGCAGATAACTTAAGCATGTATACTTAGAAAAAAGAAAAGAGATTAAAATGTAAAATACACTAAAACAAAACTTTAGATAAATAAAACGCTTTATGATTACATTTAAAACAAATTAGGGTATGTAACCTGAACAGCGAATGCAAGAATAGATGTTTTTTCTGCCTAAATATTTGTATTCAATGCATATATTTTTGAGCACACAAAAGCGCCGTGCCTGGCATTCCAAACACGTAGGAGAGTATGCATTAGAGCCTTTAGGTCCATGCCAAACAGTGTACGGTTTGTATAATTTTTTAACCAATTCTTTGTTTTTTACACTGTTTGCTGCCACTGAGCATGAAGTGCAGTTATCACAACTCATGTTTTTAAGGTTTGAAGCACTTATATTACATTAAAAGAAATTTAAGGAAGAGAAAATATTGTACATACCTTTTGGAAATAGCAAAAAAAATCACTAAAACTAATAAACTACGCACTACACTAGGATTTTTTTCTTTGGTGAATGAAACACATTTAAGACAGAAGGCGCTGTTTCTTTACGTGGGCGTACTTCCGTTTTGGTTGCGGCGACAGGGGCACCAGCTCAGCTATACGTTTTTGTGTAGCAGGTCTTTTATTCCCAAAGCGCAAAGATGGTGACACAGGTATCAGAAGAGGTATGGCCAGATCACTGACTAGGTCTTCGTCTAGATTTATGCTGAGAAACTGCTCGTCGAAGTCGTCTTGAAAGCAGTTTGCGTGAACACACCATCCACTGCTGTATTGCAATTCCAAATTTTGTGGGGATATAGTGTTGAATGACGCCAACAGATTTCTTTTCGTGCCGCGCCTGTTAAAACTGTAAGGGCGACAGGAGAGGAGAGGAATCAGAGACTGAAAAGAAGCTGAATGCGAAGAAATGTGCTCTGATTTTGAAGGGGAGGGAGCGGCCTGTTGTGGGGTTATTGGGGTGAACAGCTGACGAGGAGATGGAACCTCTAGATGGGATGCAGTAGGCGAAACTGAGTTGGGAAAATGACTTTTGAGATGTGTGGGAAAAGAAGAGGTGGAAGGGTGAATTTCGTGGAGGGAAATGGGTGTGGAAGTCTTGATGGGACGGAATGGTGGTAAAGGGGAGTAAGAAATGAAACAGGAAGCTGCAGAGTAGCACGCAGGACTGACCTTACTTGTTGACGTCAAACTCGGCACTACCGAAGATGGTGACCCATTCGATGACAGTGATGAGGACGCAAGAGACCCAGAAGAAGACACGTCACTACTCGACGACAGCACGATGGTCGCAGATGGAGCAGGTGAAACACTTCCAGCTGCCGGGTGAGTGTCACTGTATGGAGATGACAACAATGGAGTGCTTTCTGGAGATGTTGATCTTAGCGGAGAAGGCGGTGTTGGGCTTAAGTGAAGCACTACTCCACTGTCACTCGGTAGGGAACGCGAAATGAGCAGTGTGCTCAGTTCACTTGAATTGAACACTGCTGTCGGCTGCGGCAGAGTTAGGCTCCACCTCCAGAGACAACGACGAGACTTGAGGGTTGGAAACCGAAGTTTCGTTTGCATGAACGTTCACCTCAAATGATGACGACGCCAAGACTTCAGGATTGGAGTTTTGGCTAGTGTCTACCTCCAAAGCTGACGAAGCCGAGATGTCAAAAGAAGGTTGGTTTGAATTAGGGTGCACCTCCAAAGATGACGGCGGCGTCGAAGGTTCGTTAAAATGCTGTGGAAACTGGCTTGGTGCAGTGAATCTGAAGGCTTGCAGAAAAGGCGGAAGAGAATATATGAATGTACTAGAAAAATGTACCTCCGAACGTTGCACGACACGGTCAATTACTATACGCCCAGAAGGCGAAAAAAAAAGTTTCCCTAACAACTTCGTTGACAGATGTAGTCTGGTGATGCTCCATGTTAGCTATTGAAACTAAGACTGGGAGTGGAATTTGCAAGTTAGTAATTTAAAAGGACTGAATACCGAGGAGTGGGGACTTCCGTTACAGTATGGCCGCTGCGATTAAAGTTCTGGAAAAGTCACGTGGAAGTGTTAAATCGCCTGAGAAAGGAACTCTAATTAGCACGAAAATCTTTAAATGTGGTTTTGTGGTAGACGGTCGGGAATTTAACTCCATATCGAAACCGGATGAACTGGCGCCCGAGTGGCGAGACCGGAAGCTGCGGCGAAAGGCACCCGATTGCAACTTGGGAAGTTGTGGCGAGATAACACGCTGGGATTTTTAATTGGACTTTTAACAGAGTTCACAAACGGAAGTTGTGGCAACGATAAGCACACTATAAAAGTTCAGGAGCGATAAGCTGTTGCCGAAGTTAATTTTTTGCTGGGAAATACTTGAGAAGCGAAATAATAGCTTTGCGTTTTGAAAAAAATTCATATATTTCTGTAAAAGTGATTATTGCTGACATACTAATTGATCGGTATATGTAACCATAGCACTGAATTTGCGGGCGCGTGATTGACTTTGGTAGTTGCATTATTTTAAGTAGAAAAACAAGGTGTTAAACAAGTAGCCGTGCAGAATATTAGCATTTTAGAAAAGGGAACGTTGCCGTTGCGCGAACATGGACATCAAACTAGAGAACGTGGAAGAGCAGGATGAGGTAAGTGGCGATTCTACCTTGCAGCCTACGTTTGCAGTTTTGGTGCAAAGGGGCAGGGAATCCAAAAAGTTATATTCAGGGTATAACGAAACAGACATATCCGTGACGCCTATGCCTTTGGGAGCAGATCCTGGGAGGTGGGTGCTTACAATGTTTGATGAGCTTGTAAAGTTTGTTAAGACAGAGCTTTTGAAGAACGAACCCGGGTACTTAGGAATATCCATATCGGATTCGAAACAATCTTCCAAAGCATTTAATATGAGCGTTCGAAGGGCAGATCAAGTGAATGCCGAGGCAGTTCTTAAATCTATAGAGAGAGTCATGCAAAGTAACGCGGAATTTTTGATGGGAGGGCCTCTGAAAATTACTTGCGTTTGGACTCGAGAGGTTGCGGGTTCGTGCTTTAAACCGTGCGAGGAATGCAGGAGGAACAAGGGAATTGTAGAAATTGCAAACAACAAGGACACCTTGTGCGTTCCAAGGGCGGTTGCCGTGTGCAAGGCAAAAGTGGATGGCGACATCAATTATAACACCATTCGGAGGAGTGAGTTCTTGCAGAAACAGAGAGCTGTAGAGCTATGCGAGGCGGTAGGAAAGAGCGATGGCAGGTTTACTGTAGAAGACGTGAAACGTTTAGACGAAATGCTGAAGGAATATGCCTTTACGGTCTTTGCAGACCATTCGGGAAAGAACGTGCTATATAAATCGAGAAAACAGAGTGAAAAACACGTCGATCTTATTCTGCACGATGGACATTGTAACGCTATAGTAAACTTGAACGCAGCTTTAAAATGTAAATGGTACTGTCGAGAATGCTGCTTTGTTTCTAAGAATAAGAAGGAATTCCATCGCTGCGACGAAAAATGTGCGAAATGTCACCAGGTATGCCGTGTTGGCTCTTACGATTACTTACGCTGTAATGAGTGTCATCGCGATTTTAAGGGAGAAGATTGCTTTGATAATCACAAGAAAAAAGGCGCGTTCTACCCGAACGGCATGTCTGTGTGTGATGTGGAAAAGGTCTGTCTTTCTTGCAATAAATTGTTAAACTTAAGACACCGGAAGATAGCGCACCAGTGCGGCGAAATCTTTTGCAGTCATTGCAAGATACACGCAGACCCAAACCATCAATGTTACATACAGCCGTACTGTTCCAAGAGCACTCGAAGCGATTTCGTTTTTATGTTCATTGATTTCGAATGCACGCAAGAGACTCCATATTTGGAAAAGCGGGACACGTTTCAACACGTTCCAAATCTTTGCGTGCTATACCAGGCTTGCCCCTTGTGCATCGACGACCAGCACAAGATGACGTACTGCACGCGGTGTGGCGTGAAAGAATGGGTCTTTGACGATAAACCGGTGACGCAGCTGTTTGCTCACATCACTCAACCTACGTTTGCAAGTTGTGACGTGATCATCTTGGCTCACAACATGCGCTCGTATGACGGGCAATTCCTATTACGTCATATGGTGAGCGAACTTAAATGGACGCCCGAGCTTATTATGAACGGGAACAAGATATACAAGATGAAGTTTGGCAACGTTACTTTTCTTGACTCATTAAACTTCATTCCCATGCCACTGTCTCGCTTTTCAAAGACGTTCCAGTTAAAGGAATGTAAAGGGTATTTTCCTTATCTGTTTAACACTAAAGTCAACGAAGACTACGTGGGGCCTTTGCCAGAGCAGAAGTACTTCTGCCCGGATGGCATGTCCGTTGAGGGTCGAATGGCTTTCGAGAAGTGGCATCAAGAGATGACGTCATCGCAGTACGTGTTTATAATGAAGGAGGAGATGATCAAGTACTGCAAGATGGACGTGTTTCTCTTGAGTCAAGGAGTAGCAAAATTTCGAAGAGAATTCCTCGAAGAGAATGGCATCGATCCTTTTAGAGAATGCGTGACCATCGCGCAAGCGTGCATGTGCGTATACAGAAAACGATTTATGCCCAAGAACGCCATCGCTCTGTTACCTCCGGGCGGTTACCGTCTGGCCGATAAGCATTCGCGCATTGCTTGCGTCTGGTTATCGTGGGTGGAAAACCAAGAGAACGTTATCATTCAGAGTGCTGTTCGAGGAAGAGAGGTGAAGCTTTTGGGGCACAAGGTGGACGGATATCGACAGGAAGCCAATATGGTCTACCTATTCCACGGGTGTTTCTTTCACGGGTGTAGGCGTTGTTTTCCTAACCGACACGCCGTCATTTACTCCACGGGAAACGACACCATGGCCTCTAGACTTGAAAGCACAGAGAGGGTCACGCAGCTGTTGAAGGAGGGGGGCTATGACGTCATAGAGATGTGGGAATGCGACTTCCACGCCATGGCGCAGAGGGACGCCGAACTGGCAGAATTTGTCAATACCTTTCCCATTCCCGAGCCTCTCAACCCAAGAGACGCCTTCTTTGGAGGCCGGACCAATTGTACAAAGACCTACTGCGAGGCCAAGGGTGACCTGACAATGTTCTATGTCGACATCTGCTCTCTGTATCCGATGGTGAATAAGACGAAGGCATACCCTGTGGGACACCCGAAGATCCACTTGGATCGCTTTCCCGATCTGAAGGACGTACAGGGCGGCCTCATCAAGTGCACGGTGCTCCCCGCGGAAGGGCTGTATCACGCCGTACTCCCGGTGCGCGTCAACGGCAAACTCATGTTTCCACTATGCCGCGCGTGCGCAGAGGAGGAGAACCAAGAAGACTGCCTCCACGACGAGCAGCAAAGGTGTCTGACGGGCACTTGGGTGATCGATGAAGTTAAGGTCGCACTCGAAGAAGGTTATCGCCTCGTGAAAGTGTTCGAGATGTGGGAGTATGAGATGGTGCGATACGACCCCGTCTCCGGACAGAAGGGTCTATTTGAGGACTACGTGAACCAATTTCTCAAAATAAAGACGGAAGCTAGCGGTTTTCCCTCCCACTGCGACACCCCCGCCAAGAAAGAGCAGTACGTCAGGCAATTCCTCGAAAGAGAGGGCGTGCAACTGGATCCGAACGCCATCGAACCCAATCCCGGAAGGCGAGAGCTCGCCAAACTGATGCTTAATTCCTTCTGGGGAAAGTACGGACAGCGGGACAATCTGTCCACTTGCGAGCTCGTTAAGGAGTATTCGAGAATGCTGGAACTTTTAAACGATCCGGGAATCGAAGTGCAGACGTACCTACCCGTTACCGACGACGTCATGTATGTGGTGTGGAGGTATGGCGGGGAGAGCCCAAGAGTGAACCCCACCTCCAACGTCGTCATCGCCGCCTACACGACCGCGCACGCTCGGCTCGTGTTGTACTCTTATCTCAGGAAACTGGGCGACCGGGTGTGCTACTTCGATACGGACTCCGTCATCGCGACCCGCGTACCCGGGGATTGGACGCCGTCCGTGGGGGCGTTCCTTGGGGACATGACCGACGAGCTCGAAAAGTTCGGCAAGGGTGCCTACGTTTCCAGGTTCGCCTCCACGGGGCCGAAGAGCTACTGCCTGGAAATAAAGGGACCGAAAGGCACGCACCAAGTGTGCAAGGTTAAAGGCATCACGCTCAATTCGGGCAACCTTAGGCATGTGAATGCGGAGGTCATGCGCGACGTAGTGCTAAGGGACAACGATAAGGCCGTGGTGCTGTCGGGCACGCAGATAGCAAGGAAACCCGGGTGGACCGTGGTGACGGAGCCTTCCAGCAAGACATTCAGAATGGTTGTCAATAAGAGAGTGCTCACGGACAACTTCGATTCCGTGCCCTACGGGTATAAGAGGCGGCGCGCCATTTAAACAACGATAAATGTGACGACATTTCCTCCAGCGTGCTCATTATCGGAACATATGGCACCCATGACGCAACCTCCGGACAATATTAGGAAATTTAATTTTCCGAGCACTATGCTCGTTGCGGGGCCGTCGCGCTGCGGTAAATCCACTTTCGTGAAGGCGCTCATTTGCAACGCGGAGGAGATGTTCGACAAAGTTCCTAAAAGGGTCCTGTGGTGTCACCCTCCCGAATACTCGCCCAAATTAAGGCGCATGCCCATACGCTGCGAGACGCATGCAGGTGTGCCGGAGCTATCGGACGTGGGGGAGGATCACCTCGTCATTCTGGACGATATGATGTTTGACTGCGACCGCCTCTCCGTGTCCAATTTCTTCACCAGAGACTCGCATCACAAGCGTTTCGGAGTCATATACATTCTGCAGAACGTCTTTCCTCAGGGTAACAAGTTCAGAACGATATCGTTAAATTCAAACTACATCGTGGCGTTCAAGAACAACAGGGACAAAATGCAAATAGAAAGGCTGTGCCAGCAAATCGAACCCAGGAACTCTAGGTTCCTATTAGAGGCGTTCCAAAAGGCTACCGAGCATCCTCACGGTTATCTGGTGTTAGATTGCACGCAGTACACGCCGGATCGTTACAGGTATCGAACCGGCGTGCTGCCGGGTGAAACTCTTTCATATTTCGTGCCCAACGATTGTTAATGTTTTTAATGGGATTAAAAATTGACAAGCGTTCATTCGCGCTCAAACATGCCTAGAGGAAGGTCGAGCGTTGCCACGCTCAGCAGTCCGCTGATAGCGAGACAACACGGAAATTTAGTGGCCTTGGCCAAAGCCAAGCCAGCTGCGCGGAAAAAGTTGCTCAAGGACGCAAGCCCCGAGCTAATCAAGGCCGTTTCCGAGTGCATGTACAACGTCTGTAAGGGTAACGTGCAGCTGCCCACAAAGTGTCTTAATCGTTTAAAAAGGCACAAAACTTGCTGGAGGAAGTTAGTCGACAAGAGGCTTCCACTGAAGAAAAAGAAGCAAATCTTGATACAGAAAGGCGGCTTCTTACCAGCTTTCCTCTTACCGGTCCTGGCTTCGTTGGGCAGTGCGCTCGTGTCGAAGTTTGCTGGATGAAGTACGCCAGGCAAATAGTGGTTGCTCAGCAACCTAAGACAGTAGACAAACTTCACCTCATAGATAAAACCATTTCCAGACTAGCCAAGGACATCGACCGTCTCCAGCGCGAAAAGATGTCTGCCGACGAAAAGTGGCGCTTAATGAAATATAAATTGAGCAACTATCTCGATCTCGTGACACAAGTGAAACAGCCTTATCTTCGCGATAACGACGACGACGACGACGACGATGACGTTGAACTGTTGCACGAGCAGTCGGTAAAACAGGAGCATAAAACCGTAAAGGTTAACCCCTTCTCGCCACTCAAGAAGAAAAGACCATCTTCTCCTTCCACGCCCAGAAAGAAATCCAGTGCACCCAGCTATAACCTTCGCCTAAAACAGTGGAAACCTCTGTACAAGTAAGCGATGAAGGAATGGAAGATGCTCAGACGCTTTTACGAAAATCCGGAACACCCAGCCGGCTTCGGATCGGTAAACGCACTTCGAAAAGCTACCGGCAAGCCGAAGGGTCACATTGAAGCTTTTCTTCGAACCCAGGACAGTTACACGCTGCACAAACCCGTCAGAAAGCGCTTTTCTACGCGATATTATCACGTGACCAATATGGACGATCTCTGGGAGGCGGACCTCAACGTCATGAACAGCGTCAAAGAGCATAACAAACCTTACGCGTACATCCTCACCGTCATCGACGTCTTCTCCAAGTACGCTTGGGCCGTACCTCTAAAATCCAAACTTGGGTCCGAGGTAGCACAAGCATTTCGCTCCATATTTTCCGAGCGCGTTCCTAGGGTCCTGCAGACGGACAAAGGAACCGAGTTCACCAACAAAACCTTTAGGGCTTTTCTGAAGAAACACGGCGTCCGTCATTACACCACAAAGAACAATGTTAAAGCCAGCGTCGTTGAGCGCTTCAATCGCACTCTCAAGACCAAGATGTGGAAGTATTTCACGCACGCAAACACTTACAAATACGTGGAGGTACTTCCGGCCTTGCTCGAGTCGTACAACAGTTCGTATCACAGATCCATCAAGATGGCGCCCAAGGACGTCAACGAGACCAATATCGTGCAAGTGTACCGCAACTTGTACGCAGATAGGCATGCACCCCGCACAAGGGCACCAAAGTATGCCGTGGGGGACCACGTGCGCATTTCCAAAGAAAAAATGAAGTTTGACAAGGGGTACGAGCAGAACTGGACGGACGAAATATTCGTCATCGACAAGGTCGTGCGCGGTCAGCCGGTGGTATATAAACTGAAGGATCTCGCCGGAGAGGATATTGACGGCAGCTTTTACACCGAAGAGCTGCAAAAGGTGGAACTCCCTCAAACGTACAAAATAGATAAGATTTTGGAAACCAGGGGCCGCGGGCGCAACAAGCAGCTTTTGGTAAAGTGGAAGGGCTACCCTTCCAAGTTTAACTCTTGGGTCCAGGCTTCGACGATCGCTTCGATATGATCAAAACCGAACCATTCTCTCTCACGCTCGTAAGCAATGCTTCCATGGATCACTTTAGCGACAACACGACTTCCAAATTTTCCAACATACTGCCCGAGCGAATAGTGCTTCAAGGGGAGTGGGAGGTGGCTCTGCAAAAGGTGAGGTATCCGGTTAAATTTTACAACGTGACCGCAGGCGACGCGCAACTCATCGGCACCAGGTACACGATGACTCAACTACCCACGCATTCCAAATTTAGCTTGCAGATGCCGCCGGGTATCGTGCACGATCCTAAAGATCTGGTGACCCGGGTAAACGCCGTCATTCAGGAACATTTGCACGTGGATAACTTCTTTGTGTACCTCGAGCGCAATAAACCGGTCAGCATCAACGAAGCCGCCACGCATGCGCAGCAACTTTCCGACACTACCTTTGATGGGTACGTGGAGACCGTGGTGCGCGTTCCGAAGACCGTGGTTCCCAGCGAGGTGAGCGATGCGCCGGTCAGAACGAAACCCCCAACCCGAAAACCAAACATCCAAAGACCCAAACCTACCGCCCAATCGCCTAAACCCAACCCCGCGGTGAGTTCTAAACCCACTCCGCCACCGGAACAGCCCGACCAACCGCCCACCGAACCTCTCCATCGAGTTCATAGCATGATGTTGTCCCCAGCCATGGCCAAGATGCTGGGCTTTGAACCCTACACCAACATCGTTTTACAGAAGGAGGCAAAACACCCCGTAGATCCCTATATGGGGTTTCCTTACGAAATGTTCATCTACTGCAATCTGGTTGCACCGCAAGTGGTGGGCGATACATTTGCACAAGTGATTGAGAGCGTTGCAGTAGAATACGAGAAAAGCAACAACACTTACATGTCCGATGAAAAGACCTTCTTTCCTCAGAATTGGGTGCCACTCGTTCAACAAGACTTTAAGACCGTCAGCATAGATTTAAGGAACGGTTATGGCGATCTGCTACCATTTGCCGACGGCTTTTCCTCCACTATAGTTCTCACCTTCCGGCCAAAGAAACGATAATGGACGTGCACACCGTCACTCAATACTATCTCAATCAAGCCGGCGGTGCTTTAGACCAAGGGGATTTCGTTCTCTACCGCGGTAGGCGCTATCAGCGCGGAAGCGGTCTCTTTTCTGCCCTAGGAAGTCTCTTCAGAACCGTTCCACCCTTCTTGAAAAGTGGCGCAAAGGCTGTGGGAAAGGAGGTGCTTAAAGTGGGCGCTCACGTGCTGTCCGACGTGGCCGCCGGAGGAACCACCCCAAAGGAAGCTTTAAGAAGCAGACTGAAGGAGGCTGGGTCCAATCTGAAGCGTAAGGCAGACGAAAAAATCGATTCTATGCTAGGATCGGGCGTCAGGCGACTAAAGGCAATAAAACGCGCCAAACCTACCAAGCCGAAACAGTCTAAGCTGAAACGCAGGAGGCGAAAGGTGCAGGACGTGTTCTCGTAATGGCCGAAACCGTGATCCACATGAGCTCCGAACTGGATCTCTTCAAGGACCTTCCGGTTCAGATGAACGTCGAAGAGTCTCGGTTCATATCCCTAAACCCTCAAAACACCATCATGAAAAATGCACCGATTACCTTTCATTATTCCGGAAATGCAGACGAATACCTCGACCTTTCTTACGTCGTTCTAGAGGTATTTGTTCGTATCGTTAGCGAAAAAGGAGAGGAGCTCAAGGACGACGTGCTTGTCACTTTCGTCAATAACGCCCTAAATTCACTGTTTCAACAGCTTGAGGTGTCGCTCAATAGCGTCATGGTTTCCATGCCGCAAGCCGGATATCCCTATAGAACGTATCTCGAAACCCTCCTCAATTATTCTGAAGATGCCATGAACACCAAGCTCCAATCCACCCTCTGGAAGAAGGATACCCCCGGCATCATGGACACTTTTGCGGCAAATGCCGGCTTCTTGTTTCGGCATGGATTTACCAAAAGCAGTAAGGTCGTGCAATTAATGGGACCGCTATCGAATGCTCTATTTAGACAAAACAATCTTTTGCTCAATAACGTTAGCGTCACCATCAAGCTCACCCCTTCTTCACCCCAGTTCTATTTGTTCTCCGAAGTACCCAATTTCAAGGGATACGCCGATATTCAGTCGGCCACTCTACATCTAAAAGTGGTCAGACCGTCACCAACCATCAAACTGGCCCACCAGGCGGCGCTGGCAAAGAGCAACGCCAAGTACCATCTCAAGGACGTCAGCTTCCACGCCCTCAGTATTCCCAAAGAGGCCAGTGCAATGACTTTCAGCGACGTCTTCACGGGTCAAATTCCAAGGAGAGTGGTCGTCGCCATGGTTCTAGACAAATCCTATACTGGCGATTTCGGCAAAAACCCTTATAATTTGCAACATTTTAACATGAACATGTTTCAGCTATACGTCAACGGCCAACCCATTCCCTCTCAACCCATTCAGCCAAACTTTCAAGACGGACACTTCATGCGTTGCTTTCAAACCCTTCAGGACGGTCTCGGCATTCACTTCAGAGACGAGGGACATTCCATTTCCAGACAGGCCTACCCCGTCGGTTATACCGTCCTTGCTTTCGATCTCACTGCCGACATGAGCGCCAACGAATCTTACATCTCCGGTCAGCGCCACGGCTCCGTGTCTATAAGGGTGGGTTTTGCCAAACAGCTGACAGAACCGGTCGTTCTTCTGGTGTTGGCGGAAATACATCGTACCCTGGAAATCGACGCTAACCGATCCATCCTCATATCATGAACTCGCTTCAAATAGAGCACTTTCTCTCTACCTGTCCCTCCACGCGCCCTCACTTTTTGGGCGTCTACGCCTGCGACACCCTACCCTCAGAAAGCACCAATAGGAAACCTCCCTTCGCCTTGGTCGCTAACACCGACCCAATCTCCCTACCAGGCAAGCACTGGGTCTGCATCTTTGTCTCGCAAAGTGGTCACGGAGAATATTTCGATAGTTATGGGCTAGCACCGCTCACACCTCATTTTCTAAAGTTTCTAAACGCTAGTTGCGGACCCCATTGGTCGCACAACGTCAGAAGGCTGCAAGGTCATGACAGCACCACGTGCGGTCATTACGTCATCGACTACTTATCGCATCGCTGCTCGGGTTTATCCAAGGAAAAGTTTCTTTCAAAATTTAGTATTACCGATTACGCGCGCAACGACAACGTTATTCTCAACACCTACAAACATGTGTGCCTAGCACGGAGCTCAACTCAACATCAGTCGTGCCAACCTCTTGGGGTAAGTAAACGTGTACCATAAAAATTAGTTCTCAATGTGACGTCACACTTCCTGCGGTTTACAACACTTCTTTTGCTTCTTTCAGAGCGCACTCCGTCTCCTATAAAACGAGCGGTACAGCAACCTAACATCAGTGCGTAGCAATGTCTCAGCACGACGTCAGGTAAGTTTTTTTCAGCAAGTAGATCCCCTTCCCCAGGTTTCCTCTCGTTCCACGATTTAACAGCTCTTATTTTTGTATGTTACAGCAATATGGAAACGCCTGCCAAGAAAACCAAGTTTGATCTCATGCCCGAAACCACCGAAGCCGACAAGAACCTTCAGGCCGACCCTAATCCAGGCATCGCCGAAGAACCCCAACCCGGCGTGGGACCCTTGTCCCACATCTACTTCCTTAACCGCGCACAAAGCAAATTTCTGTGCGTGGGTTTCCTACCACAACCGCCTCAACAACTGGCTGTCACCATCGCCAAGTGCGGAAAGCAAAACGCCGTGGTCATCAGTTTGTCAGAGTGGCAAAAACTCTCCGAGAATAGAAGCATCATTCATAGCGCCATAAATCAGTGCCATCTAAAGGAGTACCAGCTCAGCGACAACCTCACCCTCATCTTTAGAAACCTATTTGGCAACGCCAGCGTCGTCCTAAAGAACATACACGGCCGCTCCGTGTCGCTCAACAAACAAGAATGGAAAGTACTGGAGGGGCTGCAGCGCCTGGTGACCGACATCCTGTTTCACCAGAGCAAAGAAGAAAATGACGTAAAGAATCAGATTGTGGCTTACTACAAGTACCTGAAGCACACGCATGCGTCCAATTCCCCCTTCGAAAGCATGAACTTTACGCAATTTACGAAGTACATACGAAGCGCCACCTTCAGAACGTACCTAGAGATGGAGCATTTCCTGCTGCCACAGTTCGTCCAGCAACTCCCCTGAAGTTACTTCCAAAAGCTCCGAGCAGCGTCATGGGTTACAGAAATTACATCTCTGTGTACTGCCAAGGAACCAAAGTATTTAAAAATTACGAGGTTGAAGGTCATCCAAAGAAAAACGCGCCTTATGGACTCCGCTTCGTCGACGATTGCTTCGAGGGAAAAACAATCACAGTAAGATGCCACAGCTGTGAAAATAAAATTCATTACGTCTTTTCCAACATCAACTTTAAAGACATTCAGTTCCACACATCTCCTCTTCCAAGTACAGACTACAATACAGACCATCAGTTTCAATTTATTCCAAAGAAAGGACTCTACATCATCTTCTACGAGAATCAGTACGTTCCGGTGGAAAAAATGACAAAAATGCTTATAAGCAAACGCAACTGCTATGGAAAGTGTTGCGCAGTGTATTTGGGACATTCTCCGTTTTACATCCTCACCGATCACGTACATGGCGACTGGATATTTAGCGTTAAAACAAACAGATCTCTCCAACAAGATGAAGAAGGTCCCCCTGGAACTATCCGTTACCAAAAGCACGAAGTTTTCCATTAATCAAGGAAACCTTCCCACGGTTCCAATCGCCGGATGTAACGGTGCCTGCAAGAAAACTTT
Organism: Mantis religiosa; assembly: GCA_030765055.1. Classification (NCBI taxonomy): domain Eukaryota; kingdom Metazoa; phylum Arthropoda; class Insecta; order Mantodea; family Mantidae; genus Mantis; species Mantis religiosa. The sequence continues at coordinate 105,064,027 of CM060949.1, forward strand.
CCCACGGATGTTGTTCTTCCTGTAACGGTCCACCGGATTTTCCTGTTCAACCGTCCTTTCTCCTAATCTATAAAGGCTGAACTTCCTGCTTGCTGCTCAGTTTTCCTGCTGCCGTCGTCGTGGAATGCCGGGCGAGTCCTGCAAGCCGTACCACTGCTCTTTCTGTTTTCATCGGTGCTGCAGCTGCGAAGTTCTCAGTCGTCTGGTACCCTTGTGCACCAAGTGTCAACTTGGATTCTACGAAGACCTCTCCAAGCTCGGTCAACAAATCCAGGACTTTCTGCGCAAATACAACACCAGACGCCTTTCATGACCTGCGGCTGCTTCTCGGTGCTGCTGAAATACATTGAAAACGCACAACGCATCCAAGTTCTGCTGCCTCGTGAACGCCAAGTGCTGCTGGAAAACGGGAGCGCCATCTTCTCTCGGTACCCTCCATCCGACGTCAACGTTGTGTGGGACCAGCTGCCCATTCACGCACAGCAAGTTTGTGCTCCTTACCGCAGGTGCGTACGCCACCATAACCTTCCCACCTCAACAGCTCACGTCGACGGTCCAGCTCCGTTCGTTAAAAACTGCTTTCGCTGCCAAAGCTAAGCATGTCCGAGAACGCCATTCGACAACTGGATGAACTCTCCAACAGCACCGACATTCTCAGCGTTTCTGCCCTACAGGAAAACGTAGCCTACATAGTACAAGGCGTCAGAACACTTTCCACAAAGCACGGACCCAGAACAGTCGTCAAAATCGACAACGACACAGAAGTCTTTCTGCCAGCAAGGTTCGGCAACGCCTCTCCAGAACTACTCAAAGAACTCAACTCCGCCAAGTTCACCTTAACCTACAAAGGCGAAGAACAACTCAAAAGCGGTTTCAAACGATACGCCGTGTCCTTCGCTCCTATACCAAAATGAGCTGCCAAACTGATCCCGTCCACATTGGAAACAACCTGCTCCTAAAATTCCTATTTCTTCCACAACTTTCTGCTCACGGAAAGTATTCCGAAGTTTCACTGCTCTCCTCCAAAACTACCTTCTTTGGCGGTCAGAAGGAAGTCACCGTCAAACTTGCTTCCAACGACGCCCATGCCATTCATGTAAAGTGCGTTCCTACCAAAGACGACCAACATGGATCCGATGCTCAGCTCCAAGTGTATCTGTGCCAGAACAAACTTCCTAACCTCGACGTCAACATCACAGCGAACGGGTGTTTCGGCACAAGTTTCAATAATGAGTTCGTCGTCGCCGTCCCCACCATGGACGCCAGTGCCAATTTTGGACATCTTATTCTCTCTTGCGTCACCAAACCCATCCAGGATCACATCGTGTTCCACATCGACAGCGACAACAGCGACAGCGATGACGACGACAACAATCACCTCTCCGTCACCACAATTTTTAAAATAATATTTTGTGCTCAAAATGAGTGAAAAATCAACCTAATATGAAGTACTCAAAGAACAATTTTCCAGCAATATTCTTGTGTTACGTGTAATGTCATATGTGTAATTTCTTGTAAAAATAATATTTTGTGCTCAAAGTCAGTGAAAAACAAAATAACTGGTGCAAAAACAACCTAACATTAAGTGCTCAAAGAACAAACAATTTAAAAAAAAAAATATTTTTCAGCAATATTCTTGTGTTAAGTGTAATGCCATCTGTGTACTTTCCTGTAAGTAGTAGATTAAGCTTTATCATTAAAAATTAGTACATCCTCCTTGTATATTCTTAGCTTATATGTCATGTTCAAACAAAAATATTCTTGTGTTAAGTGTAATGTCATCTCTGTACTTACCTGTAAGTATTAGATTTAATTCTTATCATTAAAATATAAGTGCATCCTGTATATGTGAATTCTTAATAAAAAATAAAAAAAAATAAAAAAAAGATAACCCTGGATTAAGCAAGTGGATTAACGATAATCCTGCCGCCATATTTTTTTTTCAAACTTTCGCGCCATAGTTCGCTAATCCACCACCGGATTAAAAGCGACACTAGCGCTCTAATCCACTCTGGTGGCAGGATTATCGTTAATCCACTTGCTTAATCCAGGGTTATCACTACTCACGGCGTGGCTCCACAAGTAGTAACCAATAGTAAGTGCAACTACTTTATTTAACCATCGTCCCCTTGTCTATTCCAGCCTCTTCAATTTAGCTTTCTCCCATGTACACTTAAGGTAACATTTTAATCTTTTATATAAATCTGCTAGTTTTACAGTAATTCTAATTCGTCTTCGAATAGCTCGTAATGCTTTCATATGATGTTAGAGCGTTTTATATGCGCTTAATCCAATTTTGTGATTTATTTCCGTACTACTCTTGTGTTCTAATGATAACATCTCAGAAGAGCTGACGTTCTATGTTATGTGGTACACACACACACACACACACACACACACACACACACACACACACACACACACACACACACACACACAAACACACACAGAAACACACACACAGAGACACACACACAGACACACACACACACACACACACACAGAGAGAGAGAGAGAGAGAGAGAGAGAGAGACACACACACAGAGACACACAGCCACCCAGACACCCAGACACGCGGGCACGCAGGCACGCAGATTCAACTGCTAAAAGTTGTAATGTAATATTAACATGTAAATATGTACAATTTGTAAAATCAAATGTTGGAAAAATGTAATGTAATGCATGTAATACTACTATGTAGTGGGGCATGCTGATTGTTATCAATAAAGAAAAAAAAAGACACACACACACACACACACACACACACACACACACACACACACACACACACACACATATATATATATATATATATATATATATATATATATTGCTTTTTATGTCCCTCTCTCGTATTTTATAGTTCTTTTTAGCTGAATACTAATGCTATACGATGTATTGTATGAATTTTGTTCACTCTTACAGTATTTTAAACACTTTAAAGCAATTTTCTGTATATTTTGTAAACTTCTGTATGTTTTGATGGTAATATCTCAGTATGACTTAACTAAACTAATCTGAGGTATAACCTTTCATTTCTTTGAATTAATTTGTTACATCTTTTATTCAGCGTTGTTCATTTTGATATCTCTCTATCCTCTTTTATGGTGTTTTGAAACTGATATTAGAAGACATTCCAACCACTGATGTTGAACTACTAATTGTCTGCATTTTATCAACTTTTACAATATTTTATGCACGTTTAATATTATATTAAAATTTTCTTTGTATTCCTCTGTATGTTTTGTCGGTATACACCTGTTCTGAGTCAAATCTTAGCTAATATGTGTTTCTATAGTGATGTTTTTCATTTTTTGAACTTTGTTGTTTTTATGTTTCATCTTTTAACTAGGTTATGTTTTTAAAACTATTATTAGAAAATGCTCTAACCGTTGATGTTGAAGTATGTACTTATAGGTCAGCATTCATTATACATTTTGCAGATTTTTGATGGGATATTATCAAGATTTTTTTTAGATTTACATAAATTTAATCAGCTATACTTAAGTTGCGAGGCTAACATCTCTCTTCCTTTATCTGGCTGAGACCTGCACAAGTACTGACTATTACCGCCAAGGTTAATACCTTTCTTTATTCGTTTAATTGGTAGAATGATGTTCTGACTAATGTTCATTTCCTATACTTTCCAAGGCTTTTTGTTTTAGTATAAAATGACAAACATGGCTTATAGGATAATATTAAGTTGTTTCAAGATGGTCAGGTGTGTGTACATGTTCCATATATTACTAGCCTACAATCGCAGTTAATTTGAACCGATCATGAACAGTAATGCGCAATAATTTAGATTTCCTCCTTAATTCACTTTATTAATATTTTCTAGGGTCCTCTTAACCTTCTTCTTTTCCTAATACTTTTTCTCCTTAGTGACAGCCGGCAAAATCTATTTAAATGAACTATATTAGTTGTAATATTGATTTATTTTTCCGCAATTATATTTAAAGCAGTCATTTGAGAGGAGGGGGCGGTAGTCAGATAAAATTTAAGGTTCCAGATTTGATCCAACAGTCTTTTCTTCTTTTTCTTTCTTTCTTCTAACAAACGATTTGAAAGTTCAAAACATTTCACAGGTATAGCACAGAGGGATGGCTCAGACGATTTCGTCTGTGGCAAGCATTCGGGAGGACCGGGATCGATTCCCGTGGCCAACCTACCTGACCCATGGGATTTTCGGATTTTCCCGGGTCTCCAGGTGAATGCTAGGTAGGTTAATTACATCCCCCGAGTTTCCTGTCGCTCAATTTCATCTCCATTGGCATTTTACATCATCTTTCATCTGGTGATCTCTTTCAGGCTCGAAGTGTCGGTGAGTGTCTCGGAGGATGATATGCTCTAAATGAACCAATATCATCTGAATGAACTAATATCATCGCAGGATGATATGCTTTGAATGAACCAATTTCTTCTCCGGTAGGACAATTGCCGATCTCTGCACCCAGGTTTCATGACAGGACAGTTCCCGATGCACAAAAGGGTGGGATGTCCGTTGTCCTGGCATGCCGGTGGAAGTTTCCATCTAATCGGCCACCCTGTGTCTCCTTTCGCCTCATCCTTCCTCCCGGGAATGCCCCACTTGGGGCGTAGATACAATAAACCAATTGTGGTTTCCGTGCCGACTTACTCCGAAACAATTCAGTTATCAACAGGAAAGCACGCCAAGTTAATTAAAAATATTTACGGATTTCGTTTCGCGCAAGTTACCTATTCAACTTTTTCCTCTTTTCTCACTAAAGCCGCTCTTCGTTCGACGATAGGAAAGGTGTGAATGAAGGGAAAGTCACTGCTTATATCTTTTTACTACAATTCGTGAGTGCATGGCTGAATGTAGGATAAGAATATTGTAACTTTGTGGGTTTGTAGAATTAAAAGTCCAAGTTGCGGAAATTCAAAATGGTCTTTATTTCCGTAGAAGTACACTTACAGTAGCAGAGTACGTCACATACACAATTATAATCTACCAAGGTCGTTGACCACAAACAAAAGCGTTCACTTTCATCACACACCAGCTTCAATTACAACTCTCGTTACGACACTGTTTACAACTGTTTACGACTCCACTCTGTTTACGACTGCTTGCTGACGTGTCACGATGTCTTAAATATACCTGCATTGATAATTCTAGACTGTTCTCAAACAAACAAGAAACAGAATGTCCTCTATCAATCAAGATGTCATTAGAATGTTGCATTTACCTCTTTATTTGTTTCCGCAGGCTTTTTTTATCTCCGCGCTATGTTTATCTGCTTAGACGAGCTCTTTATCTCCGTGATACACTACCAGTCCGTTATCTCTCCGTGCCGAACCTTTAGGCGCGTCGTCGCAACAATATCACTGTTGTTGTCTAGTAATATTTAATAGTACTGAGCTTATATACTGTTTATGAAAGCACATTATGATTTCTGTGGTAATTCGCTGTTGCTGCCGCTTGCAAACTGCATTGTAATGTCCCTTATCCTCTCTCGCCACCCGTCAGAACATCTCGATGCGATTGCGTTCGGTCACATGGAACGTAGAGGAAAATGAAATGAAATGTGTAGTGTTTAACACCCGCTTTTACTACATACGGCACCGCAGACGGTGACACTGATGGTACATGGGATGAAGATGGAGCACCGGTGGAATGAGAGGGCGGGAGAAACCGGAGGTCCCGGAGAAAACCTGCCCCAGCGCCGTGTTGTCCACCACAAATTCACTTTGCGGGCCGCCTTGGTGAGAGCCAAGCGGTCTAACCACTGAGCCACGGCGCGGCCACAACGCGGAGGAAAGGGAGAATACGTAACCGGCAATAGTTTTGCCCATAACTTTGCGCATCTTCATTTTCATATACGTACAGTAAGCAAGGTTTCGATATTTAGGAAGATACTTCGCAATGGGGGTCTGTTATCTGTTTATACCGCCCGACTGGCTATCAGAGAGGAGGAGAGGTAAACAGCATGTCACAAAAATATGTACATTATTGAGGGCAGAATATATGTTAAGCTAAGAAGCAGAACAAAATTGTCTTATTAAAATTTGTTGTGAAGATTCCAATTCCTACACATACTTCGTTCTGTGGCACTGTCTCCTATAGGATGGATGTTAGCTATGTCTGTAGAACTGCTATTGTCATCTCTGGAATCCATAAAACCGAATAAAATATTTGGTTTCTCTTCCTCTTCGTCACTGCTATCCAAACTCACATTGATTACTATGCGTTCTATTTCTTCCTGCAGCAAGGCATCTCGATGCCAGTATTCTTATTCTATGGACTTAATGTTGATGCACCCATTTTTCCAGTCCTTTTCGTGTTGCCGTTTATAAACTCTTTGGTTAGTCCTTTAGGTTGTTCTAATTCATAGAACAAACATTTTCGGCTATGTTTTGCTTCATGATATTCCATATCAGTTCAATGGGGTTTGAATCGCAGTGAAAAGTCGACAATTTATGTCCTGGCGTTCCACTAAAATCTGCCATATATTCTTTCATTTTTTGAAACTAAATCACATTTCCTTTAACATTCGCCAGAATGTTTTCTGTGCACCACCGAAATTAATTCTCTCATTTACTGCATAGAAAAGCTTCTTCACTGTTGGAATTTCTTTACTTCATTAATACTCTAAAAGGTTCCGTGAATGACGCACTTATCGAAATCGTTCTTCTGAAACTTTTTTTTGCCCATTTCGTTGTTTTCCTGGAGTAGTAACTAGTGTATATGAAACACTAGTGTATATGAAACACTAGTGTTTTCAAATTCTTTGACAATTCATTTTATTGTGACTTCAATTTTTCTTACTACCGTAGCCGTTCTAGCCACTATCCTTTGCAAAGGAAGAGCTAGACCGTTCTGCTCTTCCTAAGTGCAGAACTGGAAAACATTCTGAATAATTCTGAATAATCGTTCTGCTTTGACAGTTTACAACCCTTCGAGATGACATTCCTTGAAGTTTCATGTTTGAAAACTATTATTAGAGACACTCACTTTGCGATAGGACTCTACACTGTACTGCAATACTCACGCGTTACAGCATAGTTAACTACTAGATGCCAGTCATTAAAACACGTTAGTTCCTTCTACCACCACACATAAAGCTCAAGCTATTTGTTCTGGGCAACATGCAGCCAAGTTCGCAGGTAAACAGACAGATGATGACCGAAAAAGCTGTAATTTGTATGTATTACATTATTCCGTGAGAGGACCACTTGTAACCCAGTTGTGCTCTGATCTGTGTGTAATCTTGACGTTGAGCATTCAGTTAGATTACATGAATACAACTGGTTATATAGCTTAGAGTAGGTTAGGTATTAACAACGAAAGCAAAATGTTTGTACAACATCGTAAATGAAAAAGTCTAGAGGATTGCTGACAGTCCAGGGCCGCGCCGTGGCTCAGTGGTTAGACCGCTTGGCTCTCACCAAGGCGACCGCAAAGTGAGATTTGTGGTGGACAACACGGCGCTGGGGTGGGTTTTCTCCGGGATCTCCGGTTTCCCCCGCCATCTCATTCCACCGGTGCCCCATCTTCATCTCATGTATCATCAGTGTCATCAGTGTGCCGTGTGTAGTAAAAGCGGGCGTTAAACACCACACATTTGCTGACAGTCCCCTAAATATAGTAAAACCCTTTCTATACAGCAATAAAATCAGCTATATTAGGCATAATTTACCAATGCACTACCTCTCTCTCTCTCTCTCTCTCTCTCTCTCTCTCTCTCTCTCTCTCTCTCTCTCTCTCTCTCTCTCTCTCTCTCTCTGTTTTCCCTTCTGTGCAAATTAGAAAGTGGTGCGATACTGGGTAGTGTATCCTATGTGTTAACGGAATAGGTTTCATTTAAAATTTCATAGTAGGTATCAAATAGAATACATGAAACTGAAGCGATAGTCAGATCTAAATAATATTAGCGCTCATATACCATGGTTTAAATTAAATTTAAAATAATTGAAAAGTTCCTTCTGTAACGCCGCAAGAAACAACGGAATACTGACCACTTAATTTAAATCGTAAAATGCAAATAATGGCGGCGGAAATCATGTAAATGACTGATGCCACAAACAAAATTATTTGGGTTAAATTGGATGTCTTAAACAGATGTACATCTTTCGTACTTAATGTTTTCATCCTTCTGGTTTAAGTTGTACAAAATTAATGCAGAATGAAGATATCTATACGCTATTTGCAATAAAAAGAAAGAAAGAAATGTAGTATATATATATATTATTAGTAGTATTGAATTCTTAAATATGTGCTAAATTAAGTAAAATCTTTACAAACGGTTTCGAAGAAACCATATATTCACATTACTTTCTCTAGTCCTCTGTTTTTCCATATAACACCTCAAAGATAATGTTGTGTGTACTATAAATTAATTGTTATAAATGTTTTCATAACTAGTTGGCTTTCACATTTTGTTATAGTTAAAAATTGGACAACGATACTGAGTGTATAGGAGTAATTCGTTATTATGGTGGCCTGAAATACCATACGCTTTCTGTGACTTCGATAGAAGCAATTAAAAAGCTACAATACTAAATATGATGTGTTGTGCATAGTTTGTATGTCATTCCCTGCTCATTCTTCTACATACTACTCTTACATTAACTTAATATTCTAGCTCATTCTTCTTAATCTAGATACACGTTTAATTCACATTTACACATATCGTTGTACGATACAGTAAATAAAGCCATAGACTTTTAAAGAACGTTTCTCTATTACAGAACTGTGCCGTCTCTGCCCTTGACCAAATTAAAGTTATGATCAAGCACGACAACTTTTGCGGTGGTACTTTCGTACACCATCAACAGAAGTTGCGAGTTTGGTTCACACACAAACAGAAAGTAGCAGGTAACGTGGTGGATTTTGTGATACGTTGCTACACTAAAATCCTACGTTGGGGTTTTCACGTGCAACGTTGGTTTAAACTCAGCTTCATCCAGTTTCAAGGTAGTTACGCTCCGTGTTTCCTTTTAGTGTTCTATGATTACAGGTACAAATAACCATAAATTATGAAGTGCAAGCTGCTGCGTGCTTAGCAGCAAGAACCAAGTGGAAAACAAATTTTGAGTGAAAAGCTGATTACAGTTAGGAATAATAATGATTTTATGCAACAATTAGGGAGTTGCGTGATGGAGGCCAATCGCTGTACCGAAATTTTGTAGGAATAGCAGCATCGGCATTTGATTATTTGATTATGAAAGTAAAACATATGATTCAGAAACAGAATGCAATAATTCGGAAATCCATTCCACCATCAAAACAATTGACAGTAACTCTGAAATATCCGCCACAGGTATGGCTAAAAAGTTATTTAAATAATACTATAAGGTATATAGGCAATTTGGGACTGGGATACGATATTTATCTTACTGGAGTTACGTACTCTTAGCTGCACTAAATTGGAGGTAGAGCAATAAAACAGTTATTCGCATATTTGGAAGTAAGTTCTAACACTGCTTTTTTAATTAAGCATTTTTAATTCAATTTGAAGCTCTGAAGCATCTTTCAGGCTGCTAATTCACTGACAACGAAGTGACCAAAGACTCTTAGGTCATCTTTTTACTGTTCTTGTCATTACCTAAAGACATTTCTATAGCTTCTTCCTCTCGTTTTTCTATATTCCCTGCTCCTGCGCTACTTTGAATGTGTAGGTGATGGCAGCTGGGGTTCAACTTATGATTGCATTTCTTTATAGACATAATTTTCATCTAGATATGTGTAGGATGTTTCCTCCGTCACCGACTCTCATGTTTTACTTCGATAAAATAAGACAATTTTGATAAGAATAAAATTTCGCAATGAATGCGTTTAAGTTTAACAGGGAATGCAGAAGTGCACATGGTTACTATATATTAAATGCATTCACGTCTTTAATTTCAGGTACCAGGCAGAGAAGATGATTGGCTGACTATTGCAAGAGCTTTTGAAGATCAGTGGAATTTCCCAAATTATACTGGGCCACTAGACGAAAAGCATCTGAAGATTCAGTCACCTGCTAATAGTGGAAGTCTGTATTACAATTACAAACAGAACCACAGCATCATTCTCATGACTCTCGCCGATGCCAATTATAAGTTTATCAACATAAATGTTGATGCACAAACGTAATTAAGCACGCTAGTACTAGCAGTTATGAAACATACACTCAGAATATACACTTGATAGAATAATATGCTAAAGTTCAAGCCGATAAGAAAATGACATTCACGGATTTAAATGCTAAAGAATAGATATATCGCAAATGGGTTTAGAATAACAAAGCATATTGGGCACTAGTAGTCTTAGAGTCCTTTCACTTAAGGCTCAAATTTACAAAACAGACTGCGTTGATAAGAATAAAAATTGCGCATTTGATTATTTCCAACAAATATACCATAATAGAAAAGCTGAATTTTCGCATTGTTTCGCTATATATATATATATATATATATATATATATATATATATATATATATATATATATATATATATAGCCAAGGTTTCTGTTGATTCTTTGTACGAGAAGATAAACATTAATTCAAAGTATTCCCATTTTGTGTAGTAATCTCAACCGAACCATCGAGGTTTATTGGTTTTCATTTTGATGCGTGGTTTACTACGAGGGTGGTCTGAAACGTTTCCGACCTAATAAAATATAAGACACTTTTTTCAGAATTGTTATTTTACTTTTCAACATAGTCTCCCCGTAACTCTACGCACTTCTCCCAGCGATGCTCCCATCTCTGAAACACCCGCCTCGGTAGTGTGGTGGTAGCCCGTCTGCCTCACATTCAAGAGGTCCCAAGTTCGAGTCTCCGTCAGGGTGATTTACCTGCATAATGGGTTTTCCGGGGTTTTCCCTTATCCTGAAAGATGAATGTTGGATAACTCTAAGCTCTATGGACCCTGGGCTTATTTGAGCAAAACGTCACCTATTCCATTCATCGTCCGCTATGACTTAACGATAGAGGAAATAAATTAGAAGAAAGCTCTGAAACCCGTTCAAAGAGTACTCGGCGTTTATTTCTGCAAAATAATTGTTCACGAAGGTGATTGCCTCTTCATTTGATGAAAATCTCTGTCCTACAAGCACAATTTTCGGGTGAGGGAACAAAGAGAAGTTGCCTGGGGCTAGATCTGATGAGTGAGGAGGATGGCCAAGAAACTCAAACCATAATTCGTGGATTTTCGCCATTGCAACCGCTGAGGTGAGAGACGGTGCGTTGTCTTAGTGGAACAGGATTTTCTTTTTCTGCAAATGTGGCTGTTTTTCTGCAAGTTCTGCCTTCAGCTTGTCAAGTAATGATGCGTAGTATGCTCCTGTAATGGTTTTCCCTTTTTGAAGATAATCGATTAAATTAACTCCACGACTATCCCCCCCAAAAAAGTCGCCATCACCTTCCCAGCCGAACAAAACAGTTTTTGCTTTTTTTGGAGCTGGATTCCCCTTTGCAGTCCACTGTTTGGACTGTATTTTTGTTTCGGGCGTATAATGGTGAATCCAAGTTTCATCTACAGTAATTAATCAGAGCCACAACTCGGATTTATTGCGCCTAAATTGCACAAACAGAGGGTTGTAAATGTTCATTCGAACGCGCTTTTGGTCTAACGTGAGCAAATGCAGCACCCATCGCATGGACAGCTTTCTCGTGTCTAAATGTTAATTTAATAAATGATAAACGGGTTCTTCTGACATGTTCATAGCCTCTACCATCTTTCTCACTTTAATTCAGTGGTGGCTTAGCACCATTTGGTGAACTTCGGCGATGTTTTTGTCGGTAGTTGTGGTTTTTGTACGTCCCCATCTCCCAAGCTCTTACGGCAGCGATAAATTCAGCTGTCCAAAATTTCACTCTGGTAAATGATGGTGCAGAGTCCGCATACACAGAAACCAACTCATTTTTTATTTGCGTGGGCATATCGCCTTTCAAGAACAAATATTTAATTACAGTTTGATACTCTATGTTGTCCATTTTCATAAAAACACTCGAATTATCTCACTCAAACAACTGCTACATAACAACTGAGCATCCAAAATGGCTGAAACTTTGGTGGGTAACTGCCAACAGACGAACAACGACATTCATTAACTTTTATATATGAGAGCTACCATCTTATTGTTCAGGCCGGAAATTTTTCAGACCACCCTCGTATATTGATCACGCAAAGTGCGAATCTTATTTTTCACATCCCTTTGGGATCATTTTTATCCTGGTTATTTCTGTTGTTGCATTTTTCTTTTCCTGGATTACCATAATCCGAACCTTTCACTTTCCATAAACGCTCCTTGCTTTAAATTGGCTGAAAAGAATTAGTACTTCGTGACTCTACTCTAACGCAATTGCTGCTACTTTCGTGTACCAGAAAATACTGAGATGCAGTCGCCTCAAAGGTTTTAAAAGACAGATATCCTCTGCAGGACTGCTCCAACCGATATAAGAATATTCACACGCGACATATTTTACTGCGTGCTCTGTAATCATGCCCTACGTGCTATGACACTGCAGCACATTGCTATATGCGTGTGTACAACAACCAATACGAAAGAATTTGCACTGCAGCAAACGTAGTCCCTTATGATCCTTGCTTAGCGTCGAGTCGCAATGAAATTGCTTGATTCTCGGCGGAGAGTAAGGCATTGATTTCAGTAGTGGACTAGACACTATTTAACAGGACACCAGAATTCACAAATTCTCTTTGCACATAGATTTTAGTAGTGAATTTCTACTATATGATAGATGCAAGGCACATTTGACGTGTTTAGAATGACGTCAAATGAAAATTACGAAATAGCAATGCAAATATTGAAATGATCTGTTTTTTTATTTTCCTTGCATTTAGTGCTTAATCACTTTAAAATAATTATGTTGCACAATAAACGCTATACGACGTCTTTTCAATATTTATAATTTACACTTTTTCAAATTTTCATTTTAATGTATAAGCGTCAATACGGTTAATTAATGTGCTCTTTATGTAGACTTTAAAGCTTACAATGTCCTGACATTCATCTTCTAATATAAGGGAACACTCCGAAAAAAACCTTATCCAGATAACTTTCCGTAACCGAGATTCGAATTCTTGACAGTGAGGGAGACAGGATACCACCTAGGTTACAGTAGAGGGCATGTGTAGTTTTGAAAAGCGCGTGACATTAGTCATGTCACCGTTTTATTCCACCTTCTGTCAGTTTAGTGCAAATGAAATTCGCCTAACTGAATGCAAGTTTCAGAGCAACATGTAAACGAAGGACATATTTCAAATTTAATTTTGACACGTTTGGGTCTGCCCATGCGTATGCATTTTCACTACTGAAAACAACTGTTTGCTGAAGTATGATAACCGAAACATACTGCGACTTAAGCTGCATGATTATTAAGTCGTGGTATTGTTTAATGAACAAAATTCTTATTAGACCACACTTGTCATTTTTCTTTTGTTTCTTTGGTCACACAACTGGTCCGTAAGTTCCAATTGTAAATCTATAGGGAAGATGTTTAGCTAGTACGTAAGGGTCGATCCCATTCAAAATGAATATTAAGTACATAAGGTAAACTTATAAATTAATAGAACCGTTCAAATGAACATACTTAAACATTGAGACAAACATTCAATTACTTAAATGAAAATTTAGAAGCTGACGAGCAATCAGGAGCGAATCCCTGAGGCTTACGAGAGGGGAATCCTTAACGCCACAACACCTATCCCTATAGTGTAGCTTTATCTGGGTGGTTTAAAAGATCTGTTATTTTTCTCAAGCTTTAGTTTTAGGGCGTAGGTTACCCTAACCTTCTGGGCTTAGGTCTCGTGTGTGTTCATCCGCCAATTGGTGACCACACACAATGCTGTCTGCACCCGGCCGCCCATTTGAGGGTAACTGAAGGCAGATCACCATTACCCGCCTCGGTAGCGTGCATGGTAGCGTGTCTGCCTCACGTTCAAGAGGTCTCGAGTTTGAATCTCGGTTAGGGAGAATAACCTAGATCAGACTTTCCGGGGTTTTCCCGTATTGCGATAGACGAATGTCAGGTAACTTTAAGCTCCATGGACCCCGGACTCATTTGAGCATCATTTCATTCATCATCCGAAATGACTTAACGTTGAAGGACGTAAATTTAAAAAAAGACCACCATTGATCACAGGGATTAGGAATCTGGGTGGATTTAGCTTACCAGGTTCATTTCTGGTCATTAGGATGGAGGTAGCTGGGAATATAGGCCATGCTCACACAAAGGTGCCCATAGCGTCTTTGGGAAGTTTGAGCTTTTCCTCTTACGATGTGCTTTAATGTCGTAGTAACCTGGAGTATTCACTAACTGATTGTGGTGGGCTACGATTTTGTTATGGATGTTTCGAGATATCACTTTCCCTCTCTCACAATGTCCCCAATTTACATGAGTCCGGAGGATGTGACCTGTGATCAAGGAAGAGAGGGAGGTACTTGGCAGAGGTAATCCATTGGATATGCCAATGCTCCAACCTCAGCTACCGTTTGGGCAGCAGCGTCCAGTAGAAGTCTTCTTCGCCAGTAGAAGAGCCGAGCTCTTCCTTGGGCTGATTTTTATCCTTCACCTCTCAAACAAGTGGCTGATTGCTTGGAGCTGGCGTTGTAAGGTTGGGGGGCGAACAAAAACCAACACTTATACTTTGCGCCATTATAAGTACGTCATCCGCGTATTGACACTTCATAGTCTGGGGTTCCGAGAGGAAGTCAGACATTTAGGTTGCAAAGAGTAGCGATGATAGTACATAACCCTGCAGTACTCCTGCAGCTGTGGATCTGATTATTGAAAGCCGTCCTTCCACTCTCACTCTGAAAGTGCAGTACTGAAGGAAGCTGCTTATCAGTGCGGTATAGGGCTGAGGGATATTAACTTCCTTGAGTTTGTACAACCTGATGTCATGTTGGCAAAGGCTTTATCCACGTCCAGCAGCACCGCAATTATTTTGCTGTTTTTCTGGAAATCAACCGCCACCCTCTCGTCCAGTCTCAGTGGCTCAAATGTCATGTAGTGCCGATGAGGAAAACTAAACTGATGATCTGGAAGGAGTTACCTCTCCTCAAATAGTGTATGACTGGCCAGGACAAATCGTTCGAAGATTTTCAAGACAATCAGGAGTATACGTATGGATCGGTAACGGGAAGACGAGACCCTTGCCAGGTTTCTAGATGCAGCGCATCCACACTTCTTTCAAACCTTCTGTAAGTCACGATAGTGAGAGCATGCATTGAAAATCCTCGCCAAATGGACGACGGCGCTTTTGAGAGCTACTGTAGCATGTGTGCTGTGACGCAATCATGACCGGGGATTTATATTCGTTCAGTTTTCGAAATTCAGAAGCCACCACATTCGGGGTGACTATAGTGAATTGGATTTTCTCCTGTTGCCCCTGTGGCTTCTCATACAGGTATTCTTCTGCAGCTTCCACGAGTTCAGTAAATTCCTTATTCTTGGAGTTTTCTCTTAGTACAAACTGACAATCTAGATGGTCTTCAAACATTGTAGCTTAATCCTGAGTCTCAAATGCGTGTCTCCCACGAGTGCGATGCAGAGGATACTGCTATTGAATTTTGTAACTTCTGAGCAATTGAATTAACCACCAGGGTTCTTTATCCTGAAAGATAACATTTGCCACTGCCTCCCAGGCCATCTTTCTAAGGGCGCGGAGCAGTACTTTGCCAGGAGCCTAAAATACTGCTAAACTGCTCCTGTTCTGGGATGACGGAAACGTTGCCATAGCTTTCGGACAGCCTCTTGGCTTTTGACCACTGCCGGTCTCATTTGGGATAGTTCTTGGGTTGAATTTGGTTTTGGGAATACGGTGAGTGTGTACACTACGTATCGCCGCCACCTCCAGCGCCACGAAATAATAGAGGCGTGGACGTGGTTTGACAATTTTGGTTCAGTTCAGGGATGGGTGCTTCTCAGACAACCTCAATTTTCCAGTCTGGAGCTATCAGGTGGAACTCGGAAACTCATCTGATTGCGATGTGGTAATCATTGTGAATGAGACCAGATATATATAGAAATATATAGAAATCTACGTCCTCCAACGTTAAGTCATATCGGACGATGAATGGAATGGGTGAAATGATGCTCAAATGAGCCCGAAGTCCATACAGCTTAGAGTTTGTCAGGATAAGGGAAAATCACGGAAAAAACCTTATCCAGGTAACTCACCCTGACCGAGATTCGAACTCGGGACCTCTTGAGCGTGAGGTAGACATTCTACCACCACGCTACCGAGGCGGTCGAGACCAGAGACTTAATGGAACGATGTGTTTTGAATAGTGATGGGTAGAATAGAATACTTTTGAGAATCGAATACACTGTAATCTAATAATTTGAAGAATCGAAACTTTTATTCGAATGCAAGTTCTCGGATGAAATCACTCGGATGACGTCACATGCCGTGAATCGAGAACACTTGTCCGCATTCAAATGCAAGTTCTCAAATTACTTCACATGCTGCGAATGGATTTCATTTGTTTGTATTCGAATACAAGTTCTCAGATGAAATCATTCGGATGACGTCACATGTTGTGAATCGAGAACACTTGCCCACATTCGAATGCAAGTTCTCGGATGAAATCATTCGAATGACGTCATATGCTGTGAATCGAGAACACTTGCCCGCATTCGAATGCAAGTTCTCGGATGACATCACATGCTGCGAATCGACTTCATTTTCTTGTATTCGAAATCAAAGCCTCGGATGCTACAAACGAGATCTTTTGCTTGCATTAGAATGCAAGTTCTCGGATGATGTCAATAGGCCGCGCAGTGGATCAGTGGTTAGACCGCTTGGCTCTCACCAAGGCGGCTCGGGTTCGATCCCAGGCGACCGCAAAGTGAGATTTGTTGTGGACAACACGAAGCTGGGGCGGGTTTTCTCCGGAACCTCCGGTTTCTCCCGCCATCTCATTCCACCGGTGCTCATCTTCATCTCATGTATCATCAGTGTCCCCGCCTGCAGTGCCGTATGTAGTAAAAGCGGGCGTTAAACACTACACATTTCGGATGATGTCATGCTGCAAATCGATTTCACTTGCCTGTATTCGAAATAGGTTCTCGGATACCACATACGAGAACATTTGCATGTATTCACTGCAAGTGCTCGGGGTCGCTGGAGCGGATATATCTCGCGTTCCGCTGCGTAGCGGGTCCCGGGTTCGAGTGTCATCGTTCGAGAGCATCTCTAGCGTAAGAGGAGTCAAGTCTTCTGGGGTTTCAGATACATGTGTTAAGGGTCTATTGTTTATAACTGATTCAACATCACATAATGTCGTATGTAATTCCTCGTAAGTGAGGACAAATTTTTCTAGCATTCTCTTCAGTAGAACTTTTATGGATCACACTAGACGCTCCCACCATGCTCCCCACAGGGAGGGTTCAATTTCCATTCGATTCTTTGAAATCCACATTCGAGTTGTATCTTCTGAATGTCTTGAGCTTTCAGAGCGTTACGGGCTCCAATAAAATTAGTACCATTATCTGAATAAATAATGTAAGGACGACCTCATCTAGCTATGAAACGACGCATAGTGTGAAAAATTCCTTCTGTACTGAGATTTGATGTCAATTCTAAATGAACAGCTCTGTACACAGTAAATGTGTATAGAACAATCCACACCTATTTCGTGTTTAGCAATAGTGGACCTGCAAGATCAACTTTTTGCGGTTAACTGGTTATGGTGCAGTGTTCGTCTGTATTCGTTTAGCCTTTTGCCGTCTACATTGAACACATTTAAACAGTATAGTGTTTATGGTTATTCTATTCTGAATTATCCAGAACTTCATTCGATGCCATGTCATCAAATATCGTATACCTGCATGACAATGTAATTGATGCTGTTCTTCGATAAGTGCATCAACTACCTTGTGTTTCCTAGGGAGCAACAGTGGATAACGAAAACTTAAAAGAAAAAATCACCACGCATAATGATTTTTGTCTTGACACGTATAAGATCTGCTTCATCTGTAACAACCTGAATACCCTCAATATCATTACTGTTTTGAGGAAAGGATTCCTACTACACACTGTGAATTAAAGTAAACTCAGCTTGTTTTAATTCCTAAAATGAAAGGGTACCAGAGTTTCTCGAGGTATCTCTCTTTGCATTATTTATAAATCTCCTAATCCAACCTATACTTCTCACCATCTGTGAAAATGTGTAACTCGTGAGGACTTCCAGGTTTATCATAGTCAAACTCTTCTCAGTTTTTCTCTTCTCAACGACTATTACTTTTTCACCTGTGTCATTTTCGCCAGAGTTACAAGGCCTGTAAATTTTAGCCATTCAGGACCTTCCCACCATTTTGACATTAATAGTTCATAAGGATAACAACCACGCGGTGCTAAGTCTGCACGATTATGCACACTAGAAATATGTCTCCAAATCTCTGGTCTAGTCAGTTTGTTGATTTATTGTACCCTGTTCCCTACAAATGTTGCCCAAGTTTCATTTCTTCTTATCTAAGCTAGTGCTGTAGTGGAATCTGTCCAAAAATATTCTTTTGTATCTTCTAGAGATAGTGCTTTCCGCAGTAAAGCAGCAGGCCGAATTCCTATCAAGCAACCCAAGAGCTCTAACCGCGGTATTGTTACAACTTTCAGTGGAGCGACACGTGTCTTGGCCATCATTAGTTGTATCATTAATTATTTATTCGTCTGGGTGCTCAAATAATTAACAGCTGCATATGCATAACGACTAGCATCTGTGGATGTATGCAACGACCAGTATCGTCTATCCATTACTCCATCAGTAGCTAAACGTTGAATCTTTATTTTACTCAACAATGGTATTTCTTCGTATCGCTTACAAAACTCTCTGGCCAGATCTTCCGAAATGGGTAAATTCCAGTGTGATTTAACTGCACTCTTATTAGACTTACATGCAATATTACTTTGCCACAACTTCTGTAAAAGTATCTTAAATGGCAGAATTGCAGGACAAAGAAAACCTATTATATCAAAGGTTCTTTGTACCGGCTAAAGAATAACCCTCTTTGTCAATACACTTGGAAGATCCTGTAATTTCAAAGGTAATTCCACTTCCAATGTGTCTAACCGCTTATTTCACAGAAGACTTAAAACTTTCGAGTAGGGTTCATTTCTTGTTTCACAACTCAAATTGAAATTGTCGTCGCGATATGGTGTTTGCTCATATGTTTGTACCCAACATCTTAACTCCATTTTAGTTTCAGACCATATACGTGTACTATTGTTGCGAAACTCCTGATAGTCATCCAAAGACTGAACTGATGTAACACAATTGACTACATACAACGATTTTTTCATCTTAATGACGAATGCCTCTTCTTCTTTACTTGAATTTGAAAGATGATAGTCTATAACAGCTCCTAGAATGAAAGGGCTGGATGAAACTCCAAATACTACCCTCTTGTGTCTTAGTACTTAAGTCTCGTCTTCGTGTGATCCTCCCACCATAGAAACCGTAAAAAATCTGTATCTTTTTCTTGTACTCATCTGAAAAGCCTTTCTCATATCTGAAATAAATCCAAACTTCTTTTCACGATACCTCATTAAAAGTTCTGGAATTTCTTGTATGTAGTTGGGACCCTCTCTAAACAATCATTGAGAGAGACTCCTTCAACTGTCTTACAAGAAGCGTCAAACACAGGACGTATGGGAGTGGTTTCACTAGATTCTTTGAACACTGGACAATGTGGAAGGTAATGGCACCTCTTTTCTAACTCTTCTATAGGTACTTCTTCTATAAAACCTTCTCGTTCCCAAACTTCAAAAATCTCGCCATACTTAGAGAAAACGTTTACTTTCTCTAACCTGTTTGACGCTGACCAAGGTCTATTCTCGGCAACTTGCTTGTTACTCGACAGCTCAGGATGTCCATTGGCCCTTGGCATTCCTACCACGTAACGACCATCTCTATTTCTCTTCAAGGTACTTAGAAGATAATCCCTTGCTTCTTCATCTCGAGCTGCTAATGACTGTACCACTACAGAATCCGAAATACCAATAGTTTCAAGGTCCCATAACTGTGTAATAGATGCATCATTGCAAGACATTGTTATGGTAAGGTTGACCATATTAGTTTCAGATGGTTCGTCAAGTCTCTCACCTCCTAGCGTCCAACCTAATTTTGTTTCTACAGCAGTAAGTCCATTCGATAATGGAACAATTTCTCCTGTTAGAATATCTGCGTTGACATGCATCCCTATGAGTAACACAATCTCAGGAAAATTTTCTCCAAAGTCACTCATCCAGATCTTCTCTTCCCTCAGTTCTTCCACCAGTCTTGTAGAAATCTTTTAATATACGTTGGTTAAACTGACAAATCTTTTCTGTATCTCTCACTTGGATTTCACAAAGGTATTGGCTTTCCATCTTTTGTACTTTCAAGTTATACTTCAGATGTCTTACTTTCGACGTCTGGCTGCCTCCAAAATGAAAATGAGTCATTGACTCTTCAGCAACAGCGTTTAACTCCAGATCGTCTGCTGTACTCTTGAGTAAGTAGAAACGTTGAGAACCACAATCCAGAAATGCTCTAATCGTCTTGGTTTTGTGTTTTCCATATATAGTAACCATCAGAGTCTAAAGTACTTACTATCTTGTTAGTGCATATACAGTTGACCATATCTGAGGTAATGGCATATTTCTCTGTCTTTAACTTCTCTGAAGCACCGTTTTCATATGTGTTGTTTTTATCTAAAAGATTGGCACACATCACTGCCATATGTTTCCGATGGCAGATGAAACATTTCACCTTTGCTTTGCAATTAATAGCCATATTATTTGGCCTCAGACAGTTATAACAACATTTCTTCTCCGTGGCCTTGATTTTTCTATCCGCCAAAGTCATGAAATGGGTGGAAAAGCATTCCTTACTCGAGTGGTTTTTCTTGGAGAAGATACATATTCCAAGTTGCCATAATGAAGAGCAGCTACAGAAGGTATACTGTTGCATTTATTCGTCTGCTTTTCTCTCTCTCCTTCGAACGACTGACACAACTTTCCTCTCCTTCTTTTACTAAAGAATTTTCAAATCCAGATTGGGCTAACATGATTTGTTGCTCACTTCGGACTTCCATTTAAAAAATTCCATTAAACAATCAAATCATGATTGTGAACTGTTTTCTTGGTTTTCTGTTATTCTATAACTTCTCTGCCATGCTTGCAAAGTTTCTTTAGGGAGGCTCGATTTAACAAGAGGGAGCAATCACAAACTTGGATCTGCAGAATCAAGCTCTAGCATCTTTAACATTCGAAGCTGAGATTCCAACTTGATCATCAGCGTCAACAATGGCAGCTTTTCCTTGCTTGTTGCATTTGGAAAACTAACTTGAGTAGTTCTCTCACATACACTTGAACGAGTAAATCCTTTCTTCCAAAAGTTTGGTTAGTGCTTCAATTGCCTTGTGTAGTTCTCCGCTATTTGTGAATAACAGACAACAATTTCTCTTGCATCGGATCCAGGTTTCATAGCTAGTAGCAGATATTGAAACTTGTCACTACCATGCAAATTCTCATCTTCATGAATTTTCTTGAATTGAGACCAGAGACCAATCCACTTTTTTAAATCCCCTTTAAATGTTTTAAGTTCGATTCTGGGCAACTTAAAAGACCTATTTTTGTCTTCTGTTGGTAGGTTAAACTCTCTGTAACATTCATTCACAGAAGAAATATTTTAAGCATCCTCGGATGTTGTGTTGGCCGCTAAGGTCTTGTCTACCTGAAATCTCATATTCTCAAATTGTGTACAATATTCTTCAACCTTATCAAGTTCTTCTAAAATATTTTCTTCACTCGCATCGTTATCTAATAACATGTCCATAATCTTTTCATTCCATCCACTCATTTCTTTCATAAATTCTTCAAGTCGCCGGAAAATAACTTTCATACGATCGTAATCCTCAGACCTCATAATCTCTTTGGCGAGGAAGCCATTTATTTCGTTAACTTTCCTGGTGAACAGAGTCCTCACTGGTCGTCTAGCTTTTGTAATTTTCTCCATTTCTTAAGTTATTGGTGTTTAATCTGCACCAATTCCAATACTATCTTTTTCTAAATGCGATCTTCACACAAGTTTAATATACGGCATCAAATATTCACGATAATCGTTCTTCACTCACACATTTTTAATCAAATAGAAGCTTTTAATGTTTTAATCTTACCATATAGTCATGAAGATCACGTCGGGGTCACCAAAATGTTGACAATAACATTAAATGTATAATAATGTTTTGTAATAAATTTATTTCGACCGTGTTAGACCCTATTTATTTGACATAGCAGCAACATAGTAACTTAAATAGTAACATCATAGTGAACAAAGAACTAACGAAAATCGTCAAATGAGCCAATTTATAACAAGCTGCTTCACTCGTCATTGCCAGTAAATTAGCATTTTGTACGTTAAACCTTTCTTTCATGTTCTTGAAATACTGGGCAATATTGTACACTATTTCACGAGTCTGACCTCTGAGTGGCCTCCCGGAAATGCAAGAAGACTTTGAAGACTGACAATACATTTTTCTGGGCGTTTTTAATACGCCTCGGAAATCAAAACAGCATTATAATACAGGCGTTTCGTGAGGTTTGCGCTCTTTTGCATATGAGTGTGAGTGAGTGAGTGAGTGAGTGAGTGAGTGAGTGTGTGGTGTTTATACGAGAAAAGAGGGGAAGGAAAATGAAATGTGTAGTGTTTAACGCCCGTTTTTACTACATACGGCACCGCAGGCGATGACACTGATGATACACGAGATGAAGATGGAGCACCGGTGGAATGAGATGGCGTTGGAAACCGGATATCCCGGAGAAAACCCGCCCCAGCGCCGTGTTGTCCACTACAAATCTCACTTTGCGGTCACCTGGGATCGAACCCGGGCCGCGTTGGTGAGAGCCAAGAGGTCTAACCACTGAGCCACGGCGCGGCCGAGGGGAAGGAGGCATGATGGTTTAATGGTGAGGAGGGAGAAGGTTCTGCTCGCGCATGGGCACACTGACTGCATTTTTTTGCGGTCTACCTATAGTTTGCGTAATGAATTTTAATTCGACCATCAAAGACTATGCACAGAAGTAGTAACGAAGGTTGCAGAGTAATAATTCAATACCAAAACGAGTTTATTTCGGGATAGGGAAAAGAGGACGCAGAAACTGTTTTACTTTGTTGAATACATAAACCTTAAATTCATTAGATTTGGCTGTCCGAATATAAAACATAGTTGTAACTTAACATATATAAAATAAACTCGAGTATGGGGTTGGCTATCGTCACTACGTGTATGTTATTACGATTTGTATGGTCAAGTCGTTGGAAATCTGTTTTGTTTGTTTGCTTCTTTCCTTCTTTGTTTCTTGTTTTTAAGTTTTAAGGCCTTTTAACAGGTTACGCTATGTCAAACGATGAATGAAATGGCCACAATGAGCTCCAATGAAGAGTTATCCAGCATTTATATTTCAGGATAAAGGAAAACCACGGATAAAACCTTATCCATGTAGCTCACCCTAACCGAGATTCGAACTCGGAACCCCTTAAATGTGAGGCAGAATCGGTATCTCCACACCAGCGATGTGAGTGAATATTTGTCTAGTTCTGAATAAAGCTTAGACTGTTCCTCTTCTCAAATGCTAATTCGGTGCTGCTTTGCCACTCTATAATTTTCTGCACAAAATTTTTCCTCATTCTCTCTATCTGTAGATAGTGTATTTTAAAAACATTTTGTTCACAATAACACTTATCTTGTGCAATTTCAGTATAAATAATTGATATTTAACGTCAAAGAAAACTTCTGTCAGTTGATTAAAAAATGGTGTCGCAAGCGTTATTCTTTTCTCGGCTCACATACTGTCATGTAGAAGACGCACACTTGGTAGTTAGGTACAGATGAATTATTTTATCTGGACAGGAATCCTCCGCGGTAGGGATGAGTAACAAATGTGGTGGGGATAGGCACCTCACGCCACAATGCGCCACGCGTAAGATTGCAAGAGGGGAGCACGCTGCATAGGTTGACTAAAAACTAATCTTACCTTTTTCAAGTCAAGGCTCATTCTCGAAGATCTGCGTAGCCAGTATTGCAGCTCTTCTAAATTAAGGCAGCAACTCCACTGACACCAAATGGCGATTCGTCGTCTTCATCCTCTGCCTGTTGGTGATGTTCTGGCCCATCTTCATCCTCTTCATACTGATCTTCAGCTTCACCATCATTTTCTTCCTGTTCACGGTCACTATCACCACTGTCACCATTTAAGTGAATAACTAACTCCTCTCCTGCGTCTAGAAGTCCCTCGATTTTCATATATTCCACTTCGACTTTCCTTACATGTTTGCATGCTTTTTGCCATTCTTCTACTGTTATTGATTTCATTTTTTCATCTCTAAGTTTAATTATATCATCCATTTTAAAAGAAACATGTTTGGAATCCCAATTTTTTAGTGTGGCCCATATTAGTTCTGTGGGATTCAATTCCGAATGGTAGGGAGGTAGTCTTAGGACAGTATGATTGTGCCCCTCAAGTATTTTATCTATTTTATAAGAAGGTGCTGGTTTTAGGGGTAGAATAAGCTGATAAATTTCGGGGTTTCTTTGGTTCGAAAAATTAGTGTTTTTGAACTCATCTTCAGTCATGTGTCCCTTTAGCCAGGATATCATTTGATCTCTTCTAGAGCGTGAATTTGGATGTTTTTCAGTTTGCACGTTGTGATATGGTCGTTATCTATAACTAGCACAGATCTAGGAGCCAGGTTAGGAATAAGCTTTTCTTAAATCCATTTTTGGTAATTGTTCTAATTCATATTGTCGTGGTAATCTCCACGCTTTTGTTGGGCCTTAAATCGTACATAGGCATTTGGAACAAAACCCAGTTCTCCTCCAGCATGCACGATTACCAACTGCTGGCCTTTCAACATTGGTGCAAAGGGTCCTTGTAGCGAGTTATCACTCCAAGCATATGACGTTGTGTGTGCTGTATTGATGTAAGTCTCATCCATATAAACTATATTGCGACCTTCATTGCGGTATCTTTGAATATCTCGCAGATATTTAAGTCTTTTTGCCCGTATGTTATGATGTTTCATTAAAATTAGTCTGTTGCGTTTGGTTTTATTCCATCTAAATCCCAGCTTCAAAAGAACTTTCCTTAATGTTGAGACACTGCCTTGGAAGTCAATGGAATTTTGCAGCTTCATAAGTACTTTATTCAGAGTCAATCGTTCTTTTTCTGTGATGTAAAAGTTAGTGACAGTTCGCCTAACTACTTCTTCATTAAAGTGATCCAAATTATATTTTGTGCATGTTCTAGATTTTTGTTTACCTGAGGTAGAAAATGACGTCGTTGCACCAGAATCAATGGTTTTCGTTTTCCTAATAATTCTTCTAACACTGCTTACAGACACACCTGTTGCCTCTAATACCCTTTTCCAGATTTTCCGAGCAGACCCAGACCCTTGTTCCTTTTTCATAAATGTATACACATTGCTTATTACTTATCATGTTTGAGAAAGTAGCACCTTATTTCCTAATTTGCTGCTAGGAGGCGCCATTTCTAAATGTTCTCTTGGAACCAGGAAACACGCACTTTTTGAAACAAGGTGTAGTGTCACTCAGTAGCTCTGCATGTGTTCACTTGCTCGCAACCGATACGGAACTGACCTGACCTCCCCTCCAGTTAAAACCGTTCTGAAGTAGACTCGTCCAGATACCACTGCGCATCGCTCTGCTCTTTTCAAGATAAAAAAATACATCTTCTCTTAGATAATTATTTTTACTAACAATATTGTTTAAGGTTTAGTATCACAATGAATACAAATAAATGGAAGTTGTTTTACGAATGATTTCTTTTTCATATACATACCGAAATATCTTAAACAGAAAAATATGTAAACTGGCTTCATCTAACACAGTCTAAACCGTGAAGGTTTACATAGGTACCGTTAGATGAAGCCAGTTTACATATTTTTTTTCTGTTAAAATTAATTCGGTATTTATATGAAAAAGAAATCATTTGTAAAATAAATTCAATTTATTTGCATTTATTGTGATATTAAACCTTAAAAATATAGTCACGGTATACTCTCTGTCCTAAAAGCCCATGGCAGCGGCCTCTACTACGCCCAACAACTCCCGAGAAAAGTCGACTGTCCAGGACGAAAAACAAATTGGTTTTGGGGATGGCTTGAATGCCCTCTATCAGGTGGACAAGTGGTGCAATATCAGCCTCTCGAAAAGGTTGGTGAGAACTGAAAGGAGACTAATGGAACGGTAGTTGCTTGGATGGACTGGGTCTTTGCGTTTCTTCAAAAAGCATATCAACAAGGCTCTCCACTGATCTGGAAAGTGGTACAGAGTAACAAGGCACATGTTGAAGACACGTGTAAAAAAGATTTGAAGGGAAGATGACGAAGCATGGTGTGTGTAAACAGGCAGGTTCCGCAGACTTTTTGGGATTGAGGTGTTGCCGTGTGCCCTGGAGTTCGCTGAGTTTGATAACGGGGAATCAATGCGCCTCAGCAAACATCCTGCCCAACAGGGTTGGAGAAGCCTATGTCCCGGAGGTCATTTCGCGGCCTCCTGGCCCTCTCAAGGTATTTGACAAACGCGTTTGCTTTGGATTGGCGTTCATCAGCCACTCCCTGAGTGCCTTGGATGGAAAATTTTGGTGATGCTCCGCGGTTTCGAAGGCTTTTTGCAACGTTCCACACGCCGCCATTTTCCAGGCTCACACAAGACATTATCTCCTTCCACGCGCGCATTCTATGCTCTCGAGTCGAAGTTGGACCTCGCGGCGTAATCGCCACAGAAACACTATTGTGCAGCATGCGCTGGCAATTAGAAGGGCCTCGGAGATCAGTAGGATGAGGAGTTCTAGACGGAGAGTGGCTGGGGTGTGAACAGTTAGGTTGTGAACAGTTCGCACTACGATGGAATGGATGACACTGCTATGTCAAGGGTTGGGATGTTACTGATAGAAGTATAAAAATACGAACACCTCAAATTCACCCCGACGTTTGACGGCATAAGCGATAAGAAGGAGAAGAAAAAGTAGAATACCTCAAATTCGGTAGGCAATTACGTTTGTCACTATGCCAACACTTAGTTTCGTAGGTTTACCCTTATTGACGTCTCCGGTGTACAGTTCTTATTGTAAAAATATTTTTGTAATGTTTTGGTGCTGTTGATTGTAAAACGACGTTTATTTTTGAAAAAATCGAAAATATTTTCAGGGAGTATTGCAGTTATACATATTAACAGAATTAGAATGTCCGAGTGGTTTGTAAGAATGGTAATGGTTACATCCAAATAAATAGGTACATCTAAGTGATATTCCAATATTGCCCAATTTCACCAACAAATGTTAAGACTTAACACGTGTTTAGGAATAGTTAAAACAAAAGTTGCATTTCACCAACATGTGTTAGCGTAACACTCGTGTTAAATCTCATGTTAAACTAACAAGCCGAATTTCTAATGTTAAGTCCTTAACAATTGTAAATAGTCAAGATGGCGAGCATGAACTCAGCTGTTGATGTCGATTTGCTATATTTAAGATCGTCTAAATGGCATTCATAATAGAGTACGGCCTATAAGGAGAAATGATTTTGAGGAACTATCCGAAGAAAATTGTTTTACGGAGGTATAGACTATCGAAGCATGTTGCTATGAAGGTTACTGTGGAAGTACAAGAGAGGTTGGAACATGCATCGAAAGGAATATGGCGATCTCGCCTTTGATTCAAGTATCAATAACCTTGCGATTTTATAATTCACTGAATTATGTGGATAATACATTGTCCACCTCCCGTCTTGAAACGTTAAAGTCACTTGCCCTTCTTCACTCCTCGTTATAAATTTACGTAATACTGAGTTAGAACATGTATCGAAGGGAATATGACTATCTCACCTTAGCTTCAAGTATTAGTAACCTTGCGGATTTATAGTTCACTGAATTATGTGGATAATACACTGTCCACCTGCCGTCTTGAAACGTTCAAGTCACTTGTCCTTCTTCGCACCTCGTTTTAAATTTATAATGAGTTAGAATATACATCGAAAGGAATATGCCGATCTCGCCTTTGCTTCAAGTATTAATAACTTTGCGATTTTATAATTTACTGAACTATGTGGATAATACATTGTTCACCTCCCGTCTTGAAACGTTTAAGGCACTTGTTTTTCGTACCTCGTTTTAAATTTACGTAATACTGATAAGTTGTTTGGTGCTTGTAGTAGTGTCACATGCATTTGAATTAAAATCGTTTCCAATATTTTCCCCGCGACATCTTTCTCTTTTACATTCACTGCATCCGTCCTCTTATTTTCCACGATATCCTTACACTTCGTCACCATTTCAATTAACAATTCTTTCTCCATCGATGAGAAATTTGTCTCACGGCTTTATGAGTTTGTTCATCCGCCATTTGTGCAGACGAAAATGAAAACAAAAGCGCATCGGAGTACGTTCAGAAGATCATCCATAACCTTCTATAGCTGTGATATTTACAAGTTTCTTGGCGTCAACACAGGTTTGTTAACATTTTAAGAAAACAGGTTGGTGGAATGCAAGAAATTTAGCATTAGTTTTAGCGCTGTGACAATTGTTACGTTACATTTGTTAACGTCGATTTGAACATCTGTTGGTGAAATCGGGCATATATGTTATATTTTTACTGTACAAAATGCTTTAAAGGAATAGCTCTTCGGCTTATGTATTGAATTGTGTTTTCATCCTTTGGGACAATGTACATTTTTTTTGGATACGTCGTTTTGTGAAATATATACAGCCATTTTAAACCTATGTACAACAACAGCAGTTTCAAACATAAATACAATAGATAACGATTAGTTACACAAAATTTAAGTCTTTAATAGCTACTTATTCACTATATACACTTGAATACATATTATAGGGAAGAATAGTTCACATGCCAACTACAACACTCTGCATATTCTTTTATAGAATAAAATGTATGCAATAGTAGGAATTATTTTAATTGTTTTTTAAAGTGATTAATCTCGGTGATTTATTTAATGTTCTGGAAAGTATGTTCAATAATTTGATGCCCATGTTTTAACATTATTTTTAGTTATACTGGTTCTACAGAACTGATTGTATAAGACATTCTTTTGTCGAATGTTATGTTGTGATGGAGATTTTGATTTGTTTCTATGTCAAGAGCTCTTATTGACTATAGCAGTTGGTGCGTTTGTTTAGCCAAAATTACCAGTACATAATGCCACTAATTCTCTCTTATTTTGTTAGCAGGTTCATTGGAATAGCCTGCATTCATCTTGAAAACAGCTTCAACAATTGACTCTGCAACTGGATCAATTGCCTTACAAGAATGGGAACGTATCTCTCTGCTTTCGTTCAATGTGCCGTATTACATCGCACATGCAGTTCCACCTTCTAAACGGCTGTGCCAGAGAGTGAAAATTTACTATGGCTGACTGAAAATAAAGATGAGTCAATAAATCAGCATTGTATTTGAATCTGGGTGTGTGATCTAAAAATTTTAGCACTGACGGAGGAGAGTTTAGTTTGTAGTGTGTTGGAAGAGTGGAAAAGTGGTTACAATGAACGGGCTGAGTTTAAGTGAGCTGTGCTGTTTGTTTTGTTGTCCTCCTTGTCCAACAAGAATTGCTGCCAAACTGGCATTCCTACCACCAGAACCTACATATAATTTTCTTGCAGATGAAACTGGTTCAAAATTTAGTTTGAACCTCACAGAACGGGCAGAATGGCAATACTCTGAACGAGAAAAAGAAAATATTGAAGGCTTTTTTACTCGGACTTCTCGCGGTAATCGCATTGCATGTTTATTCGTAAGGTGCAGTGCAAATGCCAGATTTACCATTTTATTTTCACACGGTAATGCGGTTGATTTGGGACAAATGAGTAGTTTTTATTTAGGACTTGGTTCTCGGATCAACTGCAACATATTCAGTTACGATTACTCAGGTTATGGAGTGAGTACAGGAAAACCATCAGAAAAGAATCTGTATGCGGACATAGATGCAGCATGGCATGCACTTCGTACCAGGTATGGAATATCACCAGAAAATATAATATTATACGGACAAAGTATTGGAACTGTTCCAACAGTGGATTTGGCATCAAGATATGAAGTTGGAGCAGTCATTCTTCACTCACCTCTAATGTCAGGCATGAGAGTGGCCTTTCCAAACACCAAGAGGACTTGGTTCTTTGATGCCTTTCCTAGGTGATTATCATAGTTGTATTTAATAGCGTGTAGTATTTGTTGGGAATGCCAATGCTTTGAACTGCTGTTATCCAGAGCATAGAGTAATGGGAAATCTTTCACTGTCGCTACAAGAGTATACACACTTTGCTGTGTTGTGGTGCAAGGTTAATAGATTTTAGCAAAATAGAATCTTTGCTGAAGTATATATAATATATACTTCGTGTTAAAGTTTATAAATCTCCACATATGCCTATATTGAAGTCTGTCTGCACACAGGAAGCAATGTCCTTGCTATAAGGTAATCAAGATTACTTGTAATCCAAAAAAGATAGAGCTATCATTGTTATTGTGATAAGGGAAAGAGGCACAAACTGGCATATAGGTATGTAATATATCAATAACCTTACTGTGTTCACATTGAAAGTCTGTATGACTCTTAGTTGCCTAATCCTTTCTGTTTATTAGAGCATAAGACTCCAAATCTGAGGTTCAAAGTCAGCTTTAAACTGCTCCATCTAAATGGAAAGCAAAGGGTGTCATTGTAGTACTACAAAAACAGGCTCCCGGGTTCGATTCCCGGCGGTGGGGATTTTTCTCCGACCAAGATAATTCCCCATGTTCCCCAGTCTGGAAGTATGAATGAGAGTGTGAATGTGTGCGTGATGTAATGATTAAAAACCAAAGATAAGGAGTTAACACCTTCGGTATGTTCCAAAGGAGAACGGCCGCCGATATGACCATAGTAGTTAAAGGAACAAGCAAACAAAAAAAAAAAAAAAAAAAAAAAACAGGCAGTTTTGTTTTCATATTTTACCATCTTAGTGTAGTGATATTAGATGACATGAGGAAAGGTGCAAATTTTTGTGACAAAATGCTTTAAGGGGATAGTATTTTCTTAAAATATTGCCCGTCTTTCTTCTATTTTACTTCTACTCCAACAATATATTTCAAATCTATATTTCTATTGCAGCTTTAATTACTGCAACAAACTGTGAAAGACTGTTTCCTACCATTTTAAATTTCCTCTTCTGCAACTGGTATCCATCTCCTAAATCGGCTCACTCTCCTTTTTTCGGCGGTTTTTGCTCTTTCTTCCAATATCTACAACTGGCATCTTCTATTTATCAGTCATGTATCTTGAATTAGGTCATTTCAATCCGTCTTTTCAGTTTCTCCTGTCCTTACTATTTCCCTCCGACGATCTTTTAAATAATATTCCTTTCTCGTAGGTTTCAATATTCCTATATTTATTTCATGAACTATATGCAAAGGGATTGAGGTCATAAGCTGCAAAGCATAGTCACAGAATGTTTTTACAAGAAGAAGAGTAAGCCATACCTACGAAATGATGACAGAGTGCAACCACATGATTTTGAAGCTAAGTGACAATGATGCACTTGGAAAAATGGGTATTATATATAACAAATTGCGGTGTATTTGAACAAGTATGACTTAAAGCACATCTTTATTAGCACTAATCCATTATTTTCACTTCAGTAGCAGAGGTTGTTTCATCACACTATTAAGATGCCCTCATTTATTCGTAACTTATGCATAGTCCCAAATATACACTTCCAGTATCATACAACTTACGTCAATTTCCATTAATGTTGCTTTTCATAAATTGATATGCAATGCGGGATACTTGTGCTGCCCTGTTACCAACAATTAAAGTGCCTGCCTCAGTAGCGTAGATGGTAGCATGTCTGCCTCATGTTCAGGAGGTCCCGAGTTCAAATCTCAGTCAGGGTGAGTTACCTGGATAAGGTTTTTTTCTGTGGTTTTCCCTTATCCTTCAAGACGAATGTCGGGTAGCTCTATGCTCCATGAAACCTGGACTCATTTGAGCATCATTTCACCCGTTCATTCACCATTTGATGTAACTTAACGTTGGAGGACGTGAATTACTTTTAAAAAAAAGGGTATGTTCCAAAGTCCACCTTCCCTAGTTAGTTTAGACTTTGGTTGGTAGGAGACATTTTGCATCTGTGTTGTTCATTAAAAATAATTGCCACATCTGAGAAAAACAATTGATGTGAGGGGAGTCCATTAAATCCTGTCATGGTAAATTGACAAGTTCCTCTTACATTGAAATTTTAGATAAAGTTGCATTAAGATTAGTGTATGTGTATATAATTGATTTTGAATATCACAATTTTCATGGATTGCACTGCAATACTTGGTTTGGTATTTTCTTCTACTTGTGTGCAATATTATCAAAATGTAGTATTTTTGTTAAATCTAGTGATTAATGTTGATAATATAAAGCATTTTAAAAATGGAAGAGAGATTTGTTATAGGCTTTCTGAGTGTTCACACCTCCTCTTAAGCTCTGTGATATATAGAATTTTGTTCTCTAAATGATCATCCTTCCGTATTCATCCAGATGGTATATAATATATAGCCATTATCTTAATTGCATAATTATTCTGAATAGATTTATTTTCAATCCAAAATAATGCTTGAAATTTTCATACAATAAAAGGAAAGAAATTATCAAAAGATGAAAAACCAATTTCTGTATATCAGAAATTCCTAAATATGTATGCAAGCTTCAATTTTGTACACGTTTTTCAGGTATGGTGTGTAATATATCAGTTTATTGGAAGTAAAAGTAGTTTGCTGTATTTATTTTGCAAAGAGTTGACAATATTCAATTCAAGGATGGCTCTGTTGCTGCATGTAGTTATTTCACCTCATTATAGTAGGCAAGTTAACATTATTTTGCTTCTGTATTGTCAGAAGTGAATCATTTATTCTATATATGTTATGTCCGTGCTGAGTTGTTAAGTTCGCCATTACATAAGTGCACTTTTGTCCAAGGGGTACACACAAGAGAAAGGAGATCAGTTAGCTGTTATTATTGTTTACTAATAACTCTGAAAGTACCTTAACCTCTATATAGCCAACATTATTCAAAGCCATACTGTAAAGTGCTGTGTTTCAGCTGCACTGATATGTGCATCATATAAGTAGGGATAGAAATTTTATGTTATTATTTTCTGTTTAATATGTGAGTTTATGCGTTGAAAACTTTCCCAATATGCATATAAATGTGCCTATATAAAACCTATTAAGTTATATTAGCATAAAGAAAAAATGGAACAGTGACCAGATCCAATTTTTTTATGATCTTTCATCAGAGTTAATACATTTTTGATCAGTGGTGGCAGCAGTGTTCAGTGTTGTGAAAGCACAATCTTAATAGTAATCTTTAAATTTTAATTTATTACTGAATTTATTATTATTATTATTATTATTATTATTATTATTATTATTATTATTATTATTTTTTTTTTTTTTTTTTTTTTTGGTGGAATCTGTCAAAATTCATGTTAAGGTCGCCACAGATTTTTTTATTTATTTAGTGATTTGACATGGCTGAGGATTGCTTCTATTTTGTTTAAGAAGGTATTAAAATGTCCTTATGGTGGCATTTATAGATGTGTAATAAGTATTATGGTCTAGCAAATCAATGGCACAGATTTCTAAACACTATTCTATGGAATAGTGGCAAGAGCCAGCTTTTCTGTGAACTGTCATTTTTTTCAACACTATCACACCGAGTGAAAATTCAACAGTTTTATGATAAAATCTGTTCATGTTACACAATATATGTGCCTGTGTTGATGTGCATGGTAGATTAGCGAAACAGATGTTTGGTCTGCTGGTTGCAAAGAAACTGGCAGCAATTTGTTCATAGTTTCATCACCAGAGAACAATAGATGATAATCAGACCTTCAAGATTGAAAATGGAACCAACGGCTTCCGAAACAATCCCTCAGTAATAAAAAATGTGATGGAGAGTTAAAAATCTGCTGCAAGTAGTTTTTCCAATTATTGCAAACGTCTTGTTGATCATGTATGCCTGAAATTAAAAAACATAGGTTACATTAAATGATCGATATTTCATTTCCGTCTTCACTTTGTTGTCTTCAACAAACTTTCTGCGCTGATGTATGGACTTATGTTGAAATGCCAGGCAAAGGTCTGGATACAGTGATGTTCCTGTTGCATCATTTCATAGTGTTGTTACTGTGGATTTTGATAATGGACTATTGCAGTACAGATACAGCAAAGACAACATAGCATGTCCACATGTTGCCCTTATACTGTAGAGTAGCGTACTTCCATAAAGTCCCTGGCAATGGCAACAATTCCAGTAGGCAAGCCGTTCAGCTGTCACATATGCAAACCTGTATGCACAAAAGTCAGTATGTTGTTGGTTACAGACAAGTAAAGTAATATACGGGACCAAGCTCTCTGTGGTTGCAGGATGCGGGGAAGTCTGTTAAGGGAGATAAACTGGTGGTGTGTGGCAGTGCTTGCGTAAACAGAAACTATAACAAGAGATGGTTATTGTTCCTTACACGGGCAAAGCAGACATCTGTTATGTAATCGATAGTCCATGATGAACCTTACTTATAGTATTTCTTGTATACTGCTGTTTATGAATATACGTTTAGGTAATTTTCTGAATATAATATTAATTAATATTTATGCCCTTATTTATCGTACTTAATTGAAATAAGTAAGAAACAAATAAATTGTAATTGATTTGAATGTGATCACAGAGCTTCCCTAAGCTCCTTAGAGTAGCACTCCAATGTCACACCTCTTGCCATTCCCACTGAGTTAGATAGGACTTGCTTCTAGGATAAGCTACTTTAAATGCAGGAACTTCATGGAAGTATGCGTACTCTACCATTCCATTGTGTTTTAATCACTTCATTGAAACTCCACATTTACATTTTGATGGCGAAATTCCACAACACAGCATCTTCTAGTTTGGAAAATAGGGACAGGAACATAGTGCATCTGTTAATATATTATATTGTTTAAAGCAAATGTCATGTAACTTTTGTTAGATGACACCTCATTTACATCTTTTGTGGATCTCCTTGTCATAAATGTTACATGGTTCGGCAACTAATTTCTCTAGTTTTTAGATTCACATCCTTCAAACATTGATTTTTGCAGAATATAATCTTAATGGGTGGTAGAACAGGCATAGCTCTGTACTTCAAACACATTTATACTTGGTTTTAGCCATTCAGTCTGGGTTACTTCTCTTGTAACTAAGCAGTAGAGGAAGAAAACATGGGAGAATTGCTCATTTTTATGCTTTTTGTTTTATTCATTAAAAGTTGAATAACAACTACAAATATTTCAGAAAGACCTAACATAGGAAACAAAATCAGAAGTGTTTCATTTATATGATATGCTATCCACTAGTTTTACCCTCTGATGTTACAGAAGCTGTATTTTTTGGTATACTACATGTTTATTGAGATAGGCATTTGCAGTAATGGTTTCATCAATCCTTTCATTTTAGTTACAAGAGTACATACTTTGCATAGTCACATCTTCAAAAAGAGATTGCTATGTTAACTTTTGAATTCCACTGTTCTGTTTCATAAGAAACAAAGGATTGGTGATATAACACTTAGAAACTAATATGATTAAGCTTTGGAAAACCCAAAGCTGTAGCAACAAATATTCTAGAATTGGTTAATATATTTGTCAATATTGAAATGTGCATTTTTTTTTACTGTAAGCTTTTTTCCCTCTATGGCTTACCAGTTGTAAACATTCATTCAAAGTTCATTCAGAATTTTACTGGCTTATTTGAAGTATTCTGCTTTATCTTCTTTTACCAGGAACAAAAAGCAATACTCTATATAGCAGAAGAAAATGGTTACAACAAAGGTCTGGTATTTAAGAACATTACAAAGGCTAAACTAAAGAAAACCATTAAGGAAGCAACCACATTCTTTTAAGAAAAAGAAAGCAACAACATATTCAGTGGATTCATGTACCAATCAAAAACATATAATAAATTAAAAATGATCTTAACTGAACAAAATATCATCTTGGCACCTACAAGTAGATACTCTGTATTAAAACTGTTAAATTCAAAAAGAAAAGATGAAATTCTACAAATTAATAGATCTGAAATATGCCAAATAAGTTGTAAGAAGTGAAAAATGCTACATGTCAAACTAAAAACTAAAAGCCAGACTCAAAGAGCACTTTAGAAACATAAAATTGAAAAAGGAAGATAAGTCAGAAGTAGCATTTCATTTTTGGAAAGGGGGGGAAAAAACCATGACATTGACCCAAATACAGAATTAAAGGGATGATAAACCAAAACAAACTGACAATGTGAGAGAACATATTAATATGGTAAAATAAGAACAGGTTAATGAACTTCAAAATCCCACCAGAGAGAAGAGAGCAGACAACAACAGGCAATAGTTCAACTTTGAGGTTAAAATGGATGCAACGGCTTCCTAAAGTATCCCTCAATAATATATAAATGTAAGTGACAAAGTGTTAAAAACCAACTGCGAGGGTTGTTCAATATATAATGTCCCACTTTTTTTCTCTTAACATATTTATTGTTAATAATCACAATTGGATGACAATATACATCAATATGTCTTCTTTATGTCTTAATTTTCTACATAGTCATCACATTCTATGGGCTTACACCAACATTGTGGGAGAGCATGTATTCCCTGCTGGTAAAAGCTCTGAACCGTAGGCATAGCCATGTTTTCACTGAATGAATGACATTCTCATCTTCAAAGTGTGTCCCCCGTAGAGAATCTTTAAGTGGTCCAAAGAGATGTCCAAGGGTGCCAGGTCTGGACTCTATGTTTTTTTGTAATTTACGTCCTCCAATGTTAAGCCATATCGGACGGTGAATGAATTGGGTGAAATGATGCTCAAAAGAGTCCAGGGTCCATGGAGTTTAGAGTTATCCGACATTCATCTTGAAGGATAAGGGAAAACCCTGGAAAAAAACCTTATCCAAGTAACTCAGCCTGACCGAGATTCGAACTCGAGACCTCTTGAATGTGAGGCAGACATGCTACCATCTACGCTACCGAGGTGGGCAGGAACTGTATGTGGATGAGGCAGTGAGGTCCAGCCCAATTTGGCAATGTCTTCCCGCGTTCTCAGACTTGTGTATGAGAGTGCATTGTTGTGTTAGAGCAAGATTTCTGTTGGATTCTTGTCAGATTGAACATGCCGGAAACTGTTGTTGAATTTATTCAGTCTTCATACATGCCTCTGAATTAATGGTTGACCCTCTTGGCATCACGTCCACAAGAATGATGCCATCACAATCCCAGAAGACTCACCATGACTTTTCCATCAGACGGGGTTGTCTTGAATTTCTTTGTTTGTGATGAATGAGGATGATGCCACTCCATGGAAAGTCTTTTTGTTACTGGTGCAAAGTGTGCACCCAGCTGTCCCCCCCAATGATCCGTGATGGAAAGGCCTCTCCGTCAATCTCAAAATCTCCAACAATTCAGTTAAAATGGCCTTTCTTTGAATCTTGTGATCCTCGGTAAGCATTCATGGAATCCATCATGAGCACATCTTTGAAAATCTGAGAGTCTTGATCATTGAGATGTACTTCCAATGCTGACCAACAACTATAGTGCCAATTTTCAAGTTGTGATGCACCAGTCAGCATGAATAATGGCATCCGCATGATTCAGTATGTCTGGAGCAGTGTCTGTGACAGGACGTCCTGAACATCCTGATCATGGAGCTCTTGTTTCTGCATTTCGTGAGGCTTTAACTTTCTTTCCCTATCGCCCAACTGTACTATCAACTGCAGCATTGCCATACACTGCACACAAACATTTATGGATGTTCACCACGGTTTCTTTTTCTACACACAGAATTCAATAACATAACACTGCTAGTAATGTGAATAGTATGTAGATGCCACTTTGACGCTGTACTACGGCTCTGCCATCTGCTGGAATGGTTCAAAATTTCACTGGTCTACAAAAGAAACATCCAACATGCAGTACCTAAAAGAATGTTTGTCTACATATATTAATAGTTTTTTTAAAAAATGTGGGCCATTATATATTGAATGATCCTTGTACAAACAGTTTTTTTCAGTTAATTTTGATGTCACTGTTACTGAATTCTTCCAGTCGCACATAAATATATCCTGCTTTCCTTTAGTCTTGTAAGAAAGTTACTGTATATTTCAAAAGAACTTGGTAGTGTATTACACATACAAAAATATAAAAGCACTGCAGTTGGAGCAAGTGGTTCACTTACTTTAGGACTACTTCAAAATCAGTTAAAAAAAATCTTTTATAATAAAAGTGAATCGAGAAGAAATTGACACATTGCTTCATTCACACTGTTTTTCACAGGACATGTTTGAAGAGCTGTTGCTCCCATCTTCAGCTGAGTCTCGACTAGTGCAAATTGTATGGTTTCCTCTTTCTCCGTATCATCCATAGATGGCATGATGTATTTGTCAAAGATGTCTGGTGGTGGAGTTTCGAAATTCATGATTCTATGCTGATTTTTTCCCATGTGGAAATATCTATGGGATAATTAACGTGTTTTATTAAAGCTGTCTCCAAGTTAATGTCCTGTCTGGTATTCAAAAAATAAAAGGTAATTGCTGATTTTTCTATTTCACCGTTTTTAATGTTTCTACATGTTCTTTAGTTCTGATGTCAATATTTTTTTGTTTTTACATTTGATCTCATACATTCCTGGTTTTTCTTTTGTAGTAATTGAATTTTTGGGAGACTTTTAACAAATTCCTGATATTGAATCGGTTTTGAGGTGCAAGAACTATGTGTGTGGAGAAGATTTTTTGGAAAATTTATTATGGACTGAAGGGTGGAAGGTAAATTTCTTAAAAAAAATTTTCTTATTTGCTCCTGTAGGTTCCAGGGTGATGATTACTTTTACTTTTTTAGCCTTGTTGAGTTTGTTAATTACTACAAAAGAAAAACCAGGAATATATAAGATCAAATGTGAAACTTACCCTAAAATATATATATGAAAAATAAAAATATCGACATCAGAACTTAAGAACTATAAGAAACATTAAAAACGGTGAAATAGAAAAATCAGCAGTTGCTTTTATTTTTTGAATACCAGACATGACATTAACTTGGAGACAGCTTTAATAAAACATGTTAATCATCCCATAGATATTTCCACATGGAAAACAAATCTTCATTAATAAAAATCATCATAGAATCATGAATTTCAAAACTCCACCACCAGATACATTTGACATCATGCCATCTATCAATGATACAGAGAAAGAGGAAACCACTAAAATTTGCACTAGTCGAGACTCAGCTGAAGATGGGAGCAACAGCTCTTGAAACATGTCCTGTGAAAAACAGTGTCAGTGAAGCAATGTGTCAATATCTCTCGATTCACTTCTATTTTAACTTGTGCTTCACTGTCTGTATGCTTCTTTCAATTTTTATACATTGGAAAACCTTTTATGTTGATTTTCTTCAGACATATTCATACATCTGATTTAAATCAGATTTCTGAGGTAGCCAAGCTATTTAAATAAGTTGCCAAAGGGTGAAGAAGGTATACCTGTTAAAAAGACATACTCTGATCTTTTGAAGTAACAAAAACAGATTTCACAAAACAAGCAAAATACCAATGCAAGGTTCTTGAAAGGTTGAAGCACAAATGACATCTTGTCCATTGAATTGGTGCTTGTAGACTCTTAAACTGCATAAATATAAACCAAATTTCATACTTGTTTGTTAATTTGTTACTGTTATGAGATTTTACTGTTACTGTTATGAGATTTTAATAAGAGAACCGATATGGATTTTTGTTGTGAAGCAAATTCGCCATAAGCAGCCCATTGGTTTGATTGATGCTCTGTTTCCGGAGTATAATGATGAATCCCAATTCAATCAATAGGGACAACTTGACAATACTTGTTTTGAATTTTGTTTAAATAGCTTCTTTGTTTCTTTTGTTTAAATAGGCTGCTTTGAAGTTGAAAGCTGCACTCATCTTTTATCTATTATGAGCAAGTGCAGCACCCATCAGGCTGCTCTAACTTATGCATATTAAATTTAAAGGGAGTCGATTAATGACACTAAACAACACTTACTTTTAAATTTTTCAAGAACATGTTTCAGAGACTTTGCCTCCATCCTATGAGAAAATATTGTCAACTACACCAATGAGAACCAGTCGATGGCCGGTTGAGGATGGAGGGAAAGTCTCTGAAACATGTTCTGGAAAAATTTAAAAGTGTTGTTTATTGTCATTGACTCCCTTTAAATTTAATTTATTATAACAACACTGTTTTCAACACTTCCAAGAAAGGAATTATCATGAATAACCTGAATTACTGTTTCCATTGACACACCTAAGATCCCTATCTCTTTGAGATCAGCAAGAATCATATTATGGAGTTTCTCAGTGACTTCTTTGGTAACATCTACTAGGCATCCTGGGTGCTCCTCATCAAAACTGGATGTTTGACCACATTTAAAGAAATTGAACTCAATATCTAACTGCTATAGATGGTGAAAGGTCCCCATAAATAGCCTGTGATTTCTTCTGACAAGTTTTTCCACATAAACTAAAAGGTGAATCACTTAACAGTAAACTGTAAAATATTCAGACATCTGCCTCTTTACATACAATTACAGATTATTTCGTTTCACTCTCCTTATTTTAAAGCTAAATAAAGGGAGCTGTGAATCTCCTAATCAAATTTTAAGCAGGTTATTCAAGTACAGAAGTCGCCAGTTACATTTCATCTTGCATCAAGTAAAATAACCTTTGAAGCTAGTTTTCTTTGGTAAGGTGATGGTAATTTGTAGCTGAAGCATTTGCTCCACAAAGTCTCAAGTTTTCTGCTACTGTTTGCCTTGCTAGTATCATAGCAGTGAGAATTTTTTCTCAGGTTATGTATGAGTGTTTACTTTAAATAAGGATGCCACAGATACTTAATATAAGATATTTAATAAGGTCTTCATTTAATATTAAAGAGTTGTCAAGACTTATTAATTTGAATATATTGTAATTACCAAAGATTTTAAGTATAATTCTCAGTAAATATTTTCACTTATTGCAGTTGGTTTCCTGCAAGCATTAAACTTTTATTCTGTTTCTAATACAGATTTGATCCAGCTTTACTCCTAGGTAATAAACGTCGAAGTTCTGCACTCCCTGGTCACTGGGAAAACATTTTTGCATGTGTCTACGTTATATTATGTGTTACTAAAATATAAACTTACTCCCTTGACCACTGTCCCCCACCAATGTTCTTATTTATGTGGACCAATAATAATACTTCTCCCTTATAATTTCTCTCAAGGCCTACGTGTCTTTCTACATATATTTCCCGTGGAAGCCTGGAATGAATACAGGACATTAATTACTTACCTAATTTCACTAATTCTCATGCCTAGATAAATCTTTTTCACTTAGCTTTCCATTAGAAATTCATATAATGTTAAATATTTGTTTAAATTTTAATTATTCTTGGTTAATGAAGCAATTCCTTATCAATTTATCATATTATACTATCATAATTTACTTGTTCCCTGTTAGATTATGCTTTATTGAAGTCACCCACAATTTTGATATCACCTTATTAGTTTTTGTAGAGTCAGAATATTAAGTTCAACTAGACTGCTGATTAAATTAACTACCCTCATCTGGAGTGACTTTGTGCCACTTTTTTTTTTTGCATTTTTTAGAAATTTCTTCTTTGAATTCAATGTTAATAAAGAAACGCTTACTATTTATTACATACCAGCAGAAACATCAACCTTGTACTGTAATCAAGTTATTCCTTGATGTTAACTGATACCCAAGAAAGCTACTCAAACATGGTCCATTTGTACCACCTGTAAATCAGTACTATTCAAAGCCAGAAGCTTGTCTCACCCAATGTCACCCCATGGAATAGGAGTATTTGTCAATAAAAATAGAATATAACA
This sequence comes from Mantis religiosa, assembly GCA_030765055.1. Taxonomy (NCBI): domain Eukaryota; kingdom Metazoa; phylum Arthropoda; class Insecta; order Mantodea; family Mantidae; genus Mantis; species Mantis religiosa. Next base: position 105,105,967 of record CM060949.1, read on the forward strand.
TTCTCATGTCAATTTATTGCTCTTTATTGTTGCAAGAACTTTTGAACTGCACTTTATTTGAATTGCCCAAACTTATTTGCAATTTCATGAATTTCATATAATTCACGCTTGGACACTTTTACAGGTGGCTCAATATTTTGACTACATCTTTATATTCATAGTCTATTTTGTCATTCTGATCAGGCCACATCCACAGACGTCTACTTCTTTGCATGATGCGAACTCTCGCATCCTGTTCATCCATTGCTATAACCTTCCTGGAAAGAACTCTCCCTCATAATGCACAATGACGAAATCATCAACCAACAAGTTTCTTGTATTTAGTGCTGATGCTGCTTTCTGATTTACTGGAGATGGAGGATTTTCACTGTCACCAACGAAAAATGGACTGTTGGAACTCTCCTAATAATGTATGGTGACATCATCACTGCTGCTGTCAAGATCTGAAATTCTGGCCTTCTTGTTTTTTTCTTTTTGTTGTAGACTTTGATGTTGATGGTCTACCTGCTGTGGTGGAAAGCTTATTCTGTAATTTTGACATCAGTGTATTCCTATGATTACTATACCTTTTTTTGCAGCCGAGCGTATTGACAGAGTTTTTGATCTAATTTATTTTAGAGCATTTTCTAATGTAAATTCCCTGCAATTGCGGTATAGCCGGTTTCGTGGCTCCCTTCAATGTTTTCTTGGCATTTTGTCTATGGCAATTTATTATTGATATCTGTAATGAAAGTAAGGCAGTCTGTAGTAAAATACTAAAACTATATTCAATTAAAATGAACATAACTACACAATTTAAAATACAAAGTAAGACATTATGTGTGTGCATGTGAGTAAAATGCAATGATTTGTGGTGGCACAAAGTTATCCGCCATTTTCCTATTTTTAAGTTTCCACCTCATTTAAAGGAATGCCATATCTGCCACAGAGCTTATATTTTTGCAATCAATAGCCAAATAATAGTCTAAGCAAATAAACCTACCTTTAGTTTAAAACAGGAAATTCTTCACCCCAACTGAAATTATACAGACTGCACTAAAAATCTGTGTAGAGACGTTTTCACAAATCTTCACAATGCTCCCAACTTTAGAAGAGTAAGCAGTTTATAACACAGTCACCAGGTGGTGCCAACACTTATGCAAGTGTTAGAGCAATATATTACAACCTTATGACATTTTCAAATACCATTCATCACTGCTTTCTTATTAAGCTCATGGATGGCACAAAGTCACCCCAGTTGACGGTACTTGAACTGCATTTGAAAGTAATGAGTCGGTAATTCAAACACAAACATCACTCAAAATATCCTTACTTAGACATATTTCGGAGAACGGTTTGTCTCCATTATCAGTTATCCAACTGGTTGGATCCATGGCTTCCTGGAGTGAGCTGGTTGTCTGTGGTGGCATCTGTTGACGATGAGGTGAACTTCCAAAGCGAGTTTTCAGGTGGCAATTCGAAATTTAACGTATGTGAATTACTACTCATTACTTTCAAATGTTAAATACATCACTATTTCTAACCTTTTGCTTCCTAATAACTTGAACTTAAGTTAAACTTTTCATCCACCAGCTAGAAAGGTAATGCATTTTCTCTGATGTTTGCTTCCCTTCAAAAAAGTTGTTTATTTGTCTTGTTCCTGTGTATTGCCTCTGATAAAGAGAGTAAAAAACCTGTTAAAACCTTGCAAAAAAGGGTATTTTTCACCTATCTGGCCATTCTAGCAGGGTAATATGTAAATTGGCAATATCAAAATCATATGCGTTAAGGAGTATTAATATTGTTAGGTTAAATAATCTGTCAAATTTTAACTAGTATCTTGTATTTTGAGTGCACATATGATCCTTTTGAATTGCATTCTGCAGCTGAAGAAAACTTACCTGACATTTAAGTAGCACATAGAAAATGCAAGTGTTTTAAATAGATTACATGCATACACTTCAAGATGGAGATGTTAATTTGTGCAGGCCATTCTAAAGTGAAATTTATCAACTCTTGGAAATGTTACATCTAGCCTTATGGTGTCAGTATGCTACTTAGCTCAAAGTTCTTATTAATATGGGAAACATTATAATGCTAAGATTAAGAGCTCTATTCACATAAAGGCTGATACAACTGCTGATCATCAAAAAGTTCTTTAAATTGCATTATTAGGAAAAATATAAATAATCTAATATATTACGCAGAAAGTGAAGCTAGCTACAGTGAAGCAATAAATATTACACAACTATAAATATTTGTTACAAAGGCTTTACTTATCTTAAGAAATTGGTGTTAATACTTCTTTCTAATGGAGATTGAGTTCACAAAAAAAAAAAAATTAGAAAAGATATCCATTAGAAAGAAGTATTAACACCAATTTCTTAAGATAAGTGAAGCCTTTGTAACAAATATTTATATTTGTGTAAAATCTAATATATTCTTTATGTTATAGTTAGTATGGTTGGAATGATAGTCTATTACCTCAAGAAAATTTACATCATGATACTTGAAAACTAATTCATCTGTAAAATTTCCCAGAAATGTATACCAAGTCTAGCCATACATACTGTTATAACTTGAAAAGTGAAAAGTGCAAATACCATGCAAAATATTTTAATATGCTTTTAGTATGTTGTACCTACAGGCATTCATTGCTCACAGTACCAATCACTTTTCAAAGTGGCCACCTTTTGCACGGATACAGGCTCCAAGTCCTCCGAGTCTTTGTGGCCACTCGTCTATGATGGAACGGGCGACATCCAGGGGGAAATCCACTACTGCTGACAACAAGGAACGCTTTAAATTTCCAATAGTGGGTGTCTCCTCTTGCAGGCGATGCCCTCAAGCAGTGATCACAGTCGGTAATCCAATGGATTCAGGTCCGGACTGCTACTGGGCCAATCTTTAGGCAAAATGAAGTCAGGGACATGGTGCTGAAGTCATGCTTGCTTTGACCTGGCCTAGTGGGCAGGGGCAGAGTCCTACTGGAAAGTCCATGGTTGGGTTTGAAACAATGTGCCACTTAAGTTCCTGACAATAGGCTCCAATACAGTACTTTCATACACTCTGGCGCTGGTTTTAATGCCCTTTTTGCAAAAATACAGGGTACCAGAATAACTCACACCCCACCACAGCATCACTGAGGAGGGATGATGGGCCCTCTGAACTTTAGGAACCTTATTACTGGCTTCCTGAGTTGATGATGCATAAACCATATCATTTTGCACATTGAAAGACGCCTCAATAGTGAAAGCTTTTTCATCGGTGAAGAGGATGTTCTGATGACCATTTTGAGTGTAACGCTGTAGGAGACATCGACATTTAAGCACTCTCAGCTTGTTTAGGCATGCATCAAGATAATGTCCTTTACATCAGCAATAAGCCCTTGGTCTAAGGTCCTCTGACAGAAGCCTGGATATTGTCCTTTTTGAAATTTTCATTTCATGGGACAATATAGCCTGCTTCCACACAGGATTTCTCCGAACATGAGCTGCTACTGCTTCTTGTGCTGCTAGAGTCCTGACACTGCGTGGTCAAGCCTCCTTTGGCCGATGCTTTACAGACCCAGTTGCACTGAATCACTCAGTGGTGTGGTCCACAAACATATGGCTGATTTTCAGCTTTTGTAGCATCTTGAAAATGTTACTTGCAGATTTTCCAACTTTATGCAATACAATTACAACTACACAATTTTCATAATCACCCCATTCCATGGTGAAACTTGGAGCTAAATACTTCCTCTATCAAAGACAGGCTAACAATGGTTCAAGGTTAAGGTGTGCACACACACAGTTGTTTACGCACCAAACCAGATGTACAGTATGTGTCAAAAATTTGTAACAGCATTTATGGCAAGACTAGGTAATTATGTTTCTTTAAAATATAATTGAGGTACTTAAAACCATGAAGGCCTAAAGCACATTATCGATTTTGAGATTTTAGCTTGTATACATGCTGCTGACATTTGCCGACCTTGTGGTCAACCAGATGTAGCTGTGCTTTATGCCCTCTTTTATTTAATGAAATATTCATAAGAAGTCGTCTCGCCAGTTTTTCTGATTTTACATAAGGGCCCAAAGCATTGTTGCTCTGCGCTATTCAATTGTTATCTAGTGTTGCCAACATAATTTTCTATGTTACATGTACATATTATATTATTTACATCACATTTGCAAGTAGTACTTCGTAATAGGAATTTCTTGCATAGAATATCTGATTTTAACAAACATCTAATTTTCTCAAAACTATGTTTCTGTGCTTTGGCCTCTCAATTGTATTTACTGGTTTGTGGATGAATTTGTTATAATATAAGTTTAGGTTTAAAAAATAAATGATTTAACTTATCATTTGTGTTGCAGTATTGACAAAGTTCCAAAAGTCACGTCACCAGTGTTAGTGATTCATGGTACTGAGGATGAAGTGATTGATTTTTCTCATGGCCTTGCCATCTATGAGCGCTGCCCTCGAGCTGTTGAACCCCTCTGGGTGGATGTATGTATTCATGTTTGTATAATTTTTCAGCTAAATATATTAGTGTGAACAAGAATATATGCATGTGCTAATTTATAAGTAATTTTATTTATTTATTTTTCGTAGGGAGCAGGACACAATGATGTTGAACTTTACTCACAGTATTTAGAACGTCTGAAGCAATTTGTGTCAGTTGAATTGCTCAACTGACAACTACTGCCACCTGGTGAGGAGTCAGAACATAATGCGACGTCCACTGTCAGTTCGGCAACCACCAGTTCTGTTACAGAGAAGCTACTCTAGCTAACAGAGACTCCAGCAAATAAGACAGTTGGTGAATCATCTAGTAGCCTCAGTAGCCCTCAAGAAGAAAAATCAGATGAACATTCTCATAAATCCAATAATAGTGCAATGGGTTCTTCAACAGATAAACCTGTGATGGAGGCAGGTGACAAAGCTGACTTAGGTGAAGCTTCCAAAGAAACATCCAACAAAGAAGTAGTGTTTGAGCTTCCAAGAGAAACAACCTGTTAATCATAAGGTAAACTTAGCTTTTAAAAATCTAATTCATTGCACGGGCATATGTGAGGCACTGAATTCATCAATTGTTCAAAATTGGAAACCTGAGATGAAATATGAACGATTGCTTCAGCATACAAGAAAGATATAATAATAACTTGGATAATATATTCAATTTTAGCATAAAGTTTTATCCTAAAGCAGAAATTTTAAAATAATTATTTTCTGGGATTTTCTGAAAATTGTTCATTAGGGAGAACAGCATAAGTACCGAAATTAAATTTTTGCTATAATGAAACATAATGGACTTAAAAGTTCTATTACAGTGATGAAAGCAGCGGTTCATATTTAGGGTGTTCCAATTAATTGAACACATTTGCTGGAGAAGAACTTTGTGTAATACTCATAATGTAAAAAAGTGAAAACTGTAATTGCTTAATGCCTACCATTAGGTATTAACAGTGATCGTGGAAAGAAAAACTAAATATGTGCAATTGGTGGATAAAATACACCTGCTATAGAAATGTGTATGAACAGCATTAAATTGTTCAAGCGTGGAAACCTGAAAGGAGTTAAATTATGAGTTTGTGGAACTAATGGAGTAGATGACCAAATTTGCTGTTATTATAGCTTAATTCACCATGTATGTAAATTGTTCTTCACATTTTATAATCAAGTATTACTTGAAGTTTTTCAGAAGTTGGTTCAAAATTGAAATGATTTTGATCTTTGTATAAATTTTTATTTTTATTGAAATACAGTGATGTAATTACCTCTATATTGGTTATGGCTTTTATGGCCATTTTGTTTTTGAGTTTAATGTTATAGGAATGGCCAAGGTGCAAACATTTGTATGTGAATAATACTGTATTCTAAAGGTTCATTGTAAGATATTCATATACACATGTAAAAGTTGATTGATGCAAATTTATATATAAATAAGCACACTGCCAATGTGTTATTACTTTTCATCTTGTAAAAATGGATTTAAGTTAATGCAAAGTATTGTGATTAGTTCTGAAACCCATACTTTACATGGTGGCAGGCTAGCACAGGCCTAGTATTTCTTTTCTTTCTCTTTTTGATAGCTGTAAAATATGCACTACAACACTTTTTATGTATGCATTATACTTATAGGAACATTTATTATTACTTTTGTCTACCAGTAATTAACTGCTTTTGTTTAAGCAACTTATATCCATTTCTTGTAGTTTCGATAAATATGTATTTATATAGATTAAGATTTTGTATGAAGGTTTTTAAGTTTTCCTTAAATCTATATTTACATTTTAAATAAATCTATACAGGAACATTTATTTAATATATTGTTGTTTTGAGATTGTATAAACTTTATGATTGCAGTTCAGATACATGAGGCTCTCTAACCATCACAGTTAATTTAAAGACAATCAGAAAAAATAGTTAACTTTATTTATATAACTTTGGTTAATGTTTAAAACACAAGCTTTACAAAGCTAAATATCTTAAGGCCATCCTGTGAACCTTGTATATTTAAAAACAAAAGCATACAAATAAACAAAAGAAACGAGCAGCAGGAGTTCAATTCAGAGTTTTCAAGCCTGCTACAGTAAGTAACAAGTAAGTAAGTTACAATCAGGCCATACTGCAGCTTTGTGCTTGTTTTTTTTTGGCATTTCATATAATAATTGAATTAATATAACTAAAATGAAGGAGCCAATAATGTGCATGTGGGTAGAGTTTAAACCAAGTAATATCTGCTTATTTAAAATGCAGTAACTTTTTCCCTCTTTATAATTTTTCTAAATCCACATGCAGAAATAGGTCTGTAGCACTCAGGAAAATGCTGTTTAAATGTAGTTCATAGTAACATTTTTTAATTACAACAGGTTTTTGTATCTTCTACTATAATGGTTATTCATACAAATCTGTTGAATAAAATTTAGAATCTGTTTAAATTCCAGAAAAATAAATTGAGAAATGAAAGACTGTGAATGCAGTTCACTGGAAGATAAATTCTTTTTACTGTAATCATCCTTCAGCAATGTCAGGATTGTGAAGATTATACATATAAATTGTTAAAGGGTACATGGGATTTTTTTCCAACAGTAAACCATATATGCAGCCTAAAACATTAAAAGAATAAATTTAGAACATATTTAAAATACACATCTATGTTCGTTAGAAATCTGTCAGGCTGTTTTATAAACTTGTAAGAATCCTTCATAAATATGTACAAACCATGCACTTCAGTCTGGTCATTCGAGTCAGTTTATTGCATAAGATGTGTAAAGTAATATTTACTTAATTGAAAGGGTAGCTTGGAATTACTTTACACTGTAAAGTAATGTAATAATTAAAATTATGCTGTGAGTCGACTAAGACACTCTACTTCACATACCACAAAGTAGTGTGTGTCTCAGTCAACTCATAGTATAATTTTAATTAATATTTACTTGCTAGAAGAATTCATACAATAAAGGTTTAATTCAATATTTTAAAATTTATGTTGATTGCATACAATTGAAGCTGTTCTTTTTGGTATATGGTAATTTTATTCAAGTTGGGTTAAAATGAAAAAGGTAGCTTGATTTTGATATGTAAAACAATAGTTAAGGATATGAATTTCCACCGTTAGACTACATGGGGGAAGGTGATAGCAACAGACACCTAAGCCAAAAATGCACTTTTATAGAAATAGAAGTACCTATTTAGCTGTTTCTAATATTTAACTTGCCTAGAATTCAGTTATTCATTCATTAATTTATTATCTGCTTAAAAGAATGCAAAACATATTCAAAGCATCGTCAAGTTAAATATGTGCAACCAGAAAATCACATAGTTTAATATCTACATAAACAACTTCTAAAATAATCTAATTACAAATATGATAAAACAAAAGTGTACTGTACAAAGTAATTCCAAACATATTTTTAAAAAAATCTGAATTTTGTTAATGAATTGGTAGAGAGCAGGTAATCCCAGACAAAAATATTTCTTTCCATTTTGTAATAAGGCTCCTTACACATATCACAATTAAAAATAAATATCATCAAGGTCTATTCGATTCTTCAAGAGTCCAACCTTTGCATTTACAACATGAATCCATAGTGCTGTTTTATAGAGGCTTGAGTTTAATATGTCCCTCTTTGGATTTCAGTTTCTAGAATTTCTTCTCCTCTTCCTAGCATCTTGTAAAGGCAGCAGTGATTTAATAGGATTTTTAAAAATTTGATGCCATGGAGTTGCCTTGTGTGGTTGTGTGTTGATCCAAAGTGGGTTTATTTGAACTGTTAGTAGATGTGCTCCTGTCACCAGACTTCTGAGTCTTCAAAGTGGAGGGAGAACTGCCATGAGCTGGTTCGTTTTCTGAGCCTTCAGAAATCTCTGTTGCAAGGGAAGAAAGGAAGTCTGCCTCAAAGAATACTCCAAGATTTAAGAAATGGTTTCTTCTATATGAAAATCAGTTTGCTGCACTGTTTAAGCAGCAGCATTTGGCATTTACTGGTCAAATCAAATTTGCATTTCATAATCTGTTGACAGAAATTGTTTCCATCCACAGAACACAGTATTCTGCATAGATAGTTTTAAATGACTTCATGGAAGTCCAATGCAAGGGCTGCATCTTATGCATTGTATGTGGTGGAATGCTGATTAAGTGGATATTATTGTCCCTAATGTAAGAAATGACAGCATAGAACCTGCAGCTTCCATATCCTTCTGTCACCAGCAGCACAGGATTTTGGGCTATAGGCTGCGTATGCTTCACATATGAGGTATGTTCTTCATTCATCCATCCAACCATTAAACTGAGGTGCTGCGATAGCTCCAATCATCAGCCGCTTGTTCATCCTCAGGCATGGAAAATGATCATTAGTACAATGAAATGAGCAATAAGGTTCATGCAGAACATTACAGTCACATTGTGCCTTCTCTCACCTGATGTCATTTTGTGTACTTGCTGTTTAAAAAGACTTAAGTCTGATGAACCATTATCTCATTAGCATTATAAATCCTTGAAGGAGGAAAATTATATTTTTCCATAAGAAATTTCAAATTCTCAAGGAACAGATTGGCTTGCGGTTTGTTTAAATTGCACACACCTCATCAAACTGGTTAATTCTGGAATATGAAAACTTAGTTGTGGATGTCCTTTCACAAACAAATTGTAGAAATGCTTTCCCAGCACATTTTCTTTCCATTAAATCTGTTGAATCTCCACCAATTCTTCTTTATCATGTGCAAATTCTAAAAATTCTTCCCTGGTTAATCTCTATTGTCAAGATGTTTTACATGTTTCACTAGCTGATCATCATAATTGCTGGAAAGATAGTTTGTAATCTACCAATTTTAGGGCAAAAGTTATACCCATTTCCATTTTTAATCTTTCTAAGTCTGCATTTTGGAATAGCATAACTTGCTGCTGCTTTCCGTATAGTCAGTTTCAACTACAGGAGGTTCTTTCTTCTTTCATTACATCCTTCTTTCTTCTTTCATTCATTACAGCTTCTTTCATTACATCCTTGAACCATGAGCCCCTGTTTATAGACTTCTCCTTGAATTTCAGCATATTTACGGGTTAATAAGCTGCAACAGATGTACAAAAGAACCATTGCAAAATGAAAAACGAATTCCTCATAAAACATACAAGAACTAGCATAGAAGCTATCCTTTATTCTATCTGTCCGTTGAGCATTGTTCAAATCGCTCATGTTCATAACATCATCGCTATGGCTGTATGTGTACTAAATATTGCAGAAATTTATTCAAATCTATAATTAGCTATCCTCTTTACATTTCTTACCCAGAGAGATCTTCAGTGTCCTTTGGTATTTATCTCCATGACGTAAACTTCTCAACAAAAGAAGAAAATGCAATAGTGCAACTGCATAATTTGTATGATTCCACTGAACTGCAGTGATTAAACATCTCTAGCAAAGGGAAAACTAACAGTAACAAGGAACTGTGCCACCTGCTGGGTTTTAGGAAATTTATTTGCGATGTAGGGATATCCTGCCTGCCGCTATCCACCACCTCCCCACAATAATATTGAAGAAAAAAAAATTCTCATAACCATTTGTCTCTGAGCATTTCATAAAAAAATTAATGTTTTGCATTGCATTATTTTGTAAAAGTGCACCATAAGCATGTACCTCACCATAGAGGTTAGTTATAAATGAAGAAAGCTACTCAGTAAAGTGTACATGCTTCAGGTAGAATATGTTTTATTTTTATGTACACTAATATTTAATAATTCATATTTCTTTAGATTGAATGTTCTTTAACTGGGTAGGTCAAGTCATACATTGGATGAAATGTAGTCAAATGAGCCTGGGGCCCGTAAGCTTAGTAGAATTATCCGACTTTGAATTTTCCAAGATACAGGAAACTTACAGAAAAAATCTTATTCAGGTAACTCATCCTAACTGAGATTCAAATTTGGGGTCTCTTAAATATGTTGAAGCTGATAAGTTATCCCCAACATGGAGGTGGGCTGCTGAATCATTTTAAAAAGTAACAGAATTTGTGCTTTTTTTTTTAATTAATTTACGTCCTCCAACGTTAAGTCATATCGGACGATGAATGGAATGGATGATGATGCTCAAATGAGCCTAGGGTCCATAGAGCTTAGTTACCCATCATTCGTCTTTCAGGATAAGGGAAAACCCCAGAAAAAACTTTATCCAGGTAACACCCTGACTGACATTCGAACTCGAGACCTCTTGAACGTGAGGCAGACATGCTACCACCATGCTACCAAGACAGGTGAATTTGTGCTTGCTTTAACATGCTAAGTATTAGAGGTTAACTATGAAAGCAGGAAGCCCTTTCATTTAAATGCATACTGGTATGCCAGTCACTCACTATAGGGCTTGAAATTTATGGATGCTCTTTTAACTGCTGTGGTTCTGTCTCATTCTATATTGGACATAAAAGACTGCTTAATTTTGCTTAGAGGTCTCTTTATCAGATTTGAGGATCTTTTACATGCCATAAATCTATAACATTAGAACACCGGTTTTACTTCCCTTCTGAATTAAGTGATCCTAAGGATTTTTGCGTCCGAAAAATTCATTGACCCATGCTTGGTTTGAACCCACAACCTCAGAAACAAAGAGGCTAGCATGTTACCTCTAGACCACAGAGGTTGACGAGGAGTAGCACATGTTTTATATAAAAAGTGTTTTTGTTTATTTTTGTATGTTGATATTTAAGAATGAATAATTTTAAACAGTTGCTGTATTTATACTTTAGCATAAAATAAATTTTACAAGTTTGGTATTAATATTGATTTACATTTAAAAATGACTTGAAATATAATATTTAAGATGTGTGCACATCATTCTTAATGTGTTTGACTTCATACAAGGATGTTTTTGTTAATCCACACTACACTTTTGTGTGAGAGTATGAGATCTAATGCTCAGGAATTAATAATAAAAGCATTCTTCTTCTAGCTCAACAGTATTGAATTAAGATTTTTAAAAGCCACAAGATCATCACAATTTTCAAGAATGAATAGTTTTCAATTGTTTCTTGGGGGCACTACCTTTTAAGGAAAAAAAAAGGCTCTATCTGCTACATATCTGTCACCTTGATGAAGTATTAATAAACCCTATCCATAATTCAAAACCATTACCATCTGTATAAATCACATCTATGCAGTATTAAGTGCATATCTTCATTCTTTTTAGCATCACACATGGTTATAAAATAGCTCATTAAAACCTGTCAACCATACAGACTACTTTTCCATTTCCAGATGCTAATCTCTCAATTACAGAAAGCAGTTTGAGAGGCAGCGGAAAAGCTCAGAACTCTCTTGGTTTTATCAAATGATATTTTCTGTGTCTACATTGAACACAGATTATACAAATACTTGTGAATGTGCTATTACAAAAACTGTACCTGATGAATTATTATAGCTACTTCTCTGCACCTCTCTTCTGTGCATATTATAGGGACAATCCAGTGTAAAATCATTTAAAACTGAAAACAAAGTAACACTTTCGTCTTACGAAATCCAGTCTTTTGTTTCAGATACAATCTTGGTATAGAATGTTACAAGTCACTTAACCTATTTACTTACTAGTGCTACATCAAGTAGCAGCATGCACTGAACAAAATTTCTGTAGCACTTTTAAACAATACTTCCACAGGTTGTTACCTTATTGAGTTACAGTTCTAGTTCTGCAAAAAATAAACCTCTTCTATTTCATTGGCTTTCTAAATATAAACCTCAGAACCTTAAGCATCTAGAAAGAGAGTGTTAAATCTGTGTAAAGTGCTTAGAAAATTTCAAAATATTTCTCCTTCCACCTCCCCCCCCCCCCCCCCCCAAATGAAAGGTGATAGAACAGTACTATACTTGCTGGAGTGATTTCTAAATGCAATATCAATATTGTCTTCAGTATTTCACAATCATTCGGGACATACTAAGAAAAAGGCAACAAAATCCAGTGTTGGGGCAAAAGGGATAAAAAACAGTATTTATGTAATTCCAAATTAATTACTTGCAGAAAGAAATACACTCCTGACTCCTGTCTGGTAATAAGAACAAGTTAAGTGTTAGGGAAGTATAAATGCATTCAAGTTTTGACTCTTGCATTTATATGAGATACAGAAGCTAATCAGAAAACATTTTATTTCTTGAGTATTTAGAAACATCTGAAAAAAAAAAAAAAGGGAATACACTTTATTGAATCTGTAGACAATTTAAATATAGCAAGGAATGGCAGTTGTATAGACAATATTTTTAAATGTAAGGAAAATACAAGATAACAGTACCATATTGCTGATAGTGTTGCATAATTTATTCCAGTCGGTGGTTGTTAATAGTAATGCTACAAATTTCAGATAGTAGATGTTGGCACTTCTGTTGGAGCGAAAAAGAAAACCACCAGCAGAGAGGGGGGAAAAAAAAACAATGATACTTAATAAATTCATTGCATTAAATTTTTTAAATATTTTGTAACCGTTTTCCAGTTATAAAAAACATAGGTGTATTACCTTATTTGAAATAAGTAACATGATATTGGAGTTGGCAAAAAGGCTTAATGAACTAATATGAAAATTAAAAAAAATGTGGGAGGTGACAATAAAACATGTATTTTCTTTGTTAACAATGCTGTCAATTACTAGAATTCTATCAGCATTGTCAGTGTGCCAGAATATCACTCCACGGGAGTGGAATGGCAATAAACATGCTGACATAGGGCTGTCACTTTTAACACTCTTGAAAACTTTCAGTCTGGGCCAGTTTTGAAGTTACATCCTTGGGATTAGTATGCCAGCGCAGAATCTGCTAAGCCACCCAGAATGACAAAGGCCAAAAGATATTTCTGAGTATTAATAAAACTTGCTGATAAAAATATTGATCAACTCATTGACATGGCTGTTGTTTCATGAAGTATTGAATTCTGCAACTGTGGTGCATAATAAATGGAATGTTTGAGTTTTCATCCAAATTTCTTCAGTTTGACTAGTTTCTGTAATACCAAAGTGCATAATAGCTCTTTGATATAACATTAATCGTAGTTCTATTTTGAAAAAACAATTATTCTTCATTCTTATCCGAAAATTGAATTATTGTTTGATAGGACATAAATGCAAAACATGTAGGAGACATGCAGCTGTTTTCCCATTTATCTGAGATATTTTTATCACTCGTTTAGAATGGAATATTGTGCATCATCTCTGTATATTCCATGAAAAACTATGGTAAAAGTGAAATAAGATCAGATGGGAAATCATAAATCATATGCATATAATGTGAACATTTGTTTTATTACACAAATATAAAAATTTGTGTAATATTTATTGCTTCACTGTAGCTAGCTTCAATTTCTACGTAATTTGTTTTATTATTAATTATATTAGGAATTTCTGATGTTTGGGCTGTTTATTCAGTATCTTGCACAAATTGAGACATTAACATAATGAGTATTAATCATTAGAATACCTTAAGTAAAAATTAAAGTATTATGTAACTGCTTTCAACAGTACTTTTCTTTCATCTTCCTTTCTTTTTAGCTATTTTTGCTGCATACTTTATGTAATAGACTTGGGAGACTACAGTGTACTGCCAGTTCTGTGAATAAATGTATTTTTGTGTTCTTTTTAAGCTAAAAATGCTTATTTATTTTTCTTAAACACACAGTTATAAAAAATTATTACTAGGATGCAGAATTTTAATCTGCAGATATATTTGCAATATCCTAAGTACTTCATTAATTTTCTTGGACTATAATTTGCATGATGTCTTGACATGTAACAAATATACTTCTTCTTCTTCTTCTTCTTCTTCTTCTTCTTCTTCTTCTTCTTCTTCTTCTTCTTCTTCTTCTTCTTCTTCTTCTTCTTCTTCTTCTTCATTATTATTATTATTATTATTATTATTATTATTATTATTATTATTATTATTATTATTATTATTATTATTACTTTTTTTTTAGATTTATGCCCTCCAACATTAAGTCATATCGGAGGATGAATGAAATGGGTGAAATTATGCTCAAATGAGCCCAGGGTCTATAAAGCTTAGAGTTACCCAACATTTGTCTTTCAGGATAAGGGAAAACCCCAGAAAAAATCTTATCCAGATAACTCACCCTGACCGACCATCTACACTACCGAGGTGGGCACTTATTATTATAATACTAATCTGTTTCTAACAGTTAGTAAGAATTTAAGAAACATTCAGCCTATACTGTTTTGAAAATTATTGACAAAAATAGTACTTACAGACATATTTGTAATTTGTGAGTCAATATGTCAGTGAAGATACTGAGAATACAATATACTTTTTAACTTGCTTGTCATTAGAAAACTAATATTAAAACTTCGATTTTCTTCATCTTTTGGATCTGCTTTAACAAGAAACTTGAAAAACATTAACAAAATATTTAACAGTATAACTATTTCAGATAGTATATATGAAGACTAGACAGTACATGCAATTTCATTTGGTATCTAGCTTGGTTATATGAAGTTGTACCAAGATGTGTAAATGGGACACTCATATCAGAACAAACCCTGATAACTATGACTATTAGCTCACTCCCCTCCCAAAAGAGCCTTTTCTACTAGTGTCAAAATATGTCCCAAAATCATTGTGTATTGTAAAGTTTGTGTCAAAGTACTGCACACTAGCCTAGGTTTAATAAAAGGAGTTGTGGCAAGTTTGATAATCCTTGCTTACTTGCCAAATAGATTATGAGAATTAAGTGATGTAAAGATAGGTGGGCCAAAATTTAGAACTTTTACTGTGCAGGACAACAGTAGCCCTGAGTAAGAATTTTTTTAGTAATAAATCCAGAAAATTAATGAGATATTGCCAGTGAAATGATTAACTGTTCACAAGTCATGGAGTGCATTATATTAAACTGCATTTCTTGGACTCACCTCAGCTTCCTAGCAACAGACAATATTATAAATGCCTAATATATGAAGTTTCACCAAAAAAGTTCTTGTCTTTGAAATATGTTTCACTGTAAAATAGAATGCTGTTAAGTTGGCCAAATGTTATTGGTCACTTCATTAGAGAAACCAGTGGCAGTTTACAAGCAAAGTGATCTAAGCGTTATTTTAGTAATAGGACTTTGTATTTACATAACATTCAGCACTTTTACAAAAAAGTTATGAAATTAATTATTTCGAGCACTCAGGGTTTCAAAAATAGAAAATGTTGGCAAATTTTATTTGTCTCAATGTAATCAGCAGCTTGATTTAGTAAAACTTGCCTCTAAAAGTAGGTCAAATTGCCTGTATAATGTTAGCAGTGATTTATAATTATTAAATTATAGATGAGTGGCATTTATTACACATCAGCTTCACTTACGTAAGTAAAGCTGATGTGTAATAAATACGACTCATCTATAATTTAATAATTGTTTTGCTTCACTGTGGTGTTCCAATACAGTTAAATTTCGATATAGTGATTTATAACTTGATAAGTCATGACTCATTACTCATCCATAAGTGAGAGCTCCAGGACAAGTTTCAAGAACCTGCATATATATATATATATATATATATATATATATATATATATATATATTAGATCCAGATTTATTGAGTTGAGATTAATCGTCGTATGCTTTCGAATGCTAACACAGTGTCTGCTCTCTTAGCCTCTGATGGAAATATTGTTATCTGTAAGTGGGAGTCATAATAATTTGCTCCAGCACTACATGTTTCAAGTTTTCTACACTTCATATCTAGACGTACTGTACTGTTACTCTAAATGATTTAGTTATCCACACATCCAATGGTGTTTATTTCTATTCAATCCATCTGTTCATTATCATAACAGAACATTCACTGCTAGTCCCCTTCGAATCAGGACCGGTTAATTTTGAGGCTTGACTTTGAGTCATGACTCATTTAATTAACACAAATGGTTCCATTCATCAACAGAGGCTCTTTAAATAGTACAATGTGATGGCTGTTAATAGCTCACATACTCTGACTGCATGAAAACCAACTTAACAAAGATAATTTATAATGAATTGAAATTAATCCTGTGTTTCCTTTTGAAGTTGGGTGTACCTTGTGTACCCTGTTTTGATTGGCTGTTAAAAAGAGAAATCCAATGAATGATACCGTGGGATCTTTAAGCATTCTCTGTTTGTAAATTAGGCCATTAATTCCAATCACATTTTAAGAGAGAACGGATGTTAGTTGCCCCCTGTGTCATTTTGTTTGAGCTTCAATCCTACCAATAATTCTCTAAGTCGGGAATTGCACTGCAATACTTATGTATCTCATGCTGGTGTGCAGAGCTTTTCACAGGCCAGCTGAACAGACTGAACCTTACAGTTCTGTTAACAAGACATGTTCCATGATATACTATGTTTTTAGTTAAGGTGTTTAATGAATTTCTGGAACTTGTCTTTTCCTGAACTGCAAGAGGCTGATTGTTTTAAAACTAAAGCTTTAATTATTCTTCTATATATATATATGAATAAATGTGATTCAAAGCAATACTATCAATTCAATTGAAAATGATGTAGTTAATATAGCAGGTGAAAGTGATAAAGAGTACTTTGTACTCTTTGTAGAAAATGCATTGTTAAGTTATTGTTTAATAAAATGCAATAGTAAGAGAGCTTAAAACTGTCAGCCGCTCTCTTTGTTTTCTCTCTCCCTCAGCCACATATTTATATTAAGCGTTAATACTTTTGTAAGCTATATTTTCATACCAAATTGCTTATTTTTATTAATGCTTTGAACAGAATTCTCTTTTTAGTACCAGTGTATGTTATATATAGGTTTGATACTTGGAATCACTTGCATGTGAGAGCATAATTGGATTACACAAATTAATTGAGGTATGCAAGTGTTTGATAAATCTGATATGTAATAGCATTAATTCCAGTGCTCAAGAGCTAATACATTTTATTTAATGAGAAGAAAGAAAGACAAAAAAAGAATATAGCAATTAGTGATAACCTTTTGTGTTTTGTAGTTTTTTTTTTTATCATAATACCACTTTATTATATCCACTATAGCTTTACATCCAAGCAATATATGTGTAGCAAAATGTACAGTCATGCTTGTTCTAGTTACTTTTTATATATGAAATATTTAACAGCCAATGAAGTTAATCTTGTCATCTCTTTGCAGATAGTCATTTGAAGTAGTTGTTTTGATTAGTGATGGCATTATTTTAGAGATAAATCTTATTTGATATTTTGTTTAAAACACAAATCATTTTATATAGATTTTCATGGACACCTCTTATAAAATATTCAAAATTATAAATTGGAGGGATTATGGCACAAGATTTAAAAATAGATTTGTTCATGTATGTTTGTTGAAACTACAGCTGTGAGAACTTCCTGCCAAGAGTGGCACTTACAATAAGAGCAATTGTTTCTAAGCTTGTTCCAATAGAAAAATCAAATGTCTTGAGGCTTGCATATTTCTGTGATTATGACCAATGAAGGTGTGAGGAAAATCCATTTAGTAAGCGCACTAAATCCATAATTTACTGCATTATTTTTAGTTTTTAAATCTACATTTGTTAGTCGGTCTAATATACTGTGTGTATACTCAGCACTGAACCTTCATTTCTGTTTAAGAACTGGGCCATAATACACATTAAGATTTGATGAATAAAAGTAATGCATAATCCACAAAGTATTAAAAAGCAAAATGTGACATATAGCCAGCAATTTTAGTGAGCATTGTAAATATGCTAGAGTATGGAGCATGAACAGAGGTGGGTTGCCTTTGAAACAGAGTAACAGAGACATCCTCCACTTCATTTTTTTCATACTGCTGCTTCCACATGAATTGCACTCCGTAGCAAGACTGGTGCCTATTGGTTGGTTGAACCAGTCACTTGCTTTCTGTTGCCACAGTGCATTCACCTTTGTACACTCTCTATACTTTAATTTCATATAATATGAGCATGAAAGAGTGTTTTGTTCATCGAGAGTGGAATTGTGAAGACATGAACTTCAAGGAAGTGTGTAATTCCATGCTTTTAACATTATTAAGTCCAGATGTATAGTTTTTAATGCCTTTTTCTTTTCATCTCTATCTCTTTCTCTCTGTTTTGTTATGGATCTTAAGATTTAAATTGGCAATAAAATTAGTTTATATCCCAATGCATAATGTAGAAAATCAGAATATTAATAGTCTATGCTTCATTTATCTTTCTTTTCCTTGCACTTCCTGCTCTTCAATTTATCTATTCTAAATAAATAAGTTTTAATCTAATTCATAATGTACAAAGTAAAACACTGATACGTTATCTATAATGTTAAATTCTTCAAGATGGCAGAAGAGAATAAAAAAAGTTTTACTTGTACAAGTATATTGTTTATAATAGTTAATAAGAAAATATACTAAACTGATTTGTAATTAGTAAATTTATTTGTGTATTTCATATTTTCATAACTGAAATGTGTAACAAAAGATGTGTTTTCATACAAAACCATTGTATACTTATATGCCATTTTTTAAGGCAAAAGCAATGTGTAGTAACTTTACTGTATAAGACTTACATATAAATAAAATATACACATTAACATAGATTTAATAATATTAAAAATTAAGAATTCAGGCTTTGTTTTTCTCAAATTTGTACTTGACTGACAACCAATGCAATCAAAATATAACACTTTTTTATAATGCCTTTCTTTTCCTCTTTCCTATGCCCAACATCTTCCCAGCATCTTGTAAGCTTCATTACAGATGACCATTATCAGGAAATAGCAGTCATTGAAGGATAAGTGAAATAGATGACCCGAAAAGTCAGTAACTTTCATTTGTGCGACTAGATATAGACATTAGTTACCTTAGATAACAATTGCACATCTCTTAAGTCAGTGGTTCTCGAACTGAGGAGGATGTAATATTCAAGGAAGTTATAGACAGTTTGCTCATAAGAAAAAGAAAAACATCCAATAAATAAAGAAGGAGATTCGTTTTATTGTGAAAAGCAGCTTTGATAAATTGTATTAAAGTATATGCTTTACTGGCAATATAAAGCATAAATCACCTTTTAAGCATTTGAATTGTACATTAATTCCAAGTTACATCAACTTTATTCACGGATTAAGGGAGTTTCCAATACCTATATATTCTTTAAATTGATTCCTAAATATGTTTTTTTGTTTAAAGTTTATACATATTGATTTACTGCATGGATGCATCCAAATAAGGAGGAATATTAATTGCATCTGATTGATGGAAATGCTGTTGTAGTATGGCTGTAAACATTAGTTTTACCTTATTCCATTTTGGTAGAAGAATATGAATAAGAGTGGCTGTTGAGTGATAAGTAGTTCTTGTACACTTGAATAAAAAATGTTCTACCTTCACCGCACTGTGGTTGAGTGGTTAGACCACTTGGGTCTCACCAAGGCGGCCCGGGTTCAATTCCAGCAGACCAGAAAGTGAGATTTGGGTGGACAACATGACACTGGCGTAGGTTTTCTCTGAGAAAAAGAGAGAAACCATATGAAAAAAAGAAAAAAAAAATAAATTTCCTACTTCAGAATATAAGTATTTGAAAATTCCAACCAATAACAGTGAATATCTTGGAAATGCTTAATGCTATAAAAATTCTGAATCAAGTCTCATTGGACATAAATGGGTGCTTTAAGGAGAGCTGCATTATTATTATTATTATTATTATTATTATTATTATTATTATTATTATTATTATTATTATTATTATTATTATTATTATTATTATTATTATTATTATTATTATTATTATTATTTTTTTTTTTTTTTTTTTTTTTTTTTTTTTTGTGAGATTTTGTCTGTTTCTTATGGTTTATCAGTTCTGCAAAACTTATTCAGAGTGAAGAGACTATGGAGGCCATTCTCATAAAATTGAATATATTTGTTTCATTTTTAATACAAATGTTTTTTAATTAAAACTATTCAAAACAAGAAAATTGAGTGTGGGGAATTTTTGCTGAAAATCTATGACACACCTTTGGATGATACAGAATTTAAAAACCAAACTGGATATCTATCAGATACTTTGGTTTTTAGTTATACTTTGTACAAACTACACACAAACCTTTTTTCTGAAAATGCTTTGGAGGGAGCACAGAGATCTCAAAACATGCATTTTCATGAAATCTTGATATCAAACTTTTGACTGGAATACCATACTTGCTCTTCTTATTCTAAATAAAAATGAAACCTTAGATAGCAAACATGCTATATAAGCGTATCATTTTCCAAGTTTGATCTAAACATCTTCCAACATGATTTTCAAGGAAATTCTTTCACACCAAGCTAGCCTTACGTAGTTAATTATTTTTATTTTTTCACAAAGGCTGTGATTTTTGTCAAACCATTTTTTTTTAAATATTTGCATGACAAGATGCATAATTGCTATAAATATTAGAGCTTGTACGCTTTTCCATTTTCTAACAAAAGCTAAAAATATGTCCCAATGTTAACCCGCCATCTTTGGTTTTATGTGAATAGCCCAATGAAACCATTTTCCTTTCCAGTTTTTCCTCTTGCTGTGTATTAACCATTTCAAGATTTATGATACTATTTTTTTTTTATGCTAAGTCCCCTATAATTTTTCTCTTGCAACTCATGTAATGAGTATGGAATTTACAAAGTAGTTTATGCAACTTAAATTTTAAATATTTTACTTACTCAGGATCCATATTCTCATCATATGGGGCTCACTCAAAAAATTTGGAGAATGAATGAAGTAAAATTAAAAAATTAGATCTTTTACCATTG
Source organism: Mantis religiosa (assembly GCA_030765055.1). NCBI lineage: Eukaryota > Metazoa > Arthropoda > Insecta > Mantodea > Mantidae > Mantis > Mantis religiosa. Next base: position 105,127,150 of record CM060949.1, read on the forward strand.
GTAAAAGGTATTTTCCATTTCATTTTATGCATCGCATTCTTTCAAATCTTTGTTTAAATGCCAAATGCAGTTTTCTTTGTGAGTATAAATATATTCATCATAAATAGCTACTACAGCTTGATGTAGTTCAAATTGTTGGCCTTGAAAGTTTACCTTTATTTTGGGGAATACGAAAAGTCACATGGGTTCCGGTCTGGACAGCAAGGTATATGGGGTAAGTGTTTTGACAAGCCCCTGCAAAGGATTTTGCTCCTAGTTCTGTATGAGAAGAAGTATAGTGTAGTAAAAGAAAAATTTCTTTGCAGACCAGTCTTAGCACGCTTTGTTCTAATTTCATTGAAGATTTGTATCAGGCATTTTGTGGTATACATTTAATGTATGATTCGCTAGCAGCGTGGCATTGAGGCGCAATATTTAGAGCATGCACATTAAGGTGTAAGCATAGCATTCAAATGTCTGAGCATTGCGATGGCCACGAAAGCCTTCCTTCTCTATGTAGCATGGCGACAGCCTCTCGGCCTTATAATTTTGAAAAGGTGCAGTTCTCACAACATGTCATTGGTGAAGATATTTTGTTGTAGCTAAGCAATGAAAATGTTGAAATGAGAAAAGATGATAATTCACTATTTATGATGATCCTTTAACACCACATTGTAGATATTATCATATCATGAGCAATAGCTCAATGTTCAAGGTCAGCAAACATTTGCTGTCGAGGAGGTTGGGAAAAGTATATTTATATGAAACCAGCAATCGCTTGAAATTAAAACGCAATGCTTGCTTTTATTTACACTAGCCATTTGGTTTAATTGCTGCCTTAAAATAAATCACTATTTGATGGCATTGAAATTCCCTTGTCTTTGGATAATCCTGAGAAAAAGAAAAAACAGGAGGGATGATGATGATTGAAAAGGGGTAGTGGAAGCCCTTGCGACTTCTCAGGACTGTGACCTAATAGATCTATTGTGCATTACCCTACTCTACAAGTCCCAGCTTATATTGAGGCTATTAAAAAAGCATATAAGTTTTTGGGGTGCTAGTAAGGCAATCTGTCCTGGAGTTGCCTTGAACTTCCGATGGGGTGATGGGAGGTGGTGGTACCTCATCTGTCGCTCGATTTAGATAGGTGTTGACCTCTTGAGTAACAGAGTGGATGTGGTCTGCATCAGGAGAATCAGCAAGTACAAATGTCGACTCAAGATAAGTGGCATGTAATTCGGCCTTTTCCTTGGCTGAGTGAGGACCTGGCCGTGTTTTAAAAGCAGATCTTTACGAGGAAGGCGGAGCAATGCTTTGGACATGTTCCAAAAAGAATTGTCTTCTATTTGTAAAGGATTTACTTTTTGTTCCCAGCAGTCGTTGCGGTAGTCCTGAAGTTCTAATTTAACAGTTCTTCTAGCCGTCAAAATTCCTGGCGATCTGCTGGGCTACATGTAAATAGATAACGCCTTCTGGTCCTATTCTTCTGTTGTATAATGATACGAAGGGCTTGAGGAAGGGGGTTGTCATTGATCCTGATGAGTTTGCGTTTTGGAGACAATTTTATGATAGCTTCTGACAACCGGGAAGTAATGATATATACCAGTGCATCTACATCCGATGAGGTGGCGCACGGTTGCTGCGGTGGTGGTGAAGGACATAATCGTCGTGCATACTCTTCCCAGTTGGTTTTCTTGGTTGTAGGGAAGCCTCCGGGAGGTTTGTAGGAAGGCTTGCCAGGAAAGGTGAGAAGGATAGGATAATGTTTCAAACAAAGAGCTGGAATGGTGAAGAGAGTGAGATGAAGTCTAACGTTGCGGATTAGTGTAGGGTCGAGCCAGTCTGGAGGTCTTCTACCACTATAATGGATAGTTGGTTGATTTGGTTCCCTTGCTGAGATGGCCCTGGAATCAGCGAACTGAAGTAGAAGGTGACCACGGTAATTTGTGCTAGATGAATTCTAGTTTGAGTGTTTGGCAGTCAAGTCCCTCGCTACAATAGTAGCAACGGGGAGAACAGTTGCTCCAGTTCAACAGGTAGTAAGGGGCGACTAGGAAGTGCATACATGGAGTAGAGATTAAGAGGACCTCTGTTGGTGATGACTTGTACATCCGTGGACTCCAAATGGTTTGAGGGTGCGATATGCAGTTGATGGTGGTGAATGGAGCTATCAATGAAGATCGCAGCACCTCCTTGACCATCGGCTCTGTCTGTTCTGTATGAACGCACGCCTGGAAGACCATACTTTTGATGCGGGGACAGGTGTGTTTCCTGAACTATGATCATGTTGATCTTCTGTATTGATAGAGAGTTGGCAACTTCTGCTAGTTGTCTGCGTAAGCCATTTGCATTCCCGAAACAGATCTTAAGGTCTGGAAAAATTGCATTCTTCTGGTTCCTAATATCCATTGTTGATGCAGAAGGTAAACGCTATCTGGATTTAGACCATTTCTGGTTAAGTTTGTGGGGAGCGATGAATAAGAGCTTGTAAAAGTGCTGCTGCAAATTTAGTTTGTGGATGAGGAGGTATCCCATCAGTTACTTCACTAAATGCAGCAATATCTGCTACTCGCTGCCGACCTGTGTTCGCGTTGGACGCCGCTTGATGTTGTGGGGCTGCTGGTCTGTTTGAGGGCAAGTTCCGCTGAGGGAGTGGGAGTGGTTTGGCTTGATTGAGACGTTGATGAATGGTTGCAGGGTGTTGAGATTGGGATTGAGGAGGTAAATCTTGAGGAGAAGGATGTAATGAAAGTTGAGGTGAGGTAGGAAAATCAGGATGAGATTCTGCTTCTTGTGATGGAGTGTAAGTCGGAGTATTGGCCACTGCAGCTGCATATGAAGGAAATTGAACTGGAATCCTAGCAGGTGGACCAGGAAACCTGGTGCCATAGAACGCTTCTCTGGGAAGCCCATGAAGATTGGGCATCCTGGGAGGAGCATGCACCTGAGACCTCTTAGCTCGTCTCTTATTACTCTCTAGCTCATAACGTACTTCCTGCCAAACAGGACTTTTGGCATAACAGCACGAATAATCCACGCCACAATTAGCACATGTGGATTTAGATGAATTCAGCTTGCTGCACGCTGATCGTAAATTGCCACTTTGCCCACAGTGGGAGCAAACAGATGGAAGTCTACAAGCCTCAGCGCTATGAAAGAATTTCTGGCAATTGAGGCATTGCTGTGGATGAAAGGGAGGACGGTAAGACTCTACGGAGACTGTAACTGAAAACATTCTGGACAGCTTTTAGATGTCTTCCTCCTTGCCAGTTCTATCTAGGGCTACCCGAAAATGAGGGAGTGGTCCTGGATTTGGTCCTTGATGGTGCGAAGACTAAATACTCGTAGTCATCTGCTGATGAGATCCTCTTTGATCTCTTCCTCAGTAATGTACTGTGGGAGATCCTTAAGAGTGACGTGGAGTCGTTTTTCCTCAGAAGAGTTGCCACGTAAGGAATGGACTGATTTTCCAGCCATCGGTGAATTTCATGATGGGCAGTTGGATCGACCTGAAATATGGCCACGGTGTTCCACATGTTCTTGAGTGTGTAGGATGAATCTCACCCAGGAAATGTTTGTAGCTTCCTTCCATCATCTGTGTTACTCAGGAAGATGGGAGGTGGTTTGGCAATCCTAGGCGTTTCTGCAGAAGGGACAGCGGAAGTTGTTCCGGAGACACTTGAGATGAGACAGTTTCACTCCTCTGGCGTTTTGCTGGGATTGTTGTGATGGAGGGTCAGTCAGAGGAAGTCGCAAAGGTATCAAAGCGATTTGAGGTGCTGGGGGTACGGTCACTGGCCCGTTTAATCTGCTAATTCTAGGAACAGACTAATGTCGCCACCATCAAGGAAATAGCACAGCGCCTTCGTCCGAAAATGTTTGTAGAAGGTTTGGAAGAAGTATCCATGGAGGTGTTAGTATCCAATCGAGAGATGACAGATAATAGCCAATGGAGAGCCTCAATGCAACAGCAAATCAGAGCGCAGGGAAAGCTAATCAAAACGAAGCACTTTTGTGCATGCTAAAAGGGCACACATGCCCCTTTTGCTGCGTGAAGCGAGAAATGCTGTGATTTTTGTGGGAAAGCTACACAAACCACTGCACAGCACACGATATCGGCACACGATTTTAGAACTTTGTTATACACCCGATCTAAACATTGAGAAAAAAGTGAAAGGACGTAGAATTTCTGTTTATACCATGAAGAAATATGGGCGCATGGACTTCATTTTTCGAAACTATGTGAATTGCATGGACTTTCTTCCCCACAGCACGCTGTTATTTTTCGGCACGAGCCGCCAAAGATAAGGAAAGTATTTTAATTGGTCTTTATAACCCTCCCATATTAATTACAGCAAATGATGTAAAACATAAATATAAATAATTTACTTTCAATATATCAACTGTTAAGGGACAGGCTTTTAATACTGTCAAATTAAGGAAATCAGGGACTGCATTTAGAAATGGTATCCACATTATCTTTTGAAAGTTGACTGAGTCTCAGTTTGCATTTTATTTGTCAGATCTGTAATAATATTTCTGTTATTTAAAAGTTACACCTTTATTGCTTTTCTTTTAAAAAAATAAGAGTATATTTAACAGGAATAAGTGAATATTTAATTCTCTTCTTGAGAGAAAATAGGCGTTTGTTTATACTCAGCTGACATTACTTGGTGGTCACCGACAAAATCTTTTGTTAGATCTGATAGTAATAACTCACTGAAGAGGGAACTGTTTTCATTGAACAAAATCACGACCTGACGCATTTAAGTGGAGCTAAGTAAGACATCTTACATTTACTGCAGAAGAAACAAGAGAGAGTTTATATTTGTAATGTGTGTACTATACAGTTATTAATATATAATTAGGTAATGCAATTATATCAACTCTCTCTCTCAAGCCAAAATGGTTTTATATTAACATAAATAAAATGCACGGCGAGCAATTTAGTAGAAAGGAAAGGTAATCATTTAATATGCTCAATTTATAACGTGGTTTTTTCATAAGCTCCGATTTTCGTTCCAAACTTTCTCCCTGCTTTGAATTTGGTAACTTTTACGTTTAAAACCACAAAGACACTGTCTTCCGCAGCCATATATGACATCTTGTCTCATACACACGCTAGCACTTGGCGTCTATATTGTCGCGAAACCGTATCTACGATCGCGCGGCTTATTTATACAAAAGGAACTGATAAGCGGGCAGTGTGAAAACCAGGAGCCCACGGACAGAGATAACATGCAGTTAAGGGTCTGCCGAGGTAAGCAAACTAAGATAAATGGAAATTTCTGGACTGATAGAGATTGATCGGGTTCAGGTTTATTTTCGAATCGTCTAGAAATTCTCAGCGAGGTATTTCAGAGATTGTGACACGCCAGCGGGGAGGCAAGTTATGTGTAACGAGAGTCTAGTTGTAATACGAGAATCAGCTGTGGAATGCTGTAAACTGAACGCTGTTTGTTATTGTCATCGACCTTGGAAGACTGTATATGTGATGTAATGTTGTAACGTGAGAATTGAACAGTGTATTTCGACGGATATAAATAACATTTAGAATTTCGGTAAATTGGACTTCTAATTCTACGAATCCACAAAGTCACAATTGGTGTCAGGAAGCGGGACGACGACATCGCCGAGAAGATGGAAGAAATGAAGACCGAATTAACAACGAAGACGGAAGCTGCAAATAGCAACTTGGGCGCGACGATGACCACGAAGATGACCGACACCAGGAAGAGCAGCCGGAGGATCGAGTAAAGACCGGCGTGGCGAGGAGCACATCGGCGCCATCACCACCATCCGCTCGAGTGAGACTACGCGCCGTCAGCCGACATATGGATGACTGGCCTCATCGCGGACGGTTGGGTCAGAGGGAAGCAGTGGAGCGTACTCATAGACACCGGGGCAGCCAAGACCATAATCAGTCCTGACGTGGCCAAGGGTTTGCCGTCGAGGAAACCAAGCCGATCATACCAGCTAGTGACGGCATCGGGTGACACCTTGTCCGAGGAGAGGGAGGCTCTGCTGCAGTTGACCTTGGGACGGAGTGCGGTGCGTCAGTGGGTGTTCGTCGCGGAGGTGGCTGAGGAGGTGATACTGGGACTGGATGCCCTCAGGAGCCATGAGGCGACGGTCGACGACGGCAGGAAGGTCCTGCGGCTCAATGGAGAAGACCTTATACTCCGGCAACCCGAAGAACGTCTTGGAATCTGCAGGGCCATCTTGAAGGAAGACGTGGGTCCCCGCGAGAAAGGAGGTGGTGGTGACGGCGCGACTGGAAGGACAGCGAATGAAGAACATTGTTGCCGTGCTGAGAGGTGCCAGTGAGGCTGCTTAACCTAGCTGAAATCGATCACGACGTCCAGGCCGGAACGGAGATGGGGACGTGCGAGCCCATGGTCATCGTGACAGCAATCGACAAGACACAGGAGCCGGTGCCAACGCAACACCTGGAGTCCCGGCTGGAAGGCTTACTGGAGAGGGCGGCCGATCACCTGACCACAGAACTGCTCGAGAAGGTTCGACAACTGCTGAGACGATACCAGCGCGTCTTCAGCCAAGACACAGAACTACTGCGTCACCCGGCGAGAGTTACTGGCGCTAGTAAAGGCCTTGGAGCACCTTCACAAGTACCTGTACGGTCAGCCATTCCACCTGAGGACTGACCACTCCGCCCTAACCTGGCTACTGAGCGTTAGACGCCTGGAAGTCCACACAGCACGTTGAGTTCAGAGGCTGCAGGAGTACGACTTCACCTCTGAACATCGTAGAGGGAAGAACCACGGTAACGCAGACGCCATGTCCCGAAGACCCTGTCCAGAGAAGTACGGCCAATGCACAAGAGTGGAAGAGAAGGAGCGTGCCGCAGCTATCCGAGTAGTCACAGTAGTGCCTGCGGATGGCTGGGATAGCCCAGGTCTGAGGAGGGAGCAGCTGGCGGACGCAGACTTGGTACCACTCCTGAGGAAAGCGGAGGTAGGGGCAAGAACAACCTGGGCGGACATCGCACCGAGGAGCACCACCTATAAGTCGTACTGGGCCCAATGGGACTCGCTGAAGATCAGGGAGGGCGTGCTGTTCCAGGTTTAGCCCAGAGTTCCGGGTATGGGAATCGCCCGATGGGACGACGCAGAGACAACAGTTGGTACTTCTCCGAAGTAAGGTCCCGGAGGTCTAGGAGGAAGTGCACGCCGGTACTTCAGGACACCTGGGAGCAAACCGAACAATCGACAAACTTCAACAGCCATGGCAAGGACCGTACCAGGCGGTGAAGGGGACCAACGACCTGGTCTACCGCATCCAGAAGGTGCCCCGAGGGAAGATGTTGGTAGTACACCTGGATCGTCTGGCCCGCTACGATGGTGCTGTTCGGGACGACCAGCCTTGAGGAGGGAGCAGTGTTGCAAACCCGTATCTACGATCGCGCGGCTTGTTTACACAAATGGAACTGATAGGCGGGCATTGTGAAAACCAAGAGCCCACGGACAAAGATAGCATGCAGATAAGAATCTGCTGAGGTAAACAAACTAAGATAAATGGATATTTCTGGACTGATAGAGATTGTTCGGTTTCTGGTTTATTTTCGAATCGTCAAGAAATTCTCAGCGAGGTATTTAAGAGATTGTGACACGCCAGCGGGCGAGGCAACTTGTGTGTAACGAGAGTGTAGTTGTAAGACGAGAATCAGCTGTGGAATGCTATAAACGGAACGCTGTTTGATATTGTCATCGACCTCGGAAGACTGTTTATATGTGATGGAATGTTGTTACGTGAGAATTGAAGTGTATTTCGACGGAAATAAAGAACATTTAGAATTTCGGCAAATCGGACTTTTAATTCTACGAACCCACAAAGTCTGATAGCCGGACCAGTCGGCTGAAAACGTCAACCTTTTCATAGAGTGAAACAGTATACTTTTTCGTTCTTGAAACATAAATTTCCTGCTTGGAGTTGGCAGCACTGAACCCGAAGTAGGCAAATGAAGAAGAGGGCAGTATATGCGTACTCTCAAGTTGTTTTTGAACTGTTTCTATTCAACATGTGTGTGGTTTTTAATAGTGTAAACAAAAGAAAGTTTGGAGATAATAGATGAAGTGTGTAATTTTGGCAAATGTGTCATGTAAGCAGAATATTTCGGGCTGTTAGTCAGAAATGCGTTGTATTAGAATTAACATTCAGTCTGTTTTGTTAATTTTGTTTGCCTTTATCCTGAATGGTGTCAATCAAGCTCAAACAGGTACAGAATAGAGATTGTCATACATAGTACATTACATAGAGATATTCCATAATAAAAAAGTACCTGCTATACTATACCTATATACGGCTGCTGCACTGTTTAGCAAAAATAAGCCTTCATATAAAATACCAACTAAACATTGATTGATAGTTATGTTATATAATAAAAGGTATCTCCTATTAATATTTCCGAAGTCGACAAAGCAACGCGTGCTACATCCTTTAATGAGTAACTGCTGAACATACTCTAAAATAGGTTATCTTGAAGAACAGCGGCCAGAGCATGAACATTACTTCTGATTCGTGATAATCAGGGTTAGACTTTTTTTTATGAATTTCAAATGGAAACAGGTAGGGAAAAAAGTGCTCAAATTAAGTAGAACAAGGCACAAGAAGGTGTGGTTTATTGAATTCAACAATTTCTCTTTCCTCTATTTTAGTTTGTTGAATTACAAACAATTACATCAAATTATCATTTATCAGAAGCAAGATAAAACATGAAGCTAAGACATTAAGCACCTTCTACTAGGAGATAGAATGTCTTTGTATATGCTAAAGCTTCTTTTCACATCAACAGAAACCAGTGGGGCAAATCTTGAATTCGCTCAGAATGACAATTCTACAGATGTGTCAAATTCCTCAATGTCCCTATTGTTTTGAAGATTAGACTCCAATTTGTCTTTGACAAAGTCCTCTAATAATTGCTCCCTTATGGAAGTCAAAATATCCCATTGTTTTTCCTTTCCAGACCTTATTCTTCTAATCATTAGGTATGTGAAACTACGGACACATAATTCTGTCTGCAAATTATGTAATTTCTGTGGTTACAGCAGTTGCTATGCCTTAAAATTGGAGTTGCATCAGCTGAATCCAAAGATTGCAAACATTTTTAATTTTCTCAACACTCTAACATAACATAGCATCACACTCAATTTGAGATCCCCAGCGAGTAATAATCGGGAAATTAGGAAGGGCCAGGCTATTGGTTTCCAGTAGGCAACAACACAACTCAGAACTTTCAGTAGTATCTTCAGGGGAGACATGAATTGATTTACAATGTCATATTTGTTCCTTATGGATTGACAAACTCTTTGAAGGGCATGAACCAAGCATGTTGTATGCTTTAACTTAGGAAATATTGATTTCAGTTGGGGTTAATAGCTGAAACCATCTATGCAATCTGGTACAAAAGCACATGAAAAGTTTTTTGAACTTGATACCAGTAGGCTAGAATTTTTGACAGTAGCCCATAATTGATTGTGTTACTATATTGATTTTGGCTTCTTGCAGCTCATTAATTTTTAACATGAGCTTAATTTTCTCTCCTGCTAGAGAAAAAAAAAAAAAAAAAAAAAAAAAAAAATGTTCAAAACAAAAATTCAAAACGACAATGACAGCACAAAAAATCATGTGTACATTGTTATGCATATATGTAACCTGTTCCTATTTCATTTTGTTTCTTCATATTAAATGCTTATTTATTACTAATTAAGATTAGGATTACTATGGAGGGGATTTGGTACCAAAACCTTAGGTTTATTGTTCCTAAGCCTTAGGTGGGACATCCTTTTTGGGGGGGGGGGTAATTTACGTCCTCCAACGCTGTCATATCGGGCGATAAATGGAATGGGTGAAATGATGCTCAAATGAGCCCAGGGTCCATTAAGCTTATAGTTACCCGACGTTCACCTTTTGAGGATAAGGGAAAACCCCAGAAAAAACCTTATCCAGTTAACTCACCCTGACCGAGATTCGAACTTGGGACCTCTTGGACGTGAGGCAGACATGCTACCCCATGCTGCCGAGGCGGGCTGGAACATCCCTGGGAGGAAGGATGAGGTCAGAGGAGACAGAAGCTGGCAGTGCATTAAATTTGGGGATGTAATTAACCTACCCAGCATTAAGTAGAAGATTACCACTAAGCAGAAGATGACCTTTATTCTACTCAAAATTTTGATACAGATATTTCACAGAAATACATATGTATACTGACAGATTTTTTTAAGAGGTATGTTTGTGTGTGTGCATGCACCTTTGTCTTCTGTGATTCAAGGGTTAACCTACTAGCTCATGATTGCTCAGGTTGTTGCTTTTTTATGGGTAATGGATTTGTTTGGGTATGAAAATTCTTAGAATGCTTCTTTTAGAAGAGAACTAAAATTGGTGATTCTGTGTCATAAATTTAGACATGTAAAAGAACCTAAGCCTCATAAAGAGGTCTCTGGGCAAAGTTAAAGGCCATTCAGCCCAATTTTGTTATTTAAATTAGCATCTTCCAAAGATGTGGTGCAAATATTTTGGAGGTAATCTCCCACCGTAAATTACCATGAAAATATTTTCAAAATTTTGATTTTCTAAAAACAGACTCCTACAATTTTCACTAAATATAAGTTTAACCCTTTCAACGATATGGACATCATATGATGTCCAAGTTAAAATGCTGCAAACCAATATGGACCTGTATAGAAGTCCTGTACATAAATGAATTTAATGCCTATTTAAGGCTAATTATTTTAATCTTTATATTTTACAGTACATTTAAATAAGTTTTATAAGAGAGAGAAACTTATCTTTAAAGGTTCCTTTCTTATGTGTTTGGAGGAATTTAGTGACAGTGATGTCAAAATTAATCGCAAAAACTATTTGTAGTTGTTATTAACTTTAGATGAGTCGTATTTATTACACATTCACTTTCGTGAAGCAGATGTGTAATAAATACGACTCATCTAAAAATTAATAATTATTTCGCTTCACTGTGGTGTTCCAATACAGTTAAATCTCAATATATTTGTAGTTGGTTTATTGATACTTATCACTTACTTTTTTTACATTAATGAGAGACTAATTTCAAAGGCGATCGCCTCCATTTTCAATCTCTTTCCAACTAGTCTCTCATTAATATAAAAAAAGTAAGTGACGAGTATCAGTAAACCAACTACAAATAGTTTTTGCGGTTCCGTTTTTGTTGCACTTCAGAATAAAGAAAAACACACAAGGGCACATCTTCATATTCACAGCAAATCATACTAGTTTCCTTGCGAACTCCTTTTTCGCTACACACTAAACATCTTTTAAATGGGTGTGACTTTTCCTTTTAGGAAACTGTTTTCCCCTCAAGTATGAGGGGTGCTAGGGTGCTAAGTGGAGGATTTCTTACCCCCAGTATGAAGAGGCCTCTGAATTTTATAGTGCTCAATTAGGCTGTGAGCCATTGATACGTATAAGTCCAGGTAGGCTATTGTCTTGCATGAGTTTAGGACTCTCCAGATTACTAAACAATTGTATATGGTTATACCACCTGGTGCAAAAGTACCTTTTATACCATTTAACCGATTTTCATAAAGAGGGATAGCTTGTAATACCTGATCTAGTATTAATCTAATACCCATATTTGACCTGCTATTTCCCTCCAAAAAAGGAGCAACAAACATGCCATCTGCAGACCAGTACACGTCTAATGTAGGTTTACAAATAACATGCCCATTGTCCACTTCTGAATTCTCCTCTTAGGCCCTAAATTGCCTTTAGAGGTCAGAGCTTCCTTCACCTTACTCACATAATGTTTGTTTCTGTAACAATGAGAGACCCTAAGTCAGCATTAAAAAAAATAGTGAAAATATTAGTTGGTTTGCAGTCAGAAGTTATACACCAGAAAATGTCTATCTGTTCGAGTTATTTTGACCATGAACACCTGAAGAAAGCGAGTCATCTTCCACTGCTACCTATATCCTCAACACTTCCCTCAAAATCTGAAAACTTGCCATCAATATCCAAATCATGTCAATCAGCAAAATGTCCTCCACATTTTCTAAAGTGATATCAAAAGCCTGTATACATCCTATGCAAGCTAATTTATTTGCTATATTGGATAAGCCATAGTTAACACTGAAATTTAACAATTTCAAATGTGCTATTCAATTAACTACCAATAGTTAAAAAAAGTCAGTGATCCCCGAGATATAAATAACTAAATTATTAAGTGCAAACAGCTGCATAAGGGTACCATGAACTTCAGTTGTGAAATACTGTAATAAGAGGTACATCAGATGCTGACAGAGTTTCTTTCTTTCCAGCATGTGTTTCACACAACATATACAATGATTATTACTTGGCAGCATAAATTTAACCCTAGAACATTGAAATGGAGAACTTGCTTACATAGCTAATACATATCGTTCGTATGCACGATAAAACAAAATGACTCACAATTAGAGGCCTTTGATGCAAAGAATGGCTTTCTCTATAGTGGCACAAAATAGTGAAATTTCAATGGTTTATGAATATAGTATCTTCTTTAATGATACCCTAGTAGTATACTGCCTTTAATGTGCTTAAAACAAGTTTTTGTTTCGTTAAAAAAACTTAATGAATATGGAAGATACAAATATGTATTTAAGAAGTATTTTTACAGCATTTAACAATTTAAAAAGTCTTATTCTGTTTATTGGCTATCCGTTCTCGACCCGTGCAGTGTTTAAAGGACCAGTGCTGAAGTAGTTAACATGTCTTCATGATAAATGAAATATATGTCAATTGTTTGAGAATAGCCTGAAGTGTTCTTCATAATGAATGACTTGCAGGATTGCTTCCTGAAGGGAAATGTTTTCTATCAACTGCTGTATAACATCTACAGGCAAATTTAAAACTCTTCAGGGGATATGGTGTCATTTTATAATGGAATCAGTTCAAGTTGTTTTGCTTTCTTGTCATCCAACATGATTTTAACCAAATCTATAATTGTTAATATTAATGACTTTCCAGTCATTCAAGTTTTTCCCATCTTAGGTACTCAAACCAACTAAAGAAGATGTCTCCAGAGACTTCATATTATAGTTCGTTTTCTTTTATGTTAAATCTGATGGTTTTCGCTGATCATACTCTGATTGTGTTTCAAATTGCCATTCTTGTGTCAAAACATTGTTTCAAAATGGAAGTTTCCATTTAATGATTTGAAAGGTTTTTGACATATCATGCACTGCAATATTGGGGTAGTTTGCTCTCCATATGCAATATGTGTGAAACCAAATGATAAGTAGCTTATGTTTGTACTTGTATATTTCTTGTGTATATACTTACACAATGTCCTCTTGAATGCTTAGAATTAGAAATAGTGACTTCTGACAAAGTGAATGTGTTTACCCTATTCATATGCATTTTTTCCTTTGTCTTCTCTTTATTAAATCCATTAATTACTTCATCATTTCTAGCACTACAGCCCAGAGTGCACCTCGACTTCCCTCAGGATCCTCCTCCAGACATCCCTTCTTCTGGCTACCATCCACCAAATTTTTATTTTCAGCCTTTTCACATCCTCCAATACTCCATCCATCCATCTCAAGTTTGGTCTCCCTACTCTCCTTGCACCATACAGTTTACACTCCAATACTCTCCTAATTATGTCCTCTCCATCCAGTCTTTGGACATGCCCTACCCATCTTAACCTTGCTATTTTAATTTATTTTACAATATTGAGGTCTTTATATATTTTATATAATTCATCATTATATCTGATTCACCATTCCCCATTCCCCTTTCTCCTTAAATGGGCCATAAATTCTTCTCAGTACCTTCCTTTCAAAAATGTTCAGTCTTTTCATATCCTCTTTTGTAGTGACCCATGTTTCACATCCATACATTAGCACCGGTTTTATTAATGTTTTATAAATTCTAATTTTTGTTTCATATGTTAGAGTTTTGATTTAAAGTGTTTTATTAGATTAAAATATGCCCCATTGGCATTTCATATTCTTTGGTTAATTTCCTCTTTCATGTCATTACTTTCATTCACAAGAGACCCTAGGTATGTGAATCTATTCACTCTTTCAAATTTATAGTTAAGAATATGGATATATTTTTCTGGCTCTTTAATTTTCTTCTTGACATTAGTCACCATATACTTTGTTTTCCCTTCATTTATTTTTAGACCCATCTTAGAGTCTGCCTGTTCTAAGTTTATGTCCTTACCATGTCCTTTTCTGTTCTGCTGATTATATCTATATCGTCATTAATTACTTATTTGTTTTGATTAATGTTGAATAATGCACAAACCATATAAATACTGTCACAAATGCATTGTTGCGGCGAGGCGGCGCAGCCGACGAGTTCAAAGGGACAGACAGTACAATGTGGAGATAAAAGCTTGCCGAAATGGTGGGTGGGAGGAGACAGATTTCTGGAGAGTTTGTCTTTCTTCTAACGCTGTCCTGATTGTTTGAGAACATTCCACAAATTTCTGGAATAATGAGTAAGCTATAAAAGGAGCTGCTGCCCACCGTGGGGTAACAGTTCTTAATTGGACTTGTGGGCGCGAACAGCTGTGTGACTTTGTTTGCAAGTTGTATTGTGTATGTGAAGTAATTCTGCTATTGTAAGGATTGACCAAAGTGTGTTTCTACGGAAATGAACAATTTTTAGTGTTTGTAACCTGGACTTTTAATTTCACGAATCCAAAAAGTCACAATACCGAAATTTTACAAATAAAATTTTGCATTCAAATATAATGTAACTCCACTGCATTCTTAAGTAAAAATGTCTTGCAGCTAAAGAAGTTACAGAATGTTCCCCATTATCGATAAAATATATTCAAGTTACACTCTCACTGTTGTAGGATTGAAATCAGATTTCCATGTTACTTTTGTGCACAATATCTCAAAATCTTTTTTATGTTAAAGTGAAATCTATTGTCCTGTTTAATTATAATAGGACTGTAAAATACTTGTTTGTAAAACATATGTTAATTTATGTAGAAAATGAAGCTAGCACCAGTGAAGCAATAAGTATTATACAAGTATAATTATTTTTAACAAAAAAACTTCACATATCTTAAGGAAATGATGTCAACTTTTCTTATTAGTTGAATTATTGTCAACTAATTTAACTAATAAGAAAAATTGACATCATTTTCTTAAGATAAGTGAAGCTTTTTGTTACAAATAGTTAAATTTCTATAATATGTTAATTTGTCTTCTGTGTAGTGTTTAATGCCGCTTTTACTGCATATGGCACCGCAGGTGGTGACACTGATGATACATGAGATGAAGATGGAGCACCAGTGGAATGAGATGGCGTGGGAAACCGGAGGTCTAGGAGGAAACCCGCCCCAGCGCCATGTTGTCCATCACAAATCTCACTTTGCTGTCGCCTGGGATCGAACCCAGGCCACCTTGATGAGAGCCAAGCGGTCTAACCACTGAGCCACGGCATGGCCCTTGAAAACCCCTGCTCTATGCCATAGAGTATATTTTTGCTTTATCTGGTTTGCTACTTTCTTTGGTGAAATAGATCACATAAGAGATGAAAATAGTCTTATTGCAGCTGGAGATCCCATTTAGAGTAAATTACAAGAAAAGTTAAACATTATATCTTTATTGACATTGAGGTTCTCAGAGCTGTTTGCTAAATCCTGAGCTCTGCATTGAATAATTGGTGAGATAAAGTAGCCATACATTAATTAGCTATGGTGTGGCTAAACATTTGCTTTATTTCTCAAGTTAAAATATTTTTGTAATACTTTGTGGCCCACCCTTTTGTTTTATGGATAAATGGAGCATGAGCTGTTGTTAATTTATATTATAAAATTATACTTCGTTATCAGACATTTTATTTGTCATTTGCTGCAGCTCAGCTACTTCTAACTTGGTTAGAACGTATACAACTAAAAACTTTGCTAGCTGCCATGGTGATAATATGCAGTATTATATAACCTAGTTTTAATAACCCTTGAGGCCCAATCAAAAATGTTTAGCTTCATTTGATAGTCAATAATATAGTTATAATTAAATTACTTTGTTATTTGAGTAAGTTTAAAGAAACCCTCTAAAACCTCTCCAGATATCTGTTCTTTGTTAGTTAGGGTTAATAGTGAAAATAAAGGTACATATATATTTGTAAGTAACAAATAGGAAGTTAGCGAGCTTCAGTGAGCTATTTTATTTGGGAATTGAAGTTATATAATTTTTTTTCAGGAGAAAGTGAAATAAACAAAGACAGAAATGGAGAAATTGGTTATACGGTAAGTATGATTCAATATGTTAAGTACTAAAATAAAGGTTCCATCATTTTTAGGCATATTAAAGGTTTAAGCCAAGAGCTTATATTAAAATACTGGGGCAAATGACTGCCTCAATAGCGCAGATGGTAGCATTTCTGCCTCAAATTCCAGAGGTCCCGAGTTTGAATCTTGGTCAGGTAATAGATACCTCTCAGATAATGCACTGATTACTCCATGTGGAGTAAACATCTATCTGTCAAGATTTAACTGTATTGGAAGACCACAGTGAAGCGAAATAATTATTAATATATAGACGAGTCGTATTTATTACGCTTTCCTGCATGTTCGGTTTTTAAATTGGCTGGATAAATATGACTGTAATAAATACGACTCATCTATAAATTAATAATCTATCTGTCATTTGTGATTCCTGCGAATTCCATTGGCTGAAGCGATGCATTCATTGGTGCTTAGCACATGATTGAGGGGCACATCAGTACCCCTCTCACTCTTACAAGAATATTCAGTGTATTATGTGAGAGGTTTCTGTTAACAAAGATAAATCCGTGGTAACCGTTCCAGCAGCACGACTATACAAGTAGAGGTTTATATTGTAGCAAGCTGTTGACAATACATAATCTAATCTAAGGTTACAGGATAAGCAGAAGGTTGCACAGCTTTTCCTCTCAAAAGCAGTCATGTTGTTTGCCACTCACAATAAAAGGAGAAATAAGCTTGGTATAGTATATTGGTAAAATGTATAAAATGTGTACTAATAACTAAATTGTATGCCTAAAATGGCATGAGGGGTAGAGGATCATAAATGAACAGGACTGTGTCCCATGCCAAGAAAAGAACTAAATAGTGCAAAATATTTAATTACATAAAAAATTATGTATGTACTTAAAAATAAGTTCCTAGCGATAATCCAAATCATAATCCCATCATACGCCACTGTATGAGAGCAATAAGATCTCTAGTATTTTTCTTGGTAGTGGTGCAGAGAAGACAATTGGGGACTAACTTAATTTATTTTGAATGACCTTGAAGTTTTATTTACAGTATTCCAAATGTATTTTAAAATATAACAAAGCTTTGATGATGAAAAACATGCCTTATAATTAAAGGAAGGTTATTTTAATATTTTTAATAATTATTCTGAGTGTATGCAGATTGAAATACACAAGTTTTTTTCAATAGTTACTTCGAACTTTAAACTGCTATGGATTTTATAGATTGAATTAAAAATTAAGAAAGTCACATGGTGGGCAAGCAATGGGTTTGTTTTTACATAATTGGAGGAATTTAATAACAGTAACATCAAAATTAATTGAAAAAAAAACTATCTGTAATCGGTTTTTTGACACTTTGTCACTTAAACTTTTATATTATTGAGGGACTAGTTTCAGAAGCTGTTGCCTCCATCTTCAACCTCTTTCCAACCTCTATATATAGAAATGTAAGTGATGAGGTGTCAAAACACAAAATATTTTTTTCAATTAATGTTTTTTTTTTTCAGTTCACTTTTACAATGCGTACAATTTTGTTGAGTAAAACATTAGTAATTTTATTTGCACTGCTATAAGAACCTTTAAGTTATAAATATGACTATCACTAAATGATAGAATAAAGCTGATTCAGTGCTGTTATGAGAGCAGGAGAAGTTCTCAACATCTGAAAAAATTTAGAACTCTACATTTTAAGAGCAGGCTGAAGTTTTCATAAATAGCTATGGGGATTTAATCAGGAAGTATAAGGAAACTGCTTTTGTTGCTGATAAGAAGAAATCTGGAAGGCCAAAGGTAATCATTGTAGATATTGTTGTAAATAAGGAAGTGAGTAGAAATAATAATTACAGAATTAGTAGTGTTGCACAGAGGCAACTTCACATGAGTAATACCACAGTTTGGAGAATTCTAGGAAAACAGCCTGTATCTCTATAAACAGAAACCAAAGTTTGCA
The DNA here is from genome assembly GCA_030765055.1 of Mantis religiosa. Classification (NCBI taxonomy): domain Eukaryota; kingdom Metazoa; phylum Arthropoda; class Insecta; order Mantodea; family Mantidae; genus Mantis; species Mantis religiosa. The sequence goes on from CM060949.1 coordinate 105,145,316, forward strand.
TTCAAAGAAAGTGATAAGTACAACATATGACTTTGCTTATTTGTGCTAACAGATATTCAAATTAATAATTATTGGTTAGAGGTAGGAAGTGCACTTTTCTCTTAATGGCAAAGTTAAAACACATTGCAGAAGCTGATCTGAAAATGACCCTTAAATTTTAATTCAAGCAGTCTTATGATTTAAAAGTTTTTATATGGTGTGGCCTCAATTCACAATTCTTGTTGGTCCTTATTTCTTTGAAGAAAACAATGAAATAATACAGACTGTTAGTGTAAATGGAAGCGTTGCTGTGGCATGCTACAAATTCCCAGACTGAGGAATCACAATATGGAAAACATCTTCTTTCAATATGGCACACTGCCCCACATCTACAACTCTGCAAAACAATTAATTGCCAGATCTTTAGTGATCATGCAATAAGTACACATATTTTTCCAACACACTGCCTACCATATTCTGCAAATCTTTAATCCAACCCTTTGGTTGTGGGGTTAACCTTAAAGTATAAGCAACTGAAAGAAGCTGTCTCACAAGAAATTGCTAATATTCCGAGACATCTGCAAACTGCTCTGAATGGAATTGCAGAAAAAAATCATGCACATTGAATAAGAGAATGGAGGACATCTTCCCAATGTTTTATGTTTGCCAAGTATGTGATTTCATTAGGTTTTTTCTTTCTATCTCAAATAAAATATTGTGACTACGAGGGTTATGTAGAATCAAAAGTCTGGTTTACAGACATTTAGAACACACTTTATTGCAGTAAAAAGACGTGAAATTGACAATCAGCTGTCTTCAAGGTCGACTCGGTGCTCTGCCGGACGTAAACAAATGAAAGAAATCACTGTGGTACACCTCAAACGTCCACTGTCGGAATAACCATCACACAACTGCCGCTTCTAACACTTTGCTGGTATTTATACCTCCCAGTCATTGTTTCTAGAAAGCTGTAGACCTTCCGAGAAATTTCTCGGCTACAACAATAGACCGAGTGCCCTGGAATCTCTTTCCTGTCCATGCGCCCGGCTATGGCTTGTCGCGGTAGCTCAATAAAGCCACATGGTGACACTACCCCCTTCTCAAGGCTGGTCATCCCGAACAGCACCATCGTAACGGGCCAGACGATGCAGATGTACCACCAACATCTTTCTTTGGGGCAGCTTCTGGTTGCGGTAGACCTCATCATTAATTCTCTTTACTACCCGGTACGGTCCTTCCCATGATTGTTGAAGTATTGGACAGCGTCCGTTGATCATTGCTTCATTGTCATCAACTTCCAATATTTGAAGATGCTGAAACCTATGTCTTCCCTTCTCCCCCCCACCAAACTAAAAGCTTGTCATCTTCTTTTCAGGAAGAAGATGCAAATTGTCCATCAGATGTGGAGTGCAATAAACTTGGATGGCGATGCATAAAATGCAATTTTAATTACACCTGTATATATGGTGCACCAATGAATGCAACTTGTGAAGCCAAAGTTAAGTGTATAGTAAGTAAATAGACTTATACAATTTTTGTTAAATGTTTCTCAAATGTATGAGAGAACTACATTTTTAGCTGTGAAGTTGTAGTTTGAATCTTCTCCTTTTTGTGTATTATGACTGTTTTGTCTTGAGAATCTGTCCCTTGTTCTAACTTCCTCTGGTTTCTAATCTTGGAAGTAAATTAAAACATAAAGTGTGCAAAACAGTATACAACTTGGAGGAATTAAAACAAAATATCTGTCAGGAAATCACCAGTATTTTGTAATGTGATTGTAATGTGAACTATGATAGTGACGGATAGTTTCCTAAAGAGGTGCCAAAAATGTATAGTCAACAATGGTGGCCAGTTTCAGCACCTCGTTTTTTCAAAGTTGGTAAATAATTATTTAAAGATAATTTTAAAAATGTTGTATATATAGTTATAATTTTTCAGTATATGAAAACCACAGATGGCAACAAATGCCAGTAATGCAAAAAAAGAACACTTTGCAACCAGTTCGAGTTCATTGGCTCTTCTGGAAAGAATCAGACTATCATAAGACCACAAGCAAACTGACTTGGACGCGCTTGCGTGAATGAAAGCTTTCTCCCTCTCCATACAGGGTGCGCTGCTTGATTACTTCCCTGTGACCAGCACATACTTATGTGTTTGTATAGGTACCTAATGAGTTACCTGCCTTTTTATGAGTACAAAAGCGCTCAGTTGTAATGACTTCTCAGCCTTCAAAATCTTCTTGCATTTCCAGTAGGCCATTGCAAAGTCAGTTCAGGAAATAGTTTATAATTTTGGAGAATATTTCAAAAAAATGAAAGAAGTGTTTAACTGAATATGAGCGATGTAGTGCAGACCAGAAATTAGCCTAGAGGGAGACTATAGGGGGAAAGCTGCATGCCTTCAATTTCAGTAATGCTTGCCTCCAACTGTTTTTTGTTCACAGTTCAGTTATAGCACGCTTGTTTTATTTGGTATTAAAATTATGTTTGCAGATGTACAAGGAACATGCTTTAGCCTAGCATTAGAGGTTTAATTTGGTTGTGGCATTATGACTTAATTCTCTCTGATCACTTTATAGGGTGAAAGGACTTTTCAGCGTTCTCTTTTGTGTCGCTACTGCTATCAGACTGAGCCCTGGGAGCATGTATGCATATATGGTGCAAAGTGTAGTTCTGTTGCATCACCCCGAGCATATTATATGTAAGTATATGATCTTAACTCTCTATTGCAAATGGCAGTCCAGCAGTCTTAACTTTGCAAAGATGGCCAGTGTGTCTTAAAACCAGATAAGGGCTGAAAGATAAAAGTGACTATTAAGAATGGTATTCTTGTTTTGCATCAAGATTCTCAGATATGAACATAATGGAAACCATAAGTTTAAAATCTGGTGTGTAATTGCCTGAGAATGGAAATGGAAACCATAAGAGGTAAAAACAAAAAAAAGTTTCAAATGTTAGCGTGCACAGTTAATGGGAAGGTTTCCAGAGCTTTCCTGTTTTTGATATACTGTAATTGTTCCAAGCACCTGTCTTCATTATAGAAAATACTAAGGAGGCCATGATCCATAATGGCTGTTGAGCTTTATTCTATGTGGTCATAGATAAAACCAGGAAGTCTCCTGGCAGCTGTAAGTGGTTTCTGTTCTCAATTGCATTTGTACTGTTATAGTTTCCTGTAGTTTAATAATCATAAATGTTAATCATGTCACTTTCTAAAACTATGTGTTGAAATTCAAAGTTGCATACCTGCTTTCATACAGAGAAAGGTTGCTGATCAATTTCAACAGATATATGCAAATGTGGACAATTAATTTTTTATATTGTTATAATTAATATGCTTTCTGCTTCCATTCTTTTTATGAATTGAAAAGCCTAAACAGTCAAATGTCTCCCTCTTTTTTTTCTTTTTATTCTTCTTGTTCTAGGTCACTTCCTATTCCCAATTTGTTTTGAAGTAACTTAGAAAATGATAATTACTGTCATCAAACCAGATTAAACCGGATAACTATTTTACTGATAATAATCTATTAATAAACACCAGTAAGACAGTAGCAATGGATATACACACAAAAGAAAATAAAGACTAGCTCCAAAAATTCAACAGCTAAACCAGATCACTGAGAAGGTAGAAACTACCAAATTTCTGAGACTTCGGGTCCAGAACAATTTAAAATGGAAAACCCATATAAGTCACATAATCAAAAATTTAGGTACAGCCTGCTACATGATACGGGTACTAGCAGGTTGCGAGGGGGAAAACTGTTAGAATGGCTTACTTTGCATACGTTCACTCATTGCTAAGATACGGCATAATGTTCTGAGTAGAGTCACCTGCCAGTAAAGGATGCTTCATAATGCAAAAGAAAATAGTTTGAGCTATGGTAGAAGAAAGAGCAAGAGCATCATGCAAACCTTTATTTAAAGAACTAGGTATTCTTCCTTTTCCTTGCATTTATATATTTGAAGTTATAATGTTTATCCGTAAAACCAGTAACAATAGAGATTCAACTTTCACAACAAATGAATCAGTGCATAAGTGTAATACAAGATAAACCACAAATCTACATGTCCATCAACATAACACCTTCCTATGCTAAAAGTATTATGCACTCTGATATAAAGATATACAGCTCTCTTCCAAAATTTTTAAAGGCAACAAAATGGGGAAAATGCATTCAAATGTTCATTAACCTTCCGTCGGGCACAATGTTAAATGTAGCAGCACAAGGCGCAATTTGCCTGGCAGGCAGCTTTGAAAATCACAGTTAAATAAACTTTGTGAAGTTAAACTATTGTCCTTGTTTTGTTAAATGATGCTTATACATATCACATATTTTTGAATGGATATTATCATATGAAAAATGATTCTGCTGTGAAAATCTTACATTGATATAATAATATTCAATATGAGTATCCTCATTTTTAGTGTACAACACACTTAAATTTATTGCTGTCACATCAAATCCACTTATAAAGAGTAACAATGCTTATGGTAAATGAGTTTATGATGCAACAATGCAACCAATGGATTAAAGATGTGCAGAAACTATCGTAGCACAAATTTCAAACTAGATTGGTATGTGACATGCAAAGAGCACATTTACATTTTTTGCACTCATATCTTGATAATCTTCTAATACCAGTCTCCGTGGTACATACTGCACATCTTCTTTTTGTACTTGGCCCAGGATTTGGTTCATCTTGGTTTTCTTTCTCCATGTTTGGTCGAAATGTCTTTAGTTTTCATTGAAGATCTAGAGGCACCCCAACAGTTTTCATACTTCTTCTGGCTATCTCTCCTTAACAAGTTCGTGTGATAGTTGCTTCAAGAATACTCTCCTTCGCACGGGTTCTAATCCATTACCCAAGTATATGATTTGGGAATTGATACCACTTATGTTAAGCAAGGTAACAGATATCACCATTGGCCATTGCTTAGTGTTTCGAGACAGCAAATGTAGCACACATTTTGTCTGCAGTGTTATCCCCTCCCTTTGTTGAGTTATAAAAGGTGATTATGGTTGGATTTTTTATCTTTAGAGTCAGGATCAATTGTTGCATTGTTATGCAGTGTGGGTACAAGAATCACATTTCTTTGTTTCTTTGGGATGTATGAAGCTAAGGTAGTGTCTTTCCTGAAGGCGAAAATGCTACTGTATTCTCCTCTTCCTTTGATGGCTACAAGTTCTGGTGGCAACCGTCTTTTGTTTCTTTTCAAGGTATCCACATATGATAGCCTTTTCTCTTTTAGTTTCTCGCAAAGTTCTGTATCACTGAACCAATTATCGACCGTTAAATTACAACCTGTACCAAATAAGGGCTCGGCTTTACTTTTAACCACATCACTTGGCTTGCTGCTGATCAGGAAAGATGTCAGTCCCTGTTCTATTTTCTATGCCTTATCATAATTGACTGGCATTATGTACAGTTCTAGAATACATGCATTATTGCCATTTGCATTCATACTTAAGATTATTAGTTGAAGCATCTAACACTTAATGAAGTAAATATAAATATGTGATATAAATGTTTTATGGAATAAACATCTGATGAAATTAATATAATTTTGAGTCAAACTAATACTCAATGCTCCACTTATTGCTAGTATTTACCTAGAATACGTTTCGTTAGGATCTTCCTAACATCATCAGCTATTGTCAACTAATGGACGTTAGTTTGGTGAACTCATTGGAGTAGATAGGTGCATCTCTGTCGGTTTCTTGATGAACTTGAAATGTTCCAGCACCTACATGAACAACAGCATCGTGTATCTGTTACTATTTGCCAACGTAAAGAAAATCCCTGTCAGGAATGTGCCACTCTCACACAGTGTGACAAAGACAGTGAATGTGTGTGACAGAGAATGCATGCTACACAAGGAGTAGAACCATTAAAAAAACATAAGCCCTATTCACTCAGTACACTAAAACAGAAGATTTATTCACAAAAGTGGAAGGCATTAGAATGTTTTTGAATGGGCTGTAACTGAACTGACCTGAATGTCATAAACAATACCAGGCAGGGTATCGGAACAGTGTCTAAGACCCTTGCACGTCATTCTGCTAGGACTTTATTTGCTGTGGCAAACTAATCATATTTTCTCATATTCATTGTTGAATCAGCAGTGTTTGTGCTGGGCAAATTGTTCCACAGTAACATCAGATTAACTATGAAGCATCAGGATTTTATCTTTTTTAGAGAAATGTAGCAAATTTCTAATATATTTATTTCGAGGAACCACAGTTACACCAAATTCTTTAAAAAATGTTTGAAAATGTTTATTAACCCAAGGGTGTTAGTAAATGTTTTAAAATTATAACCTTTTTTTTTCTTTTTTTTAATGTATTACCAAACTCTGATAATGAAACAAACTTAGAATTGATTGACAATATCTAGCGACTGTAACGATGACAACGAAGGAAATGGTTGAAGATATAAATAACGTTTATCAAACTAGACTTTATTTCTTTTGGTGGAAATTTTCATCAATTGTTTTAAAAGATAAGTAAAATTTGTGACAAATAATTATATTTTATGTAGTATTTGTTGCTTCACTGTACCTGGCTTCTAGTTTTTATGTATTAATTGCCTTTATGCAGTTTGCTGTAAGCAGAAAATATGAGATTAAGTGCAGTAATGTTAAAACTATCTGTTACAGAACGAACTGTACTGTGAAAAGTGAAGTTTTATGCTTGGGTAATCATACTTTTGAGAAGAATGTTCTATGTAACTGGACTGGTGGCTACAGATGGAGCACTGCACTTCTGCTAAGCATTACACTTGGAGGTTTCGGAGCAGATAGGTATGTATTATTTTGAAAGTCAAAACTATTTAAATCGTCATGCATGTTATATATGGTGTAATGAAAATCTGCAAGACATGAAGAATTATACAATTGCAATTATGTTACACTTAGAGATTGCTTTATAATTTATAATGCAACAAATTAAATAGCCCTATAAGAAATTTATCAGTGCAATCTTGTTTTTGTACTTATACACCAAATAATGGATCTTAAGAATTTATCCATTCTCTGCTGGTGTATAAATAATAGGATAACAATTTATCCTATTAAATGAATGATAAAAGTTAACTTTACAACTGAGACCAAGTCTTCCTTATTAAATACGAGATCTGTTCAAAAAGTGTTGCAAATTTTGATTTTCACGGGCTACATATATTCGATTTTCTATTGTTTTGTGGTGTTATATTGTTACTAATGTCCCTCATTTATATTGATAAGCTCGGCCATTTTGAATGTTCAGTTAAATGTTGATAGCTATTTTGCTTGGACATGTTTTGGCTTGTCTTGGATTTTTGCTTATTCCAAAAAATGGAACAAAGATTCTTTGTCAAATTATGTGTGAAAAACAAAATTAAGCGCGCCGATGCGTTCCAAATGTTCACTTTGGCATATGGTGAAGCTACCTTGTGCCAAAGCATGTTTATTGGTGGTACAAAGGGTTCTCAGAAGGTTCAGAAGGTGTGAACGATGAAAAGTGTCATGGGGTTACGAGTGAGCTCGTCAAAAACAGACGAAAACATTGAAGAAGTGATGAAAATAGTGTTACCCAATTGTCAAATCACCGTTAGAGAAGTTTCTGAGGACCTAAACATATCGGTTGGCTCGTACCATTCAATTTTGACATGATTTGAACATGAAACAGGTCGCTGCAAAATGCATACTAAAGTTGCTCAATTTCAACCAAAAACACCATCACATTGCATTAATGTTCCTAAGGAGCTGTTGAAATCTGTCCGCAACAACCCAAATTTGCTCCAGAGGGTCATAACTGGTGACGAATCATGGGTTATGACGTGGAAACTAAAGCTCAGTCATTCCAGTGGATGCTGCTCACACGAGCCAAGACCAAAAAAGGGCACCAAGTGCAATCGAATGTGAAGATTTTGCTTACAGTTTTCTTCGATTGCAGGTGCGTGATGCTTCATGAGTTCTTGCCACAGGGTAAAACGGTCAATAAGGAATATTAGCTGCAAGTTATGAACAATTTTCGTGAGGCAATCCACCAGAAACGCCCAGATTTGTGGAAGAACAAAAATTGGCTTTTGCACCATAACGCTCCTGCTTACACATCGTTGCTTGTGCGTGAATTTTTGGCCAAAAACAACACTTATGATGCTGCAGCAACCGTACACTCCAGGCCTGGCCCTCTTGACTTGTTTTGTTCCCAAAACTGAATGCCACGATTGAGTAGATAAAGATGGCTTCGAAGAAGCAGCTGAACAAGATCACAAAAAATGATTTTTTTAAAGTGCTTCGAGGATTGGAAAAAGCATTGGCACAAGTGTATAATATCTGGTGGGGATTACTTTGAAGGGGACAAAATAGGTGTTCATGAATAAATAAATACTTAAAAAAAAAAAACACAAAATTTGCAATACTTTTTTAACAGGCCTCATATATGTATAATTAACCTTACATACATTTAACAATAAATGAAAAATGAGAAATTTCTATGCCTTTTGCATAAAACACATCTTTTATCATTTTTCATTTGATAGGTTTAGGTGCCCTTTCATAACAATTTCTATTACAATTTCTACTTGGAGCCATGTCCTGAAATAAAGTTCTAATTTTCCTCGTAAAATTGCATGGGAAAAGTGAAGTCCAATTCAGATTTGAATACACTGCAACAAAGTGACCATGTAAATTCATATAATTCTTATCTGCTTTGCATAATTTAAATTTGAAACCTCATGTCCTTATGCCATTGTGGATTCTACCCTCTGTAATGACTTGTACTTCAGTTTACACATTGTACAGGTGGGCTGGATCACGGTGCAAATAATTGGAACATGAATGCACTTAAGAGCTATTCTAGAAGCATGTTTAAGAATTTAAAAGAAAGGAAATACCATGTTTTTTTTTTTTTTTTTTTTTTTGTGTAATTTTACGTCCTCCAACTCCTTAAGTCATATCGGACGGTGAATGAAATGGGTGATATGATGCTCAAATGTGTCCAGGGTCCATGGAGCTTAGAGCTACCCGACATTCGTCTGTAAAGATAAGGGAAACCCCCGGAAAAAACCTTATCCAGGTAACTCACCCTGACCGAGATTCGAACTCGGGACCTCTTGAATGTGAGGCAGGGAAATACCATGGGTGAAAAGTAATGAGTGTATACAAATTATTGTCCATTTTAAATATGCATCATAACAGCATTTTCTTTTCAACAGTGACAGAATAATTTCAGAATCTAAGCTTATTTAATTTGAAAAGGTACATTTTTATCCACACTTAGAAAAATATACATTATTTTCTATACAAAGAAGTATCATAACAAAGTTAGTACCAGCACTAATTTGATGAAGTGCCAACCACTTCCTAAGCGGAGTTTATCTTTTATCACTTAAGTTCCATACTATTTTCTTTACTACGTTATTGAATATGTTCATGATTCTTGAAGTGGCAGAGTTCATGATTATCACTGAATTTCTTAATCTTGTTTCTGTGTGCTAGTAATTTTAAAACACAGATAACTTATTTATGAATGATTAAAAGGTTTTAATTATGTTATGATGCTTTGCAGGTTTTATCTGGGCCACTGGCAGGAAGGCATTGGGAAGCTCTTCAGTTTTGGTGGACTTGGAGTTTGGACTTTAATAGATGTTATTTTAATATCTCTGCACTACCTGGGTCCTGCAGATGGTTCTTTGTATATTTAAGTTTCAGAAATAGAACACTGAATTAGAAAAATGGAATTTTCTGCTATACCATTTATATTTGAACAATGTTTTGAGACTACCTTTATGTAAAATTAGCTGTGAACTCTTAACTTATTTGCACATTTATATAATTATATAAGAAATATGCTTAAATTATAACAGGTTGATAAGAAACTAAACAAACAAAAATAAAATTTTTACACAGTATAATTTTTGTAGAAGTTATGAATTTAGCTTCTTTAACACAGGGCCATCAGATTAAATCACCACACTTTTTGGCTGTTCATATACTTTTCTTCTGACTTCATATACAATAATTAAAAGGTGGGTTGCAGAGTTCAAAATGGGACATACAAGCACTAGTGATGAACCTCACTCTGGACGCCCTATGGAAGTCATTGAAAAAACTCATTGTTTAGTATTGGAAGACCGCATATTAAAGTCGTTTGAGATAGCAGAGGCTGTAAACATATCAAAAGAACGTGCAGGTAATATTTTAAGTTATGTTTTAGGCTTTCACAAGATGGGTGCTGCATTTGTTGACACCTGATCAATGTTAAAAGAAAAACTGTTTCTGTTAAGAATTTGGAGCTCTACCATAAATATCCAAGTGAATTTTTGAGACAGCTTATTACCCTTGATGAAACTTGATACATCACTACACTCCAGAAAATAAATCACAGTCAAAACAGTGGATTGCACCAGGTGAACCAACTCAAAAAAAGACAAAGTCAATTTTAACCGCTTCGCCGATGGCCATTTAAATCCTTCAGGTGCCGGCAACGGATACCCAATAAACAGAACAGGACATTTAAATTGTTAAATGCTGTAAAAATGCATCATAAATACAATTCCGTATCTTCCGTATTTATTAAGTTATTTAAACGAAACAAAAACTGGTTTAAAACTCATTAAAGGCAGTATAAATCTACAGTAACAATAAAGTAGAGACTACATTAATAAATTGTTGAAATTTCACTACTTTGTTTCACTGTAGCAAAAGCCATTCTTTGTGCCGAACGCGCCTAATATGTGAATCATTTTGTTTTGTGTGTATACGAGCCATAGTATGTATAGCTACGTAAGCGACTTCTCAGGTTCAAGTTTAGTTTATTTATGCTATGCCAAGCGATAATATGACGAGAATATGTTGCGTCACACACTCACACACTGGAATGAAAACTCTGTCAGCATCTGTTATTACAGTGTTTCTCAACCAAGGTTTCTAGTAGCCTTATGCAGCAGTTTTCGCTCTGTATTTCAGTATTTATACTCTCTCTTTGTTCAGAGTGATTTCTTATAGCTATCAAGAGCTAAATGTATGGCACATTTGAAATTGTTAAATTTCAATGTTAACCATGGCTTATCCCGGTAATGTAGCAAATAAATTAGCTTGGGTATGATGTGTACAGGCTTCTGATATTACTGTAGAAAATCTGGAAGATTTGTTGTACGATTATGAAGGAGATCTTTAGGATATACGTAGCAGTGACGTGTACTGGTCTACAGCTGGCATGTTAGCTACTCCATTGTTTGGGGAAATGGCGGGTCAAATATGCGTGATACGGATCAGCTATTACCAGCTATCCCTCTTTACGGAAAAGAGTTAAATGGTAAAAAAAAGTATTTTTATACCACTGGATGTAACTATGCACAGTTGTTTAGTAATTTTCAGAGCTGTAAAAGACATTCATCTACCTGTACTTGCGCGTATAAAGAGCTCGTAACCTAATTGAGTATTATAATACTCAGAGGCCTCTTTATACTAAGGGGTAGCAAAATTCACCACATCATCCCTCATACTTGAGAGAAAACACTTTCCTAAAAGTATACCACCCACACCCAAAAAACTTGTAACCATTTCGAAAATGAGTAGTGTGTTGCGAAAAAGAAGTTCGCAAGGAAACGAATATTATTGGGGTGAATCTGCAGATGTGCCCTTGGGTGTTTATCCAGGTTTGGAGGTGTACAATTCAAAAAGAAACCTTTAAGGATACGTTTACATTCCTTATAGAACTAATTTAAATTTATTGTAAAACAGCAAGATTAAAATAATTGGCGTTACATGAGCATTAAATGCATGTATGCGCAGGACGTCTATACACGTCCATATCGGTTTGGGGCATTTTAACTTGGACGTCATATGACGTCCATATCGGTGAAAGGGTTAAATTAATTGGGAGTCGATTAATAACACAAAACAACACTCACTTTTAAATTTTCCCGGAACCGGTTTCTGAGGCCTTCCCTCTATCTTCAGCCGGACGTCGACTTGTTCTCATTGGTGTAGCTGGCAATATTTTGTCATCGGTCTCCTCTGGTGGCGGTTCGAGGAACTTGCTGAACAAATCTTTCTGGGGGATGTCGAAATTGAATACTTTGTTCCTATTTTTGGAAATAAAGATTTGTTCCCATGTGGACAGTTCTTCTTTTCGTGTTGTATGTTTTAGTAATTTTGGTTCTGGATTTATGTTGTGGTTTTTTTTCCCAAAAATGCGTGGCAACTGCTGATTTTTCTAATTGTTTGTATTTTATGTTCCTAAAGTGTTCCTTTGCTCTTGTTTCTAAATTTCTTTTGGTTTTTCCAATATAAATTTGACTACAGTCACAGCGTTCAATTTGATATATACCAGATTTTTTGTTAGATGGAATGGCATCTTTGCAAAAAATCTGGTATATATCAAATTGAATGCTGTGACTGTAGTCAAATTTATATTGGAAAAACCAAAAGAAATTTAGAAACAAGAGCAAAGGAACACTTTAGGAACATAAAATACAAACAATTAGAAAAATCAGCAGTTGCCACGCATTTTTGGGAAAAAAACCACAACATAAATCCAGAACCAAAATTACTAAAACATACAACACGAAAAGAAGAACTGTCCACATGGGAACAAATCTTTATTTCCAAAAATAGGAACAAAGTATTCAATTTCGACATCCCCCAGAAAGATTTGTTCAGCAAGTTCCTCGAACCGCCACCAGAGGAGACCGATGACAAAATATTGCCAGCTACACCAATGAGAACAAGTCGACGTCCGGCTGAAGATAGAGGGAAGGCCTCAGAAACCGGTTCCGGGAAAATTTAAAAGTGAGTGTTGTTTTGTGTTATTAATCGACTCCCAATTAATTTAATTTATACAATAACACTGTTTTCAACACTTCCATGAAAGGATTTTAAAGTCAATTTTGTCAACTAACAAGCTTATGGTGAATGTTTTCGGGATGCACTAGGAATTATTTTTATTGATTACTTGGAAACAGGTAAAAGTATCACTGGTGACTACAGTGCTGTTAGTTTAAGAATCAGTGCCCGCTTGCTCGCCAGTACTCAGGAGTTTTAACTCGCAGAACTAAAAACAATGGAACTTACTGTGCTATATTAATTACAGAAGTCTGTACTCACCCTAATCACAATAGCTGCTGAAAGTGCTGTCCATTTTGTTCTATATACAAGTCACACTGCCATAAAATTCTTGCATTCACTTTCATCAATTCCACCGCACCAAACTTACCTATTTCCCTACAAATGTTTTAAGTTCATCTAAGGTACGTGGATTATTTGCATACACTTAACCTTTTACTGCTGCCCAGAAACAAAAACTAATGGTGTTAGATCAGATGAAGGGGCCGTTGCCAATGACACGGCAGAGCCCTGTCATGGATGCCCCAGCAATATATGTGGTTGCATTATCTTGTTTACAATATGCATTTTATCTTTCAAAATATGTCAGTTCGTCACACAATGTACCTTAGATGAACTTAAAACATTCATAAGGAATTATTTTCTTGGAAGTGTTGAAAACAGTGTTGTTATGATAATTTAAATTTAATTCATAAGGAAATTGATAAGATTTGTGCCAGTGGAACTGATGAAAGAAATGCAAGGTTTTTACAACGGTGTGACTTGTGTATAGCACAAAATGGACAGCACTTCCAGCAACTATTGTGATAAGCGTCAGTACTGACTTCTGTAATTAATGTAGCACAGTAAGTAAGTCACGTTGTTTTTAGTTCTGCGAGTTAAAACTCCTGAGTATCGGCAAGTGTGTGTAGTGTTTAACGCCTGCTTTTACTACATACGGCACCGCAGGCGGTGACACTGATGATGCGTGAGATGAAGATGGAGCACCGGTGGAATGGGATGGCGGGGGAAACCGGAGGTCCTGGAGAAAACCCGCCCCAACGCCGTGTTGTCCACCACAAATCTCACTTTGCGGTTGCCCGCGATCGGAGTATCGGCAAGCAAGCGGGTAATCGCCGCAGCACAGCAACTGTCGCCGGTGCCAATTCTTAAACTAATAAAACTGTATTATGCAATCTTACTGCAATGTTGGAGTGATGTGGTGAAAAGAAAAATACCTCATTTGGCAAAGAAAAAAGTCTTGTTTCTTTACAACAGTGCTCTGTCCCATCGTTCAGTTATTGCAATGGGAAAAATGTGTGAATTAATGTTCAAATTGCCTGAACATCCACCCTATTCGCCAGATCTAACATCCAGTGACTACCACCTGTTCCTGAACTGCAAAATATTTCTTGGAGGGGGAAGATTTCACCGCAGTGAGGTCATTGATGTGGTAAACAACTATATTGAGGACCATGATGAATCGCACTGCTGAGATGGTTTAATTAAATTAGAACTCCGATATGAGAAATGTATTAGCCTTTATGGAGATTATGTTGCGAACTAAAGAAAACTTTTTTTCCCCCCTGTGACCCTCGTATCTCCTTCAGCATCATCATATCATCTGTGTGTTTTCATACATGGTACAGAGAAAGCTCTTGCAGATCACATTTATTTAGAAAGTCATGGATTTGGACCGACTCAAAAAGAACTGCATATAGCAGCCTAATCATTCAATAATGTAACTGAGGTACCACTGGTTTGGACAGAGAACAAAATGTCTGGAAAAGAGGGATCCTGAAGATATCTCTTAAGTCAAGAACAGCTTATGTCAAAAGAAAGGCTGTTTATTCAATTTTTGAGTTGCTAGGGAAGTTATTAAAGAGTTTTCTCCCCGTAATACACCCTCCCACCTGCATAATATGGAAGAAATAGAGTACCCCTTAAAAATTCAGCCATAAAAAATAATAGCAAAGTAGTAAAAAGTTGAGTAATAAGTCTGACAATTGCACAAAGGGAAGGTGCAGCGTGTTGTAGCATGTTGATACATTGCTAGATCTTACACCCCACCACTGACAATTTTGAAGGGAAGAAGTCAGCACTTTGAGTTTAAAGACAATCTTCCTAGCAGATCAGTAGTTTCTATGTGTAAGGATGGATATATTAATGAAGAAATATTTCTGAAAATCTCTTCCTTACTTTCAAGATGATTACATCAGAAAGAGTACTTATGTTTTAGATGGCTACACTATTGCAACCCTGAATATTGCCAGAACCAGCACTGAGCTCCTGTGCCTTTTTACACACACAACTCATGTTTTGCAGCCTTTCAATCATTTTTTCAAGACACTGAAACCTAATGATCATCATGGTTCCATAATAATCCATGGTCTACCATAATCAAAATGTTATTTCAATCCAGTGTTCAAAGAAGTATGGTAACATATGTTGATTTAACAGTAAAAGTAATTTTGTATACAGGAATGGGTGTCAAGCAATTGAAGACTCCTGTTATTCAACTTCGGAAACATACCTTCATTTAATTTAATAGAAATGGAGTACATTATGAATAACAAATTGATGACTGACAGCCCACCATTTCACAATTTTTATCAATGTATTACATGAACTATTTGGGACGTGCTTCCTAGTCCTGAGAAGAGTGTGATTAAGAGGAGAGTTTGAACTAAGCAAGGACTTGGCACAGCACTTCTCAGGAAACTGTGGCAATTGCTAAGACAAAAAGACATGCAATTTTGTAGGAAACAATTTTAATTAAAACAAGGAGTATCTCAAGAAAAAAAAATGTACTAAATAGTTCAATCCATTGATTTGTATCCACTAAAGAAGATACTGCTAATGATTCCAACAGAGATGCTGCAAATGTGCAAATAAATTGTTCTTTTCACACTAGCCATGTGTAGGACAAAGTATGGAAAGGTAGAGTCAGACTGAAAAATTCAGTGCCATAGCCGGGATTTGAACCAGGGATCTTCCGGTCTATGTCCGACTGCCCTTAAACCATTGACCTACTATGGCCAATGTACCAGCATGGCATTTAATTCTCCAACTGACTCGTGGTTTTCCCGGTAAACCACTAGGAGTTCTCATAAACACATGAGACACTACCTTAATGGAGACTTACTATGCTGTAAGTACTTTAAGGCCCGGGCTTTATAATTCAGACCCCTATTAGGTCAATTAGTTCTTTCACGCTAGTCGTGTGTAGGACAAAGTGTGGAAAGGTAGAGTCAGACTGAAAAATTCTTCATCTGTCATATCGGATGATAAAGGAAATCCTGAAATGATGCTGAAGCAGCAGTGGATAAGGTTTTTGATAGAGTCAATATGAAAAATTCAATGCCATGGCCGGTATTTGAACCACGGACCTCCTGGTTTCCATTCAGTTGCTCTTATCCTTTGAGCTACCATGGCCAACGTGCTGTCTTGACATTAAATTCTCCATTTGACTCATATGTTTCCCCGGTAGACCACTAAGGGCTCTCACATCTGAGATACACCAGGAGATCCGTGGTTCAAATCCCGGCCATTGCATTGAATTTTTCATGTTGACTCTATCAGAAACCTTAGCCTATATACGGCTAGTGTGCAGAAATTATTAATTTCCATCAATTAACTAAAATAAGGTTGCAAGAACTGTTAGCTAATATTTCTATTTCCTGTTGTCCTCAGCTCTACTTCAGAACCCCATGTCTGAACATTTTAGATCTTAAGATCTGGTATGTTGCACTCATATGGATGTTTTCTTATTCTTCTGCGTACTTCATGTTAATCAATATAAACATTTTCAAAAAATATCTCATTTGCTAATTTTCATCTAAGTATGTAAATTTTAACCGATAGTCAAATGTTAAATGATAGTCAAAAGATGTTCGCAGTGACATTGCTTTGAAGTTAATTTCTGTTTTCATGGCCAAGAGATATTAACATGATTAATGACTGCATGTTTAAGAAAGCTATAAATATTGGAAGACTCAGAAATATATCTTGGAAATAGTTCACTCCACAACAAAATTTATTTGACATTAATTTTGTGTTTTAACCAGATCTACATTTTTTGTGTAGTAAAATTTAGTCTATCTATATTCACAAATTATGGAAGTCAGCAGGAAGGAAGAGCACTTCTGAGGACATTACAGAAAATTCAAGATATGTATTTTAATCAAAATCATTAGATACATTTTTGAAAAATGTTAATGTAAAAGGATTTCTTTCTTCCTCTCCTTTTTTTAAATCTTTGTGTGTATCTTTAGAAGATGCCGAACTTAAATGCAAAGTTTGGTATTTAATATACTTTTTCATTTTGAAGTTAAATTGTTCAATAGCACACAAACACAAACCTTTCCCTAAAAATGATTTTTTTTTTTTTTTTTAGATTCAGAGGTCTTCAAACATGTATTTCCTGTGAGTCCTTTAGTTTTTTAATGGAATGCAGTACTTACCCTATTTACTAATTGTCTTATTTTAATTCATGAATCCTCAAAACGAGCACATTTTTTAACAAAATCCATACTCTATTATGTACATAGTAGAGAAGTTTAAAATGTGCTGAAAACAATGGTTCGCATTTCTTACTATTCAGTCGCATTTCTCATTACCAATAGCATTATCACAACTTTTCTCTTGGAACCTCTGAAAACAGATGTGTCACATGGTTCACCGACAGCACCACAAACACTGAAATTGCAGCTGGAAGTAGAAAAAAATACTGCATTATAGTGGAATAGATAATGAATCGAAAGTTGAGAATTACATTAGAAATGTAAGCCTTACTGCCTTTATTCTTTCTTTCAGCTTTTTACTGATTTATAGGTGCAGACATAATTACTGGCAGGAGAAGCAAAAAGCAGCCATTAGCTAATGTTAGGAAGGCAGAAGTGCAAGTTGCATTGTTAATATGCAAAAATCTTTCGAGACTTCCAATTTGGCAGAGCATGAGCATTTCACTTTGAGAATATTCTCCCATGCCCGGCAGGGTATAAAGGCAGTGCAAAGCCTAGCAAAGTTGTGTGAGTTGAGCCGACATAGAAGTGCTCGATCTGCAAGAGTTAAGTACGTTCCAGCTCCATGGTGAGAAGTCTGTGGCACTGCAAACAGTGCAGTGTAAGAGACAAATGTGTGTGCGTCAGAGAAATTACAGGCAGCGCAAAATGGTGCGGGCAACAGAGACATAAAGAAACATTAAAGACAGGTGTTTACAGTTATTTGTTAAAAAGTGAAAGTGATTAATATTTTCCTAAACAGGTGCCAAACATGTATGGCCAATGGTTGTGGCCAAGTTCAGCATCTCCTTTAATAACATGTGTAAGCACACACACACACACACACACACACACACACACACACACACGTTAATTTTGTTGTTCATGAGAAATCGAGAGCTAAGTAGATGATGTTTTAGAGATTAATATATTTCACATCAAAACGAATAAGCATAAACTATTTTTCATGCTCACAAATTTTGAAATAAGTATTATTAAAAATTGCTTTTGAGTGCAGAATTGTACCTTTATAAAGTTTTTTCAAGGAATTATTTAAATTAACCATGCTCATTGTTAAAGTATTATATTCTTAATAATAATAATACACATTGTAGTGTAAAAAAACTGTTTTTATATTTGTTCACTCCTTTTGCAGTTCAAAGATAAGGACAGCTCTGTTACACATTTGTTTGAGAGAGGAAGTGTTTACAGAACATATCATAGTCCTGCCAACAGCTCTTTAAGTTGTGTGGAGGAAAAGAATTGATTCAATAGAAAGAGACCACAGCAGTCATCATTGAGGGTGCAGAAAGACAAGAAAATATTGTGTTCAAATTTTTTTTATTAACAGTGTTATAAAACTTAAAATTGAGTGAAATATATGCAATAAATACATAAAAGTATCACATTTTAATATAAAGATGTTATGTTAATCCCTTCTTCATTGCATCTTCTAAGAAGACCATTAATGATTCCATACTCTCCATATAATCATCTTCATCATTAACCTAAATGAGAAAAATCATCCTTTGTAATTTGACACAGTGATATGCTTTCATAACAGTTTTAGATATCACACAAATTTCACCAAATCACCTAATTTACTAACTAGTTTACTGATGGCGATCATGACTAGTGATTCTGTTGGTGGTTTAAGAATTTTGCAATAAGATTTTGGTCCATTGAGATCTCACACTTCATTAACTGTAGTGAATTTTTTCATAAAAACATTATTGTTGGATGAAAGGATTGTTACAAACGTTAAGTTTTCATAATAAGAGTTTAAAGTCATTGTTTCTGCATGTTTTTATTATTATCGATATGTGAACTTATGAAATAGCATATCAACTGGAACAGGGAGATGCTGTGGCTATTGAACATACCTTGTAGTAGGTTTAGACAACAAACTAACATTTGCCTCATTTTGCTATGACCTATTCAGCTAGAGTTGCTGAAATGAGATGTTCATTGGGTTAGTGACAAAGTGATAACAGAAGAGCTTAAAGCGCAACATATATATATATGTGTGTGTATGTGTGAGAAATATTGCTACAAAGTTGATAAAGCTTTTGCAGTCACATTTCAATTGTTTAACGAAGCATATAGAGAATATTGCAAGAGTTACATGCAGTGCTATGAATGGTTTAAGCATTTTGATTATGGCAGAATGTTGATCATGACAATCCCAAGTATGGATGATCTACCACATCAACAGATGATGACCATGTTAAGAGAGTTCATGCTGTGATTTGTGGAAATTGTTTCAACTATTCAACAAGTTGTGATGAAGTATTAGAATAGGATCACATCCAAATTTTGAACAACAAACTTAAGATGCATCAAGTCAGTGCAAAATTTGTGCCATGTTTGTTAACTGATGATCAGAAACAGACTCATGTTAAATAACCAAGAACAGCTTGCAACTACAAATGGCAATCAAAACTTCCTTAAGAATGTAATAGCAAAAGATGAGACATTGTTTTATGGCTATAATAATAAACCAAGGTGCAGTTGTTACATTGGGTGGCTCAAAGGATCTCTTATCCAAAAAAAAAAAGTACATATGAGTCAGTTAAAGATTAAAGTGATGGCAATGGTCCACCAGGAATTTGTGCCACATAGATGGTAAACAAGAAACTATTGGGAAGTTTAGCATGTCTGAGGGATATTGTGCAGAAGAAGTGACCTTAATTATGGAAATACCTGACTAGGATGCTGTACCATGATAATGCACTGGTTTATATATTGCTTTGTGTCCATTACTATCTGGCAAAACATCAGATTTCCATTGTGCCCCATCTACCCTATTCTGCAGACATAGCCTCAGGAGACTTTTCCTGTTTCCCAAATTTAAAACCATGTTGTTTCCAAACCACAGAGAAGATTTAGGAGAACTCCAGAAAGTATGTTCCAGAGGTTTTCCAAAAATGGAAGAAACATTAGGAATGTTGTATTACTAGTAGAAGGGACTACTCTGGTGGACAATGCTTAAAATGCTCTATAGGAATAAAGATGTTATAGCAAAAGTTTGGTCCGTTTTAAATACATCTAGTATGTTCCTGACAGCATTAAAGAAAAACCAGGGTTTTTTGGTGTTTCCTGTTTTACATTGATACAGTATGACAGAACGTTTAGTCATATTTTTAATTCTTAATATTGTAAAACATAATTAAACTAGCCTTACTGAGAAGCTAGAATGATGTTGACATTAAACCTGACATTAATAACTATCACTAGTCTCAGAAATTCTGCCTGAAATTCATTTCATTGGTCATTCCTGCAGGTGTGAATACTTAACAGGCAAGAGGTTGAAAACAACCTTCACTCTTACTTGAATTATTTAATAACTTGAACAAATAAAAACAGTTCCTTAATTCTTTTACAGAAATAGCAGTAATAATCAGTTATAATTTGATGTCTGTATATACTTGGTCTCTTGTTTTTAATTAATTGTATTTGGCACTTTAGTCACAATAAGCTCAAACATTAAAGTACTAACAAGTAAAAATTAAAAATATATTTTGGACAGTTAAACATCACTAGGTAAAAATACAATTTTTTAATTTGAATAAAAATGTAATTTTGAGGTATTTTCGATTCTCAGCCTGTTTCAAAGCTTTGAGTGTATGAAACCAAAGGAGGGAAAAACTATTTCTACATCAGCTGAAGGTGTTCGAGCAGTCACAAATTGTTTATGAATACATTAGAAGAAAGTTCTTTGTAGCATTTTCTGGTGCTTTCACTACTCATAAAATGACATTAACTCACTGAAAAGGGATTCTGGAAATGATGGGGCTTGCACCTGGAACTTCACTAATAAACAATAGCAAAACCCTAGAATTATACTTTGAGCTTACAAAAATCAAGTGCTAGTTTCTTCTCAACTTAACTCACCTGTTACTGAATTGCTTTTCATCAAGCATGCAAACAAGAAATAAGCTGTAGTTAAAGCAATACTACACAATTTGTTTACAAATTTCTTTTTAATATTTTATATCATACGTATCAGTTAATCTGATTTTTAAGTTATTTGCATAGGTACAGAGGATGAGCAATGGAACAAAATTCTTTCTGTACTATATCAAGTGTAATCAACAATGGGCTACAAAATGAAAGTCAACTTAAAATAAAGTTTGTCAGTTTTGCTGGCACTATGTTATCAATTTTGTTTATATTACCTTCACAGATGTTCAAAAGTGTAGATCATAAATAAACATTTCTTCCTTTTGGCTCTAAATTCTTTTCTGTCCTCATTTTTTATTTCATGAAAATACGGCCAAATAAATTTCATTTTTCACACTAATCTTACTGCTGACACAAATAATTCAACTGACATTGATCTACCAATGGACACACACCACACAGCCAACTGTTACATTTAAATTCAAACAATTATTGTTATAGTAACAGTGAAAGGTAGTAAAATAGCAAAAATATAAATTAAAAAATGTTTTAAAAATAGGCTTAAACCAAAGCGGTTTAAATCAGACAATTCATCACTTCCTAACATTCTTTTTTACTGTTCTTCAATGCATCAAAATTATTCTTAAGCATTCAAATCCTATATTTCAAATGTTAACAGCTTTATTTTTATTATTATATAGAATTATAATTCTATATGTTAACGCTTTTTTTTAGTAAGCACATTCATTTGTGTACAGACCAAATAAAATATGATTGAGTGTTATGTGCAGGAAAAAAAGATTGACTGTATATGTTCTTTTTTGCCACTGTACTGCTTGACCATAATTACTACTATACTTTAGTATTATAGCAACACATAACACAATAAAGAAATTACTGAGTGAATAGTAAACGTTGTTACAAGAAAGTTGTATGTAAATGCATATGTAAGGGGTGGGTACATACTTAACTAATTTGTGCATACTTATGCATATATTTTACTTCTTGAACAATGATTCTTGAAATACAAATATTTCACCACTATAATTCAAGAAGAAGAGAAGGATCCAAGCAAATTTCTCTTCAATTGCTCCATTTGTGTAAGACAATTATTATGTTCCTAAACCCATAAAGGGTGCTGAAAAATGAAAAGAAAGCTATCAACAATGAGCCCGTTCTGATATAAAAATATGCTACTCAAGAGTTTAACATTAGCATTCAACAATCATGCAGCAAATCTTTAAAGTTTGATGCCGGGCATCGCATCATAAAATTAATATGGTTTGTATTAATTTGCAAACAAAGAACATCTGCAACAATTAAAAAGTTTAATTTTCAGTTTCCTAAATGTATAACTAACGTGCTGTTACTCATAATTTCTGAGGTGTAGAGCAAGAGGATTTTTTTTTTTTTTTTTTTTTTTTTTTACGTTCTCCAACGTTAAGTCATATTGGACAATGGATAAGTGGGTGAAATGATGCTCAAATGAGCCCAGGGTCTATGCAGCTTAGAGTTACTCGACATTCATCTTTCAAGATAAGGGAAAAACCTCATCCAGATATTAAGTAGAACTTCTCGGGTTAACAACCGTGCAATGTTTATAAAACTGCTCAAGCTTTCAGCCATGCTTGCTCACTTCTTGAAGAAGGCCACAGATGCACTATAATTTATAATGCAATAAAACCGAGCTCTACTAATAACTAATAAATATGAGATTTTTTGTCTTCCATGCTAACTTCATGCATTTATGTAATGCATGACTATCACTTGAAGGCTGCTCCTCTTCCCTTTCACTTCTCGCATTGTACATCTGACTGCTCATCTATTTGCATAGAGAGTACATAAAGCTAACACATTTTAAAAATTGAATAAGCTAGTACTTGATGGTTAGAGTCAACATTAAAAATTCAATGCCATGGCCGGGATTTGAACCACGGATCTCCTGGTTTCCGTCCAGTCGCTCTTAACCTTTGAGCTACCATGGCCAACGTGCCTTCCTGACATTAAATTCTCCAGTTGACTTGTATATTTCCCTGGTAGATCACTAGGGGCTCTCGCATCCGAGATACACCATTTGTGGCGACTTACTATTGTAAGTACTGAAGTCCCAGGCTTCATCATTTACTCTTATTATTTTAGTTAATTGATGGAAATTAATCATTTCTCCACACTAGCCGTATATGGGCTAAGATATTTGATGGATAGAGTCAACATGAAAAATTCAATGCCATGGCCGGGATTTGAACCACAGATCTCCTGGTTTCCGTCCAGTCGCTCTTAACCTTTGAGCTACCATGGCCAACGTGCCTTCCTGACATTAAATTCTCCAGTTGACTCGTATATTTCCCTGGTAGACCACTAGGGGCTCTCGCATCCGAGATACCCCGTTTGTGGCGACTTACTATTGTAAGTACTTAAGTCCCAGGCTTCATCATTTAACTCTTATTATTTTAGTTAATTGATGGAAATTAATCATTTCTCCACACTAGCCGTATATGGGCTAAGATATTTGATGGATAGAGTCAACATGAAAAATTCAATGCCATGGCCGGGATTTGAACCACGGATCTCCTGGTTTCCGTCCAGTCGCTCTTAACCTTTGAGCTACCATGGTCAACGTGCCTTCCTGACATTAAATTCTCCAGTTGACTCGTTAAAAAAAAAAAAAAAAAAAAAAAAAAAAAAAAAAAAAAAAAAAAAAAAAAAAGATCAAGTATGTAATTACTAACATGAATGTGTAATGCTCTTTTAATTTGTTATTTATAATTTTTTTTTTTTTATTTACAACTACGAAATGCTGGAATTCAGATGACACATAAATTATTTTGAATTCTAATGAGAACCAAATTTTTATGTTAATGTCAAGAGAAATGTTTTTTATTCTACTAAGAAATCAGAGAAAAAGCATTAATTTGCTAATAAAGTCATTTTGTTTCAAAACAATGAGAGATACAGACCTGTTTATAGCATACTAGTTTACAATGAATATTATTATGTTTACATATTAACGAGCAATTTAATTAATTAGCCATTTAATCTGATAATGTTCCATTGCATGTGCTGAAGAACTAGTCACCAAAGATTTGATTATCTGATATGATTTGTCATTGAAGGATGTTAATTTAAAAAAAAAAAAATTGATTTGAAAAGCTTGGGTGTATGCTATTTTTGAATGTTAGAGCATTAATAAACTTAAAGGAATGAATTGAATGATGTTCAATGAAAATCCATAAATGTTAAGTTTTTCACTTCCATTAAAAAAAGAATCTCTACATTACTTCTATATGTAAAATATGCATAAAATATATACAGATAATTTATTTGCTCAGCTCTGCCCAGGAATATTTCCCATCCTCACTAAAGCCTAGAACTATGAGTGTGTAGATTTAATATGTGTTATAGTGCATATGTGTAGATTTAATCCTTATAAGGAAAATGAAGGAAAAGCACAACAGTAAAACATATCATTTACATTTTATTTCTAATGTGCTGCTTCTTCAATTGAAGATGCGTTCATTCATTGTTAACCCTTAATGCCTAAAAGGAATAAAACCTTAGCAGTACTTACAATTAAGAGCTCATTGCCTATTGCATTTAAAAGTCTTAATTTCAACTTCATTACTCCATGTGGTTCCCTAGATTTGTATAGGCAAACTCTGTCATCTAGAACTTCAATGTTTATTTGACTGGAAAAAAAAAGAAAAAGACATATCATCTCTTTCCTGGATGTATGCATACATATTAAAGACTTAGTAAGTCATACTTTATTAAAGTTTTTTAAAATACTTCATGTGAGTGAAGTTTTCAGTTTTAATAAAGTATGATTCAATAAGTCCTTGAATATGAAATAGCTTCACTTTTAACAACACTGTGAGTAGGAAACAGCAATGTAAAATTTAGAGCTTAAGGTATATTTAAACAAGATTTTATAAGTATTGTAATTGTAAGAACTGTAATTGACATCTGCTGGATAAGTGGCTATGGCCAACCCCAGTAGATGTTTAATTTTCCTCTTTTGGAAACATGTGTAACATTAAAGTTTGAGGTTTTTCTTGGTTCACATTTAAACCACATTCTGAACAATAGTGATTCTTGTAAAGCTAATTTTAAAGTATTAGTTGTAACAGAAGCAATTACTAACACATTTACAAATAATTAACTAGAAAATGGAATCCTATTTATAACTAACATGAAATGTTATTTTTCTTTATATTTTGTCATGTATAATTATCACATGTGATATAGATGATGTCACAAATTAAACAAAATTGAGCTTAAGGAACACCCTTATTTTAGCTCCTTTGT
This sequence comes from Mantis religiosa, assembly GCA_030765055.1. NCBI lineage: Eukaryota > Metazoa > Arthropoda > Insecta > Mantodea > Mantidae > Mantis > Mantis religiosa. Next base: position 105,170,815 of record CM060949.1, read on the forward strand.
CTTATTTCACTGGTGTTGTGCCTTTCTCAATTCATACACAAAAATATTTTCCTTATACAGTGCTTTGGACCTGTATAGCTCAAAACTTTATGCCATAATAATTTCAGCGCAATTTGATCAAATGCTTTTTGCAAATCAAAACAGCCAGCTACAATTTGCCTCCCTCAGTTATTTTATTTATCCATTTATCATATGTATCTATTCAGATTTTCCCATAGTTGTTCTTCCTCTTCGAAACACTATTTGATATTGTGATAATATTAATTTGATCTACCTGTTTTGTAATCTGCTAGCAAACATATAAGTAAATGGTTTCCTACACTACATAAATTCACAGCTACTGAAACAAACCTTCACCATTTAGAAGCAATATAAAACCAGGCCTTCAGGCTTATTACAAGGAGAGTAAATTCAACACCTTTAACAGCTCTCCAGGTGGCAAGTAAGAATATGTCACTACAATATGAAAGAGCAAAAATTCTGCAGATGTATGAAAAACTATCTTGACTGCTTCAGAATATGTACTGGAATTATTAATTTATAGATGAGTCGTATTTATTATTCTCGATATATGTACTGGAATATTCACAACCCTCCCCTGCAAATAAAAGTTATACTAGCCAAATTAAGAATCTGCAACAAAAATACAACTTATCTACAGGGCAAAAAAATAGAAAAACTGAATCAACCAGTCACTGATTACAAAGAACATCTGTTGGAATACATACACTCCAAAAATGTGTAGATAATTAAATTCTAAAAATGGTTGCTTTAGAAACAATCCATTGCTGTTACACAAAAACTGAGTGTATTCATATTTATACCGATAAATCCCTAACTGATAGAAAAGGACAAGCAGGCACCAGCATATACTACAAGCTTTTTACCTTTTTCTCACATTTCATTATGGTGGAGAACTAGATGGCATAAGAACTTTCCTGATGCAATTGTTGTGCTACCTAAATACGTTCCAAAAAGTTGTAATTTTAAGTGACTCAAGATCAGCATTCCAAGAAACAGCCTCCCCATTCCCATCAAGCAGCAAAATATTAGAGATTCTACACACTTAAAATTGTTACAAAGCAAAAAAAATGTTTCCAATGTATCCTGGACCATTGTAGCATTATGGAAAATGAAAAAGCTGACTTCCTAGCCAACAAAGGAACAAATATAAAACAAATGAATTCAATGTGTGCTTCTCTAACAGGTTAGGCCATATGGACAATGAATGAAATCAGTGAAATGATGCCCAAATGAGCCCAGGGTCCATAAAGCTTCGAGATGCCCAATATTCATCTTTCAAGAGAAGGGAAAACTTCCGAAAAAGCATGACAATCTCCATCATACAGGTGGATGGGCATAGGTATGTGCATGGGTGTGTACCTGCTTGCATGTGTGGTTATGTAAAATTGCTTTTCTTAAATCCTGTGGAATGTATCCTATGGTTTTCATTCGACTGAATACAATTCCTACCACTTTAGAGCACAATTCTTTGAAAAATTCTATTGGTATACCACATATTTTAGTTGCTTGATTTGCTAACAATAATTTAACGTCTTCTAATACATTCCCCTTTATTTTGCCGTCAAAAATACATGTGACAGCATATCATAGTAAAAAAATATATGTAAGAGGTGTAACATGTTTATGTAACCAATTATAAAACCATTTGCTTGCAGATGGTCTTATGAACAAAGTTATTATAAGTGAGTTAACTTTCAAAAAATGAAAGCAAAGAAAATATCTTTCACGTTGTAAGTACTGCTCTCCTTCCCAAATATTCCTCACTGCAGGACCAACATATCGAAAACACTGCATCAACAAACATCTTCCAAAATAACAAACAGAAAAGACATTCACTTACCCTAAGGGTGATTCTAATACCACACCTCCTATATTAAGGTGACGTATAATGCCCTTGCACTGAACACTCTTAAGGTTAAGATTAGTAGTAAGGTACTTCAATGCAGTGTAAACTTTCTGCAGAGATGGCCTATTTTTTAGCTCTTCTCTTGAATTTAGACCTGGGAGTTTAGACTTTTTCATCAATATTTTATGCCTTTGCTGCAGGAGATGTGGAGTTTCAATAGCCACACATGTCAATAGTAGATGCAACCTGGATTGGAATCTCATTTTCCCTAAGGAAAACAATGATGAATGAATGACAGCACAACAGTTATACTTTTAAAACTAGCATATATTATTAAAGGGTATGATTTATTTTGCACGAGTAAGAGCTCCTGATGGAGAACTTTCTTTACTCCTTTTGTGATTGCATACTGATATTCTACATACAACGTGCTCACAAAAGTTCTAAAAATAGGATATTTGAAATCATTGCATATCAAACAAAAGAATTGGAAAATATAAGGTCTGTAATTTATATGGTAGCCTGTCCAAGAGAACCAAGTCACTAGGAAAATTATGTCATCAAAGGTACATTAAAATCCTTCCCTTATAAATAGATGCTGGAAATGTTGACCTTCTGTTCTGAAACAGGCATCACTCTCATAAAAATATTCTTACTCATGTGCCTAAGCTAGCGGCAAGAATTTTTGTGATTTCTTGCAATCACTATCACACATTTTCACGAATTTATGCTGCCTGTTTGAGGACAAAGGGTCAACATTTCCAGCACTTATACTATAAGGTAAGGATTTTAGTATGCCTCTGATAGCACAGTTTTCCTGTGATTCTTGGTTTTTTTGTGGAGTGAGAATTGTTTACTGCATGTATTAAAGATCCTATATCTGTATATATTCTTTCCTGTATTTCAGAAAACATTCAGTCATACAGGATTAATATAATTAAATTAGAGGGGAATAAAACTATATCATAAGATGCTTAAAAATGCATAAAATCTAAAATTACTTAAGCTTTGATCATTCTCATTTGTAAACTTGTTTATCAGCTTGAGTTCTTAGGTAATTGATCATTCTTATTTGTAAACTTGTTAATGAGCTTGAGTTCTTAGGTAAGTGGTTTAGATACATTAAGGTCCGTAAGCTACTTACATATTTTAGTCAATTGATGGAAATTAATCATTTCTTCACCCTAACCCTACATAGGTTAAGGTTTTTGATAGAGTCAACATGAAAAATTCATATCCTTTTATCTTCTCTTATATGATTTGAAATATACAAATATAGCCAATGAGTATGTGGCTTAAGAATAATTAGAGTTTATAAATTGCTTGCATATTTACTTATTTATGAAAGAAGCTAGAAATACTCATGTGGTTTTAACTTTCTGTTAAGTAAATTTAAAGTGTTTTTTTTTATATTTTACATTGTATCATTTTAGTACTATATATTTGTGTTTATTATTTAGATGAATTAAGGGACAAAATAAAAAATCTGTACACATTTTAATTTTTGAGTAAAGCATGCTTATACACAGTACATATGAAGTAGTGAGAAGATTAACATTTTGGACATCTTAGTTCAACTTTATTTTACCAATTTACCTTCCAAAGAAGAAACAACAAATGGAGCTGTGGCTTCAACAAGTAATGTATCTGCCTTATATCCTAACATCCATAAAGCTAATGCACTATCCACAATATCTGAGGGATTTTTTCTGTATTCATTCCTTTTGATTCGATTTATTATTTCAGGTATAAATACCTTTTCCAATACATGATTTTCCATTGTGATTCCTAAATAGCCAGCTGCCCAAAGAAACGAGCTAATATCTTTTGCTCTTATTGTATTATTTTTAGTTAACATATCTTCTACATTAAGGGCTATTATTTCCTTAATAATATTTTTGCTTCCATAGAGTGCATCTGCATACATTATCATAATATGTGTTCTAACTGTAAAATTGTAGTTTGCTAGCCTTTTGTTTTGTAGATTTGCAGCTAATGAATCAAGCAGTTTATAGTTATAATGCCTTGCATGTCTCAGTGCCTTAATTATTGCTATAAATAATTGAGTATCATCCAGTAGCTGATTCATGTGTGCTTGCAAAACACTTTCCAATTGCAGCAAAAACTTAATAGAAAAAAGCTTTGTGCTGCTCTGAAATGCACTTGTGGCTATTATGCAAAGTTCTTCTAATGTTAAAGACTGTAAATTGTTTTTGTCTTGAATTATGTTAAACATATGCTGCACAATTTTGCTCACACCTTTTTTTTGTAGGGAACAATAAAATAAATACTGAATGGCTTCTTCAGCACTTAGTGTTTGTCTAATGGCAGGAAGTTGAATATTCTGCAAAACAGCTTTATAAAATCTAATTTTTGTTATTTTATTTGGAAAGGCATGCATCCAAGCATCTAAAAGTCTTAAAATTTCCTGTGTTGCCATCCCATCAAGTCTAGCACAACATACAGCATCCAAAGTATCAGTGTACATTTTGTGATCCGATATTCCTTGACTGTTTGAACTCAACTTGCATATGTTATTTTCCAGGTAGTTCTGTGGTAGATTGTAAGAACTAAATTCCAGTGATTCATAGTTGCTGACAGGTTTTATTAGACCAGTTCTAGAGTCCTCGTTTCCAATACCTTGCACTACCCCTTGAACATTTACACAGTTTTTCTTGTATTTATAATTCGTTCTAAAATAATTTAACACCCGATTTCTAAACGTGTCGGAACTATCTGTGTTTATTTGTGCTCGTTTGAAATACTGGCGTCCGGAATTAACTTCTAGTTGAATCGGTATAATGCTGTCTGCTATGCGGCATAATTCGAAGTTGAACCTACGACTTAACTTCGAACATTTAAAAAACATATTATTTATTTTGACCACACTCCACATTCAATGCATTATTTTACATGCTTCACAGTTTTAAATTATCGGAATAACTGGAATACGTAAAATAAGCGATTTCACTATGTTTTGAAGTTACATGTTTACACACAGTACATATTCAACTGTGTTCATGTGACATCCCTTGTATATTGGTAGCACTGAGTGGTAGCGCTTCTATCTGTAGAAAATGTAAAGAGCAAACCACGATTTGGAGCTGCTAGGTTCCTTTAAAACTGTACTCGAGTTGCAAGCTTCTCCATTCCATAGCTGAGTTGCGTAGGCCGCTGATATAGACAGCCGCATTCAGTTAACTGATGAATGTCGGGTAACACTACCATCTGTTTCAAATGGAATGATGTTTGTCCTTGAGCGCTACTACAGTCTGATTTTTAAAAGAAGATACGTTTTTTTTTTTATTTTATTTTATCCATCGATCAGCAATTATGCTTTACAGATGTTTGTTATAAGATACACAGGAACAGAACACATAACAATGGAGGTAGCCATGAACGACTCCTCTAACTAAATATGAAGGATAACTGTAACACAAATTGAGAACTTAAAGTCTGGTGGTAGTAATCACGTGTCTGAGTCGTCTGTGCTGGAGACGTCACTCAGGAGAAGATCTTGGGGCAGTCTGCGCTTCAGGCGAGTTGGCTGGCGAGTGCGACAGCCGAGACGGTAGGTAACAGCTCCAGGGACCTCCTGGAGATGGTAAAAGAATGGACGTGCCAGGCGTCGGATGTATTGGTGAACGGGTAGAAGACCAAACTCATGATGAAGCTGCTGGTTTCGGATGAACCATGGAGCGTTTGTAACTGTACGAAGCAACCTGTTTTGTAGTACCTGCAGTCGGCGGAGATTAGTCTTACTGGTGCCACCCCAGACTGGAGCTGCATAGGTAAAAATGGGACGGACTAGAGATGTGTAAAGAAGCAGGGAGGATTCATAACCAAGTGAAGTGCGCCTGTTGAGTAGAGGGTACAGTTTTGATAGCCGGGCAAATGCAAGCGTAACAGACCGACAGATGTGGGCGTTCCAAGTAAGTCGAGTGTCCAGTAACACCCCAAGGTATTTCACTGGCACATTGCTTGGTAACCATGAGAGCGGTTCCCCAGCAGCCGTAGTGAAGGAGGATCCCTATAAGGTCGTAAAGAGAAGATCTTAATCTCTGTCTTGTTAGTATTGAGGGAAATGCGCCAGTGAGAGAACCAATGAGCTAATTGATCTAGGGCAATTTGCAGTTTCTGAATGGCATGAAGAATATTGGCGTGAGAATAATAGAGAGCAGTATCATCTGCGTATAACGCCGTACAAACTGGAGCTATATCAGGAAGATCATAAGTGAATATATTAAAGAGGAGTGGTGCAAGTACTGAACCTTGAGGTACACCTGCTAAAATAGGCCGTCGGGTGGATGTGAAACCAGCAATGCGCACCACAAAGGTTCTATTGGTGAGAAAACTTGCTATGATTTGTATCAGATAATAAGGGAGACCAATGCGATATGCTTTAAGTAGTAGTCCACTGTGCCACACCTTGTCGAATGCCTGGGCGATATCTAGGAATGCTGCTACGGTGTATTGCCTGTTTTCGAAACCTTGAATAATAGACTGCGTGATTCTGAGCAATTGGTGAGTGGTAGCATGCTTCGGGCGAAAGCATGTCCGGTGTTCAGGTTGAGCCTGGTCGTACTGTTCCGAAGAGGATGCGGCGATCCCTTGGGTAGACCGAGCGACGACGACCCCTCGCTGCCTGAGGATGCCGGCGCGACTCTGGCTGAAGAAGATTATGCTGTCGGGGCCACCACGGGCGCTGCTGAGTTCCCCGTAGTAGACTGTGCAGTACCGCCCTTGTATCGCGCCGCCTTCCTGACGCACAACCCATGCCTGGACAAGAGCGTGAACAGGTCCCGACGATACTGCTTCGTTAGTAAGGCGTACAGATATGGGTTGGCACATGAGTTGAGCGGGTAAAAGAACACCAGGAGAATCTTGGTGTGGGGTACGTCGATCAGTGGATATCCTGCCACGGCTGTAAGCCCAAAGAATGCTATGGGGGCCCAGCAAGCGAAGTTCGTGAACACCAAGAGTGCCATGCGCTTGGCCACCGTTGTGTCGGAATTCCTAGCCGGTCCAGGACCTCGGATGGTGCAATAGATTCTTCCGTAACAGGCGCAGATCACCAGGAAGGCGATGCCATTCATCAGCAACAGTGTGACGAGATACACTTGGTCGCCCAAGTCTCTGTTTTCCATCGGCAGACAAATGCTGAAACAAAAGGCAACCGTCATTAATATGTGGGCGAACAGTAATTACAGGTAGTGGCAATTAAATGTTTTGAAAAGAAGATACGTAAAGGTCATCAGGCAAGGGACGCGAAGGCTAAGAAGGGAAGGTCGTTGCTATGGTAACGTTAACAAAAGTTTTTTTTATTTAAATAATATTTTACAGCCCTTGTTATACCTAAAGGTATATCACGGGATTATTTACAATAGTTATTTACACAGTACTATACAGATTTATTCAAGTGTGCGGTATATGCCCTTGATGAATCCTGATACTTGAACTGTATTGAAGTGAATCTTCAGAACCAGGGGTAGAGAGGCCGAACATAAAACGTCTGGTCGATCTTTTGAGAAGTTACTGCACTCTGTCATCAAATGCAGAGCCGTCTGTGGGTGTTTTTCAGTGCAGTTACAGGATGGCGAGGCTCTTATTTTCATTCTATGAAGGTAGGCCTGAAAACGGCCGTGATATGTGAGGAATTGTGTGGTTATGTGATTGGGCCATAGAGATAAGGACATACGGTGTTGTATGTTGGGAATGAAGATTTTGGTATGAAAGGCATTGTTGGATCTGGTGTATATGGAGTTCCAAACTGTAGTGTAGAATACGGTTAGCAGCTGCTTGCCCCGAGTTATGGGAATTGATTTGTGGTCTAAGGTGGTCTTGTGACTGGCAGCAATCCCAGCGAGGTAATCAGCTCTTTCATTCCCCCGTAGACCTGCATGACCTTTGACCCAGTGAAGAGTGATGTTGTGTGCCTTGTTTAAGGGACGATCTTTTCTCTGAAATGAAATGTGTAGTGTTTAACGCCCGCTTTTACTACATACGGCACCGCAGGCGATGACACTGATGATACATGAGATGAAGATGGAGCACCGGTGGAATGAGATGGCGGGGGAAAAAGGAGATCCCGGAGAAAACCCGCCCCAGCGCCGTGTTGTCCACCACAAATTTCACTTTGCGGTCGCCTGGGATCGAACCCGGGCCGCCTTGGTGAGAGCCAAGCGGCCTAACATCTGAGCCACGGCGCGGCCTCTCATTTCTCTGAGCTGAACGGCCAAGCGGTGGGTAGTTCTTCTGTGTGCAATGGCGAGGAGAGCGGCCATTGAGTATACATGTACGGCGAAAGTTATGCTACCGGTTTTCTGTTGTTCTATCCACTCCACAGCTGCTTTAATACCTCGAAGTTCAGCCTGGAATACTCAGTTTACTAGGTGTAATCTTTTAACTCTTATGTAGATCTCTTTGGAGTTTTCTATAACCACCATTCCTGCACCAACGTGGTTTACTGTCTTGGAGCCATCTGTGAAAATAAGAATTTCAGCTTTCCTAATTCTCCTGAAGTATTTATAGTTGGCGACAAAAGTTGCCAAAGGTTGCCAGATTGGATACACTGGTGAAGTAGTTGAATCACACACTCCTCAGCTCAGTTATCGCTAGTTGTATGCGGGAACCAGAGTTTGCCTAGCTGCGCTGTGTATTGTTAGCCTACTTTGTTAAAACATAATTAAAATACGCTCTTATGGAAGCAAGACGTAGTGACGGTACGATTAGAGGAGAACCGAGGAATCATGGCCCAAGGCAAACATCAACTTATGGTTGGGTTGTTACATTGCATATCCAAGGGCCCAAATGAACTCGCTGTCGACGGACCCTAAAACACTACACACTCACTCACTGCATAGCCAAGCTAGAGAACTTGTCTGTTCTCTTCTTCCAACAGCAAGACGAGAGTTTGCTCCTCATCAATGAACAACTTATTCCTTTTATCCAAAAGCGACAGTCCCATGTCACTAGATATGCTTACTCGGGAAATAATTCCTGTGGGTCAAAATTCCGGCATATAGGCGGTGTTGATATGAACATGTCAATTAAAATCATTAATAATAGTATATTGCGGTATTAATGTATACGGAACGAGGAAAGGTTTGAAAAAAAAACGAGGCGCTTGCACCGAGTTCTTTGAATTCTCGAGATTCCATTATGTGCTTACCACATGTGTGTTGCACATTATTTGTTGCACTGTGTGTATTCATAAGAATCTGAATTTTAGCAGTTAAGATATTAGCTGAAATATTAATCAATATAATTGAAGATAAATGTTAAATTTTAGAACGTGCATGGCGTACGTGTTTCTATGGAGAAAAACATAGCAACATTAACGGTATTATGGAATATTAGTTACATAGTACAAACAATTATTTAAAAGAAACCACACATGTGAAGACCCTACAACTCAGTGAATGTGTGAACAACTTATTTCTGTTTTTAGAGTAGGCTAATACAGATTAACTGTGTATATTTTTGTTGAGTCTTTTAAAAATCAGACTGTGGGTGAGCTACCAATCGGAGTCCTGCAGTGTTGTCGAATTGTATTCCCCCTAAGTGGTGTGTGATGTGCGCCAACCGAATCAATCTATTAAATACTATTCCCGCTAAGACAAAAATTCAGATTTTGCCAAAACTGATCCATGTGGGAGGTAGAGAGTAATGTATCTTACATAACCGTAAAAATCCCACATTTTTAGCTCAAATACTTTTCCTAATATAAATAAATAAAGCACTATTATATTATATTATTACAATGCATCGTGGCGTAGGCACTGTATGAATAGCATTATGGTTAGCACATATGCATATAGTATATTTGTAATTACTCGGAACTGAAAACTAAATTTAACAAGACATGATAAAAGAATTACTTTCAATAAGTCAAGTTCTTTGCTAAATTCGAGCAAGAGGGAACAGCACACTTCATGTTGGCCTGGCAGAACGTGTCTGGTCACATTATATCTTTGTTTATAAATAGTTCGCAATCTCTATTTACTCTAGAGAGCTCAAAGCAGTATTATTCAATTGTTCTTCCGTTTAAAAACCAGGTAAATGTGCATCAGCTCAAATAGTTTTTGTAATATAAACACATAAATATCAATATATTTACCGACGCATTGTGACGTAAAGCACTGTTATTATTGGTTGGTTTGTATATGTGTACATTAACTTGTAATTACTAAGAACTGAAATTTAAAGTATTGACATGACGTGATAAAAGAATTACTTTGAATAAGCCACGGTTTTAAATTCGAACAATTCATTTCCTGTTAGCCCATGGAATGCTGTATGCTTATTTATGTTTATGAATGAATGTTATATAAGCAGTGTTTATTTACTCTGGAGAGTTCAAACCAATATTATTCAGTTGTTCTTTAGACAACAGTACAGTAGGAGTTAAATGGTGCAATGGCTTCTTGCGGTGAATTTAGAGGCTAATCAAAGAAGTAGGTATTGCGAAGTCAGGCTCGAAGTATTATTTCTAAGTCCTATACGTTCTTCAAAATATTGGGCAATGAGCAATATAGAAATCAGCTCGATTTCAAAAATGCTCATCGGCTTACTGCTAATGCGTGTGGTGCAAGTAAAGGAAGTGTATCCCGCATTCGTGGAGAGGCAAGAAAATCTGATCCCATTGGTGCCTAGTTGTTTGTGTCGCCCAGATAACACGTTGGTCCTCCGAAGATGGTTACAAATTTAAGTGACTGTAATAAGGACCTTGTACGTAGAACTGTGTTCGAATTTTATGACTAAGGTGAATTTCCAACTATTTCGGGAGGGGGTTAGGGGAATTAAGGTTCAGGTATAGAAAGACAAATGATGGGAGACAATTGTTGCGGCAAGATTGGGAGTGACATTGTTGCTGAATGATTAAAATTCTTACCCAAAATTAGACATTCGGGTGATGCGAGACCTATCTTTTACTTAGACGAGACGTGGGTAAATAAAAACCACACTCAAAAGTCAATCTGGCAAGACTCTTAAAATAGTTTGGCCTAAAAGTATCTGTTGGAAATCGCAGTTGGCTCATAATTTGTCATGCGGGATCTGCTAAGACAGGGTTCCTACCAGAAAGCAAATGGACTTTTTCTCTCTAAAAGTATCTCAGACTATCAAGAGGAGATGACAGCTTATGCATTTAAAGAATTGTTTCTTAACAGATTCTTAAACTGTTTAGAAGAGGGAAGCATTATTAGAATGGACAATGCGCCGTATCATTTGATTATTGCAAATAAAGTGCCGAATTCCGCCAGTAGAAAGACCAAAATGGTTGCAAAAGGGAGGGGGGTTGAATTTTCGGAAATATAAACTAAAAATGAGTTATTGCAAAGAGTACTTCCGTTTAAAAACACGGAGAATGTACCAGCTGGATCAACTTGCAATTGAAATAGGACACGAGGTGATACGTCTCCCGCATTACCACTGCCAATATAACCCAACTGAGTTAGCATGGGCTCAAATAAAACGAGGAGTTGCAAACAAAAATAATCCTTTTAAACGGACGTTGAACGACTTGTTCACGAAGATATTGACAAGGTAACACAACAGGACTGGGAAAACTGCGTGAGACATGCTGAAAACCTTCAAGAAGACGATTTTAAGAAAAATAGCACTTGGCGAGATTGTGGGTCATATAATCATAAATTTGCAAGACTCAGATGATGAAGACAGTGACAATGACGAAATGTCTCTTGACATGAGTGACATCGACAGCGATATGAATGAGCCACTGGCAGTTCCATTGGATTTAAAAAACAGGTAATTCATAAACTATAATTATAATTATAGCGTTTAAAAGTATAATAATTTTCGAAAATGCTTTTTCAAATTTTGACTTTGGCAACTGCATCATTATAAGTGACTTGCATTTCGAAGAAACTCATAAAAAGATCAGCAAAAAAGGGTGAAAAAGTTACCCATTGCTAGGCCAGAAGTTTGTTGAAAAAATTCACCATTAAAATTGAAAAAAATAGATATAAACAAAATTCAGTAAGTTTAACAAAATAAACTATTCAGTCCTCATGTAAATTTATTGAATTCAACCAATTGTTTAAATAAATTAAAAGGTTTTTTTTTTCTCTGGTAATACTAGGAAATAAGGCAGTTACATCAAAAGAAACCATTTTATCATTTTTAGATAGTATAACATTGTCAATCTTTTTAAGTAATTCAAAAGAAGTTTTAACACTTAAGCTCTCAAATTTATCAAAATTACGAAATTTTTGTCTCATTTTATTTCCAGGTTTATGAATTTTAGGAAGAGCATAAATTCTAGGTAAAATAAGGTTACTGGGTTTTACTAAATGTTTTTTCTTTATTTGATATAATTTTCACTTCATTAAGCATTTTATTGAAATTTCAGTTTGCCATGAGTTCTCTAAGGATGCTCGATGCATGTACCAGCAAAACGTCAGGAACTTCAGTTTTTCCTGCTAGACCACGACCAGTAAGCCCGGAAACTTCTACATATTACTGGATTCAGTAAGATAATTTTAATTTTCCTGTTCTACATTATTTGAGTACAACTGAATCAAGATCCAAATGGTCAGAACCACACTGTATGTATTGGTAACTATTTTAAAAATAAAAGCTTCATAACATTTTCACAATTGCACCTGAATTTACCAGCCTCAAAAGCAAATTTGTTGTTATATAATAAAGGAGCATGAAACATAAACATGGAACAGTACTTGCAAATGTGTAAATTAAAAATTATAATTAATATAAAATATTTTTGGGCCCTAGATTGCAATACATTATGTCCATTTACATGTTCAACTATTTCACTGATCGTGTGCATGGTCCTTGTTCTGCTTAATTCCTGTATGTACACTGAGATTTGGATCCTTGCCTGAATATTATCTTCAGACATCCGGATGTCACACAGAAATTAAAGTGAAATTAATTATTATTTGTTGTCATGCTATCACAAGGTACACACAAATATTTGGCATGTTAGTAGTTTTGTTGAGATAATTCTGCTTTCGGTTATTATAAGTTGGTATCCATTATTACGCTCAATACTACCAATCCTCAATAAACAGCTGATAGCTGTCAAACGCATTTGAAAGAGGGGATGTGGTAAACTTCACTTGTGTATGGCTATGTATATTCTAGTTGACAAGTTGCCTCAATATATATCCAGTTTAATGGTGAAATCGAATATATTAAAGATTTCCGGCTGTCATCAGTATTTATATTTGTTTGTAAATTGTTTTCTGAGTATATTGCATATGCAAAAATATATGTGATATATATTTTTTTTTTAAATAGAGTAAGTACGAAATGAATTTTTTATTACTGCATAAGTAATATTTCAATAAAATGGCAAATAAAGGTGCTTATGTAAATATAGGTTAAACTGAGTTAATTTTATTTGTGCTATACCTTGACAAAAATTTTGTAAATATCTTGGATGCTACAAGTTATCAATAAGGAGTATTTAATAGCAAGGTCAGATCATTCCAAATGCAATTTTATCTCTCTAGTTGGAGATTGGAAAGAGCAGAGAGCAGGGAACATTCTTTTTTATGGGTAAATATCCTTTGTTTAAGCATCTACATCAGTTGGCCATAAAACAAAAATGTTTCAGTAATTACATGTAAATTTTTTAGCTACTGAGTATTGCATTTAATGTTTACATGTTTAACATATAAGAAACAGCTGGAGCTAAGGTATCTGAATAGGATATGGCTTCTATTATAATTAATAATGGTACAATATTGAACATACTGCTAGAAAGATAAGCAAATAACTGTGATCGTTTGGTATAAACTGAAGTAAATGTGGTCTTGTTTAATATGTAAAGACATGTTTAATTATAATGTGATTTTGCTACAGTACAAACATAGTTTTGATTGTGTTGGCTCATTGAGAAACGCTTTATGTAGGAGTTGAAAGAAAAACAACAATAATGAGTCACTTAAAAATGAAGTATATTGTAGGTATATACTTTTAACATTACTCAAGAATGTCAAGTTAAATAAAATATTACAAACCTCTGTGATATTGATGGAGCTTCTGCATGTATCCAATCTAAATGTTTGATAACACACTTATTTCAGTAACTCAAATTCAAACATCATCAAAATAAATACAGTATAAGTGTGGAAACTCTAGGTAATATTGACAGATGTCCTGAGTTTTACGGGATTCCCTATGTTTACAACTGTAGAACACTTTTTCTTATTTCCATACAAATAAAAGAATGATCATTTTTATGTTTTTCTTTTAATAATCCAAGTTTTCCCATAAGCATACAAAATCATGTTACATAAACAGCAACAATGGCAAAAGTAAAATGCTAAAAGATTCCAAAACATGAAAATTGTGCTGTAGAATTGCAGAATGGAAATGCTTTACTTTTTACAGACTATATACTGGCACATTGGAAAGATAAGGAAAAAAAGAAGTTTGGCTATGTTGTAATTGTTGCATATACGCTTTTCTCTACTTATCTACTGTCATGTGACATGTATTCTATCACAATAGTAGCTCTTTTTTTTGTGTTTTTGTTTTTTTTGTTTTGTGAATTAAGTCCAATTTATAGTTGAATAACAACATAACTGTCAAATGAAATGAGTATTCCTCTCCAATAGAATATCATTTCTGGCCTTGTAGGCCGTGGTTCAGTTGAATTATCATCTGATGTTTGGCTCATAACTCTGTTGGTCATTTTCAGAGAATTTGACAGAGTTATGGGCAAAGCATCAGATGATAATTCGACTGAACACCAGCCTGCGGACCCGAAAGCTACATTCTATTGAATTATTGCCAGCCTTGAATGTTGAAGGATCTAATGAGTGTTCCTCTGCCCTACAAAATATTATCCATCAGTATTTGTATATTTTGAGCAGTCATTTTTCATGTAAGATGAACAGATTGTTTGTTCTGCTATGCATTTATATAAAGCAATAAGAGACGTAAATATTTAGCAGAGCGGGCAGATTTATTGGCAAATTTATGTGAGACAATTTAATGGAAGGGACATCTTGTAAAACTTTCAATGTTTACTCTCATAAAATATGTTCCACTTATCTGATGTCCTGTGTTTGCACTTGTAAAACCTGGTAACTTCACCTCAGGTCACATGAAGTAAAAAAGTAGATAAGGTGTAGAGAACACATGGTTCATGGGAGCTTAGTCCAAATGTAAAATTTCATTCTCTACCAAATGCTTTATTTTGTAAATGCAAAGATACTGCTGTGATATTAATGAGCAAGCAAGCTACTTTCTTCCCCCTAAGGCAGATACCATTTTGTTTTTACTTGGACCCCAGGCCATGTGGGCATTTCCGGGAACGAGGAGGCGGACGTGGCTGCTAAGTCCGCTTGCCGTTTGCCCTGGAGTTTAACAACTACGGTGCCATACCAGGATGTGCAACGTTTTTTCCGTCGCCAACTCCTATCTGCTTGGCAGCACTCCTGGAGAGCTTTGGAAGGCACACAACTCCGGGCAATAAAGGAGAGCGTACAACCCTGGCTAACTTCCTGCAGGGATAACCGGCGAGCTGAGGTGATACTCACCTGGCTGAGAATTGGGCACACACGAGCGACTCATGGCCATTTGCTAAGAGGGGAACCGGCCCCTGTGTGTGCTCCATGTGCAGTACGCCTCACTGTGCAGCCTGTATTGCTCGATTGCCCGATTGCCCGCAGTACGCCCGTGTTCGCCAGTCAGAAGGCTTGGGAACTAACTTGCTGGATGTTTTAGGGGACGACCCAGTGGCCGTGGTTAAGGCACTGCGGTTTGTTGCCGAAATCGGTTTTAATAAACAAGTCTGACTTGCATTTTATATTTGTTAATTTTAGAGATTTTAAATTATTAGTCTTTGGATGGTTTTTTATGTACTTTTAATAGTTGAGTGTTCTTATTTTATTTTACCTTTTTAGCTAAATTTGTGTAGCTTTTAGGTTTTAGTGTTGACTTCGGGCCCAAATGACCTTGTTGTCGACGGGCCCTAAAACACTACACACTCACACACTCTCCCCCCTAAGTGCATCAGCAGAAAAAAAATTGCACAAAAAAGTACATGTAAAGGTGAATAAACTCAAGACTACAATGAATTTAATGCAAAATGACTAACTCACTGTGATGTCATGTTAAGTTTAAGACTGTTAAATTGAGTAGTTTAGGATTGACTTAATGTGATATAACTTTAATACAACATAACTTAAAGCAATAAGAGCCGTAGATGCAAACGATGATTTGCGAAACATGTCCTCAAAATAGGTACGAAAGTGAAGCAGATGTGTAATAAATACGACTCATCTAAAAATTAATAATTTTTCGCTTCACTGTGGTGTTCCAATACAGTTAAATCTCGATATAACTTAAAGGGTTTGACAAAATAAAATTTTTCCTTCTTTTTAGTTAATTTTAATATAAAATGGTAATTAGAACCATTTGGCATGACATATTAGCATAAAGTACAAAAACAAAATATCAACCAAAGTCTTTCTACTATGTTAAATGTATCCTTATTAGGCTTTAGTTTAACAACATTTCTTAACTTCACGTTGTGTCTTATCAGCTTAAATAAAAATTCATCATAAACTTGGCACAAAGTGGAACTTCTGGTAAAGATCTGAGATGTTAGCTGATACTGTCTGCCAAGAGAATGGCTTGCAAATTTATAGGCATCAATATTACTGGCTTGTGACTGAAGGTGTATCATCTGTATTTCATATTTTCTTTTTAATGTGACGCTGTATTTTTTGTTGAGTTATTTTAAGATTGTGATGAAGTGAAAGAAGAAAACATTAGGAATTATCCCTGTTTTACATTGTTAGTTGTTACCCACATTTTCCATGATTTTACTCCTTGTGCTTTTATCTTTATCAATTTTATACTCACTATTCTTTGGAGCTGTGCTGGCAGTTGTCAGAACATTGGCTTTTTCTTGGCTTCATTGTGATGAATTTGAAAGACTCTTAGGGTATGATTAAGGACATCTGAATCTCTTAACAATCAGAGGGAGAAACATGATAATAATTTAACAATTTAATCAAATGTCTTTTCATTTAGTTTTCCAAAAGCAGTGAGCTGGCATGGAATCCAATTATTATTCATGCTTTAGTTCAGCTGTGCATTGAATTTTTCAAACCTGAATCATCATTCCAACTTTATTCTGTATACAGCTAGTGTGAAAGAAGAATTATCAGAACATTTTTTCACACAATGTCCTTTTGCTTTTACATATTTCCAACATGCTTTTTTATATATATATCTTCTAAATTAAAAGTTTGCATCTCTAAATAAAATTTAAATGAGGTGGGCAAAGGTCAAAGAAAGGGAAGAAAAATAGAATTCTAAACCCTTATGCAGATGGCTTGACTGGAGTGTTTCAATCCAAAATAGTATTAGAGGCAAACATTTTACTCCTGTGCCAGCTTGGTGAATTATTGATTTTGTTTGTTTTAGGATACTGACTACATTGGTGTTAATGTGTAGAAGAAGTAAAAAATTCAAGACTATATTAAGAACCGAGGGTAGGCACATATGGTAAGTCTGTGTGAGTGGAGAAATTATACTTGTTTAAAAAATATTGTAACCCTAATCTTTGTGTGCATTTAATTGTAGATATATTTTAAAACTTAAACTAATTTTCTCCATTATAATAATCATTATGGGTCCTAGTAGCAAACATGAGCTAATTTTTTAAAGTAGTTTTGTACTGCTCTTCACAGGTATCATAAGCATACTATACAGAATTTCTATGTTAATTGCTAAAGTCTACCAAATCATTTATACAAAACCATTTCAGTACTGTTCACTATGCATCCTGCTCTCTACCTCTGCTTCCTTCCTATCTTTAAACAAGGCTCACATACTTGCACAAAAGAATTAAAAAAGAATCCTTCAATACATATTTATGGCTGTTAGCCAATATTCTTTTTGATAGCATTTAAGCAGCATTTAAGTTTAAAGAATCAATAAAAGCAACAAGTGTTAGTTACTCATTGCCTCTCTGAAGTAGTACTAATAACTTCCTGCCATCTGGTGAGGTGCCTGCTGACTAATAGAGAGCAGGGTATATAAACAGAGTTTTGGCATGGATCTTAATAGTGGGGTACTAACTTCAATAGTGATACATGTTTGTAAACACAACAATCTGACATTTTGGTAACCTGTCATACTGGTAATCCTTAAGTATTTGCTGCTAGTTTGCTTTTAAAGCTGCATATATATAATCTTGTTGTATGATTTATTAAGAGTGATTTTTATTTGACAAAATTTTTTAATTACAGGCTTTATATGTTAAATAATTGCTTATTTTTTTAACCATTCTTGCATGACTTAGAAAGATAAAATCTTTGAAATGAGTGTTCTATAAATAGAGAATAGTCCTGTTAAGCACAGCTGTTATGCTAGTTAAGGCATTTTTAATAGGAATGCACTGTAAAAAAAGAAAGATATTTGCAAGCATTATTTTAATGTTTGTAATGAATCTGAATATGTAATCTAATTTCTTGACTACCCTCTACCTTTGTTTATAACAATGTTTTAGATTTTATTTGAGTTTTGTCCTTTGCTTTTTCTGAATATATAGTCTTATTAACAGTAAATTAATTTGTCTGTTATCTGAAATATTAGCCAGGCAAGGTTTTGTATATGATCTTTCAATGTGTAGTATATGTTGTTTAGAGTGAAAAGCACATTTATTCAGTAAACTGTAATAGTAGCTAGTGACTCTTCACTTATCTTTGAAGTTACATGTAATAACACGACTGGGTTTGTAAATGCACTATTTGTATCATCAGCCACATATTTTTATTTCTGTTTTTTCCATTACTGCAGCAAGGTGACAAATTATTTTTTGTTTTATTACGAACCTGTGAAAGTAAAACAAATTTATTGACAGAATCAATTGGCCATATATCAGAATTTATTTTGCAATCCCTATTTTTTAAAATAAATATTTTTTCCCAAATCAGTAAACCTATGGGTCCAGTTAATTGCTTTAATAAATTCATTTCTGAATTTATTTCTTGGTGACCAAAAATGATCTGCTACAGTGATTTATCAGTTTATATTTTGATATTTCTAAAATGTTCTTTCTTTCCAGTTTCTAAATGACTTTTAGTTTTACCAGTGTAAACCCTATTACAATCCAAACAGGTAAGTTGAAAAATTACAGATTTTTATCATTTTTAGAAAAAACTTACTATATTCTCTATATCATGTTTATTTTGAACTAAAGTTATTTCACAATCTTTAAACATTTTTGTAAATCTTTTATTAGCTCAAGGATTATAAGTAAGTTTTGAAAATTTACAGTCCTCTTTTATTTTCTTCAAGGTAGAAACACCTTTAATAAATTTTTGATGTTTAAATTTTTCATCTTTCTTACATAAAAAATTTGTATTTTGCTTCTCCCTCCCCCCCCCCCCCCCCCTGCTCAATATGATGAATTCAAAAAAATTTGGGTATGATTAAGAAAATCTGAAATCCTTAACAATCAGAAGGAGAAACATTATTTTTTATATAAAACAACTAGTATTAAAACCATTAGTTAATGAAAGGATGTGTTTGTATTCTCTATTAAATTCTTCTTTATTGAGGGTTATGTTTATTATCTTATAATTTAAACTATAAAAAACAAAAATTTTATATGTCAAAGGGTTAAATCTTTTGTGTTTTAGTAATTATCACTAGGAGTTGATTTTCTAATGATATAATGCCAAAATTAAATTTATTCTTGTTTTACTATCTTTAAAATCTAGGAAAGGAAGGTAACCATTATTTTCAACATCTTATATAAATTTACAAGACTAAACTATAAAATTGACATCAGAAATTGAATATAGTGGTTGCCTTCCATTCCTAGATTTCAAATAACAGTGAATTGAATTTTGGCATTTATAGAAAATAAACTTATACCGATAAAACATAAAAGTTTTGACCCTTTCGCTTATAAATTTGTTTTCAGTAGTTTAATTTATAGGTTAATAAATGACCTTAATAAAGTAGAATTTAATAGAGAATATAAACACATGAACATTGGATTAATTAATGGTTTAAATACAGATTTTATATATGAAAGGATAGAAAAATTTAAATATTCAAAATCTGTTCTATTTTGAAGAAACTAAAAGATGCTTATACATTTAAAAAAAATTACTTATGCTTAGGTTAATAAAAAGGTTTAAAAATGTTTAGAGAATGTGGAATGACTTAAGTTCCTCACAATAAAAATAATATAAAGAATTTACTAAGTTTGTCTAAAAATATAAAATTTAAAATTATAGAATATCTGGTATTTATCATTTAGCTTTTTTTATTGTAATAGGGTTTAAGTGGTAAAATTAAATATTGTGTAAAAACTAGAATGTACTGGACCAAATAAAATATCTATAAAAAACTCAGAGAAGAACCATATGACATCTTTGTCAGTTACTTGAAAGCCTTCAACTTTCTATCAGTTTTTCTCTTACACCAGCTTTGAAATGTCTTTGTGAATCTATTACGTATCAAATATGCTAGCAAGAGGGTTTCAGGGCTTGTAGAGTTCAATAACCACATCTTTTTGGCCAACCAAAAGTTCCTGATATATAAATTAGAGGAACTAATGTACCGAACAAGTACGGCCATACATACATCAAACATTTTAGCAGAGAACTACATCCAAATAGACGATGAATGGCAAAATTAGATTGGCCACCCAAACCCATGGTGTCCTCCAAGGTGATCCATTAAGTCCTGTCTTGTTTATTACTCTTGTGTATGACATTTCAAAAGAAATAACAGGAGCCAACATGTATATTAATGTCAGACATAGGCACGCAACATACAGCAATAGACACATTAAGCAACTTAATGGAGACAAATGACATAAAAAAGAGAAGACAAATGGTAGTTTTGGGAAAGGAGGCAGCCTCACAGATGCAGGAAATGTAAAATGTAACAGGAAACTCCTCAAACGAGCAAGCAACTTTAAATATACTTAGGAGTATTTAAATTATGCAGAAACAATTAAATAAATTATCGTCATCATTATTATCAGACTCCACAAAGGGCAAGGATGGTGTCTGCAATCAGGGCCATAAATGAAATCAGGTGCATCAGGCAACTGTCACTCAACTGTCACTCAACGTGTTCAGGCTTAAGATAGTACCCATTCTTGTGCTTGGTTTTGACTCAGGGGGAACATCTCACATTCAACCAGTTGGAAATAAAAGAAAGAGTAAAAGCCAGTGACCTCAAGAGAGTTCTGGGAGTATCATAGAATTCCAGGTCCCAACTAACATATTGACATACCAAGGAAATGTTTTAATAGAAGATCTGCAGTACGCACTACTGTTGCCAACTGTGAAAGACCTCAAGTAGCTTGTATTAGACCTACAATAAAAAAATAAACATACCTATGGAATGTTATGCAGCATGTAACTACAAGACTGGCAATTCATAGCTCCTATCTCTAGATCTATTCCAGTAAGACTTTCCATGACCCAAGTGTCACCTGTATCTGTGTTCTGAAAAATATGATCAGTATCATACTGTAAAGTACAAAGCATAGACAAAAATCCCTCATGGCTTATGGCAAAGAGAACTATAATATAGTTTGGACATATGTCCAAAATACTCTCCACCTAGTATATGCACATTTCTACTTTATTATTTGGAAACTATAATGAAAGAACGTTTTAGAAATATTAATGATAAACAGACTGATAAATCAGCTGTAGAGATCATTTTTGATCACTTGATCAGAAAATAATTCAAGAGGTGAAGTCAGTAAAGCAGTTAACTGGACTCATGGATTTAATGGTTGGGAAAATTTGAAAAATAGGGATTGCATAATAAATTTTGAAGTACCACCAATGGATTCTGTCAATAAGTTTGTTTTAATCGGTGTTTGGGATAAACACTACAAAAATAGCAATAATGTAGAGATTAAGCTGTATCTACTTATTTAAAACTTACTAGTTTAGAAAACATAATTTGGGACAACTTTGAAAACAATCCTTTTGAATATTTGAATGTAAAAATGATGAACAAAACCAAACTCAAAAAGAAATTTAAAAATTTGTGCAAAAGAGTAAACAATTTGGCTAAACCACCCAAGAAACCAAAACAAAACTTAATATCTCTGAAAAATCAGCATCCAGTGTATTCAAGACTTTCACAATGGCAGAGCTGAACGTAGTTAACCAAGGCTTAAAAATGTAGCAAGGCATTAAAATTGCTACACAAACTTTAAATGAAGATAAAAGCATTGTGAAAAATAAATGTTCCAATATAATAGACCAGATCAAAAATGGAAATAAAAAAATACCCAACTTCAATAACCACAACATAAGATTTTTTTTTAAAAGTAAGCCAGGCGTATTCACCAAAAGCAGGTAATTGAAATAAAATGTAAGTTTGGAAAGAACAGAATATAAAAAAATAGGATGTAAGACCTATTACAGGATAATTATATAAAAGTGAAATCCAAACCATTGAATTACTGTAAAAAAAAAAAAAAAAGGAAATAAATTTAGCAGTCAGAAAATTATACAAAATTAAACTAGATAATCCAAGATTATGAAGAGTTTATGGTTTAAAAAATACACAAAACAGGAAAAAGGAGACCTTTTGCTAGTAGCATAAATGCCTCCACATATAATTTGGTGAACTAATTATTACAAATTTAATTGTCTCCCAAAGATTGAGGGTACACATTTTAAAAGCTCCTTAGATGCAGTAATAAAAACTAAAAGCATAGAGTTAGACAAAATTGACAAGTTGGTTTGTTTCATTCAATGTCATGTTCCTTTTCTCAACAGAAAAACTATAGACAATGTTAAGAAAATGGCTAACTACAGTAAAAGTGGTACCAGTAGAACTATAATATATTTCATCAACAAACCTATGCATTCAACAAAATTTCTTCAGCTTTAATGGTAAATACTTCAGGGAGAAATCACGGTTATCTATGGGAAATCAATCAAACAAGACTAAAAATGTACCTAATAATGAAGTGCCTATAAAGAATAGATGAAATGTAAATATTTTATGCTTCTTGACAATACTTGAAACTTATGTAAGTCTATAAGCAAATAAATAAAATAAAAAATATCTTGCATTGGTTTACTTGGAGTGTGAGATACTATCTATTCATGGTGCTGATGGGCTGTACACGGCCACTCAGAAAATGGATTTAACCACAGAAATGACCTTTTCATTTTCTTAAAAGATATAAATAAGTACTAATTTTTTTACATACATGATCGATGTGATGTTTGAAGGACATATTTTCATCTATAATTACTCATAAAATTTTATTTTCTCTATTTGCTCAATAGTTTCATCATGTATTTTCACATCTAGTTTTTGATTATACCTGTTATTTTGATGCTGGAACCTTATCATATTAGTTGTTTTGTATAGTCATCTTTAAGTTATTATTTTTTAAGTAATCATATATATCCTGTGTTCTTAAGGTCATTAAATTCTCTAAACAGTGTATATTTTTATTTGTAAACACCACTGATCTGTGTATATTATTTTATAATATGAGGATTTAGGAAGATCATTTACATATAATAAAAATAGGAGTGGCCCAAGTACAGATCCTTGTGGCACACCAATCTTTATTAATTCATATTTAGACCTTATAGCATTTGTCATGTATCTCTCTTGGTGATAGATTTCTGTACATTGTTTACGATTTAGCAAATAAGATTCAATAACTTTTAAGAATTTTCCCCTAATGCCATACTTTGTAGCTTATTCAGTAATTTATCATGAGCTACACTATTGAATGCCTTGGATAAATCTAAGAATATTCACACAGCTTTATTATCATTATCAAGCCCTTCAAGTATTTCATGATAGAGTTCAGCCATTGCAGTGGTAGTGGATAAATTGCTTCTAAAGCCATGCTGAGAAGAGTTAAGCAAGTTATATTTATTTAGGAAGCCTATGAGTCTGGAACTCAATATATTTTCAAATACTTTTGCAAAAACAGACTTAACTATTTGTGTTTTATCCCCCTTTTTAAAGATTGGTCAACTATGCTAATTTTTAAAGAATTTGGAAAATCTTCACTATTTAACGAGTCATTTATAAGCTGTACTAGAATAGTGATCAATGCATTTTTATCTTAGTGAGCATTGCCAAGTGCTTAAACAAACAATAAAGTTATTGAATCAGCATTGAATATTGTCCCACAAATTTAATAGTTTCATGTTAATGTAAGTAATGTTTTTGGTTCATACAAGCTAGCTAAAATATACCATATTAACCAATATCTCTAATTTATTTATTATTATTCACCATATGATTTATACATATAAATTTGGTTTCATCAATACTACCACATTTTACAATTACAACATTCAAATCATAATAATAACATGTTTCTCTATTTACTAAAATATTTTAAACATTCATCGACACTATAGAAACCCGGTTTAATTAGAATTGCTTTAAGAGTTTTTTTTTTTTTTTAATTCACAGTATCATGTATCTGTAATTTATCAGTAACAGAATTATACATAGTTAAACCTCTATGATATATTGAATTCAATTTTTTAGCTGTTCTATGTAGTTGGCTTCTCCTAGTAATTGACACTCATCAGTGATGTTTTGTGGCTTTAAATTAATGTCAAGCATCATTTCTCAGTTTTTATTGGACATTGTAGCAAAAACGAGCACACTATTTCATTGTAATTCTAGCATTACTTGGGACATGTTCCAGAAGGGGCTACATAGTCAAAGACTGCATTTGGTTATCATTTTTGTTGTAGAAAAAAAAATAGTTATTCTTATATCTGCATAACTTTTATGTGTTGCCTGTTTATTGTTAATAAGGTAGCATGCAATTTTTAAGCTTGTTTCCTTCAACCGTTTTTTTTTTTTTAATTGACGTCCGCCCCAACGTTAAGTTATATTGGACGGTGAATGAATTGGGTGAAATGATGCTCAAATGAGTCCAGAGTCCATGGAGCTTAGAGTTACCTGACATTCGTCTTGAAGGATAAGGGAAAACCACGGAAAAACTTTATCTAGGTAACTCACCCTGACCGAGATTTGAACTCGGGACCTCTTGAACGTGAGGCAGACATGCTACCGTCTACGGTTTGGTGTGGGTTCTTTTTCGGTTTGTTGTCCTATTGTGTGCTTGGTTAGGGATGGAGTGTGAAAGGTTTGACGGTGAGGTGGAAAGGTGGGTGTTTTGTCTAATCGTCGGTGAGCTGGGATCTCTTTCTCAGGGTTCAGTTATGAAAAGTCGTGTTGACCGTCTCTCAATTCCTTTATTTTTCTTTAGCCTGGCGCTCGTAGTTCTCTTGTTAACACTTGCGTTGTCTTCCTAATTTTCCTTTCCCCTTTACGATGTTTTTACGTTGCTTCGCGAACTCCCTTGTTATTCCCTATATTTGCACTATCTTCAAGACCATTACTCTAAGTCGGACTGCGACATCTGATCCTACTTTTATCACAATACTCAGTACCGGAGTAACCTCCCAATATCACGTCTTCTCCCCGTCGTCCTCACTAGCAGAGTGACGCTCTTTTGCCTCTCGTATTTTCAGCTTCTATCCTCGCTTTTCTTTCCTATCACCGCCCATTTTCTATTCCTTTCCTATTTTACGCCTATCACGTGGTTTACTCTACATTTTATTGGCAGGGTTTATTTCTTTAATTTTCTCTTATTGGTCACCTCCGTATGTCGTTCCTATGCATCAGTACTATTCTCCGCCCCTCTGGGTTGTATGACCTCTCAGCGTCATAACGGTATTCTATCATGCTTGGCTGAGTTTTCCTTATACCTCGCATATTTTACTGGCGTCTTGATGTCGGTTCTATTGTTCTGTGCTTCCTGCCCTGTCTATGTGCCCAGAGGCAACTCCTGTCCAATTTTTCCTTCATTTGTACTGTATTGCTATTTCGAATATTCTTTTTAACTTTGTTTCTTATATCATTTATTCCCTTTTTATTCCCATTATGCTTATTTATGATCTCTACTGTTGTATTAGTTTCTATTGATCTTTTCCCTCTTGGAACCTGAGGTTTCTGCTTCAAATGCCCTTCGGAGGAATATTGCTATTTTTCTCACAAGTTGGGAAAAATTTCAAATTCCTTCGAAAGTCCCACTAAACCGCGACCTTCAAAGTTTAACTAACGTGCTAACGCTGACAATTGTTACCTAGTTTCTCCTCTTTCCCTTCGTCAACGCAAGTGCAAGCAAGGAGCTTTAGAGCGTTTGTTTGGTTGTTTTTTTTTTTTTTTTACAATAAAATACATACATACATTTATACATTTATACCCTTATATACATTGTTACATATTTTCTTAGTTTTCAATGTGTCCAATATTTTACATTACGTTATCAATCTGATTTTGCATTTTTGGATTGTCTCTGATTTTCTCTATTTATTTACATTATTTGTTTTATTGTTGTCTTTTGGGCTTTACATTGCCTCTTTAAGTATAGTGAACCTTTAATGTTTCATACACTGTCACTCGCGTCACTGCAATGTCGTGATTGCTTTTATTTGCGGCACTTGTATTTATAATTCCTTGTATGTTCCGCTAACTTATTCTAAGTACAAATTTTTTTTTTATTAGTATAACCAGGTGTAGCATTTGTTTATATTATAGTTAAATTCCATCGCGTTTATTCTTTATGTCCGTTATTCTTATTTCTGTGAAACGTGTGTATTTCTTCTATTTGTAACAAAGTGGTGTTTACTAATTACCTGTGCCGTACATTAATGAGTTCAGTGACTCCGGTTCGCGTCAGGTAATGGTTTGGGTATGTGTGATTTCCAGTTCTTTAAAGGGTCGTAATAGTGCTATGTTATATCTACCTATGTTTTTCTTCGTTTTATAGTCTACCAGCTCAAAAGAACGATCACCGAACTTCGCAACGATCATAGCCGGCCCTTCCCAAAGGATATGCAGTTTTTGTGATGTTTTGTTAAGCGTTGAAGATTTGTTGTGGGTTCTCACTAGCACCTTATCTCCTATGTTCGGCGTCCATTTCTTTTTGTATCTTTTCTTCCTTTTATTTCTAGTTTCTGCTCGTTTCCTTAGGCGTTCGTAGGCTTCTTGTATTTGCTGGATTTCGTTCATTTCGTCTGTGTTAATTGCTCTTTTTAAGCCTGGTAAAATGCTTTCTGGCGTTTGGTTTAGGTGTAGCTTGACGGGCGCTATACCAGTGTTCGGGTTGATCGTGTTGTTCATGATTTTTTCTATTAGTGGTAGTTGGGGGACCCACGAGGTATGTCTTTTGCGGTATGTTAATATTCGCAGGTAGATGGATAGATCCCTCATCGATCTCTCGCACGGGTTACTTTCCGGGTGGTATGCTGTGGAGTTATATATTTTGATACCTGATGTTCTTATCTTATTTACGAAATGTTTGCCTTTGTGTATGGACGCGTTATCAGCCAAAATGGCGTCCATTTTACCATATTTCGGTATAAAATCGTCCAGAATTTTGCTTGCACAATTTGCGCTTGTTAGCCTCTTCATCGGGTATAATTTAGTGAATTTGGTAAATACGTCCACCATTACGAATATGTACTTCATTCCTGCCGTTCCCGTAGGCATTGGTCCATGAGCATCTATTGTGACGAGAGCTAGTGGTTTGTCGCGTAATATTGATATTGGTGGAGTGTCGTATTTCACGTTCATGGGTTTTGCTTTTTGACAGATAATGCAGGCAGATATACGTTGCCGTACTTTGTGTTGGAGCCGAGGGATATAAAAATACTCCTCTATCGTCAAACACGTTTTTTCTGTTCCCCCGTGGATAATTGCTGTATGAAATGAATCAATTATAAGATTTTCAAGGACGCGTGGGGCGTATGTTCGCCATGTTGGATGGTGTCTACCTTGAAGTTTATAAAGGATTCCATCACGTTTGCCATATAGTCCTTTTGTGTCTTTCTGAATTTCAGGAGCTGTTGTTAAAATTTTAGCAAGTTTGTCGTCTTCTTGTTGGATTTTCTTAATGTCCTTTATCTGTTTTGTCAGTTCTTTGTTGCCCTGCAGGTCTAGTTTCAACACGTGGACTTCTCTTTGTGTGTTACCTATGCATTCAGGTATGTCGCCTTTTGTGTTCAAACGTGACAATGTGTCTGCAAAAATGTTTTGGTTTCCTGGGATGTGTTTAATGGTGACGTCATGCGACATAATTTCATGTATGTATCGGGAGATTTTGGTGCTTGTCAGTTTACAATTATTTATGAAGGAGAGGCTCACATGGTCCGAAAATATTGTTATTTTGCAGTTAAAGATGAAATCCTTAAATTTTTGAATCGCGAAAAAAATGGCTGCTATTTCCTGTTCAGTGACACAAGCTATCTTCTCCGTGTGTGTCAGGTTCCTCGATGCCGTACTTATGACACATTGGTTTCCTTGGTCGTCGAGTTGACACAGGATTGCTCCAAAACCTGAACTTGATGCGTCGGTGTATATATAAAAAGTTCTGTCGCTGCGTGGGCGTTCTAGTAAGATTGCTTGTCCGAATAGCTCTTTCACCCTTTCGAAAGTTTCTTGGTGTGCGTTCGTCCACCGCCATCTTGTGCCTTTCTTTAAGAGTGCTCTCAGAGGTGCTATCTCCTTCGCATAATTAATTAGGAAGCGTGCCTCATATTGGAAGATGCCCAATACTCGACGTAACTGTCTAATGTTTTTCGGAGGTGGAATTTCCCTGATTGCTTTAATTCTATCTTTGTCTGGAGATATTCCTTTCTCCGAAATGTTGTATCCCAAAAATTTTGTTTCCAACTGGAAGAACTTTGTCTTCTCCAAATTCAAGGTCAGCCCATTTGTTCTCAGCTTTGAGATGACATAATCTAAATGTTGTATGTGTTCTTCTATTGTCCTGTCGTGAATAATGAAGTCATCGACGTACTCTGTCAAGAATTCTTGCGCATGATCTTTAAATATTGCATACATGGCTCTTAAGAAACCACTTGCGCTTACTGATAAGCCGAAAGGCAATCTCGTGAATTCTAACACGTGGCCTTGGTACAAGAATCCGGTGAATTTTCTTAGGTGTGGAGGTATGGGAATTTGTAAATATGAGTTTGTAAGATCTATTGAGGAGAACCATTTCTTCCTTCCTATGCTGGCTAGTGTTTGTTCTATACTGAGGGTTCTAAAGTGGTCTGGCATAATAAATTTATTGAGGTGTCTGGCATCTATGGTAATGCGCGCCTTCCCATTACTTTTACGTACAATGCACAGAGGGTTTATGTAGGGCGTATTTGATTCCTGTATAATGTTCTGTTTTAGCATTTGTTTGATGGTTTCATCTACTGCTTGTTTTAAATTCATAGGAATGTTCCTACATTTGTAGCGCCAGGGATTTACTTCTTTTATGTGAAATTCGTAACAGAATGATGTACATAAGCCTGTTTTTTCTGTAAATGCGTCTTTATTCTTCCATAAAACGGAGAAAAGAGTTTGTTTTTGGCTGTCGTTTAGTTGTGTGGTTCCCTGTACTTTGTCATTTATTTTGGTCCATATGTTTACGTACGGATCTGGTATTTCAGGGGGAAGTCTAAAGGTTGATTCTGTCTCTCCTTGTTTGACAGGTGTATTTTCTCTTACGTCCAGGGAGCCGTTTCTTATGGTGATGTGTGGATAACTGGTTTCATTTCGTCTACCTGGGTCTTCCTTGCTCTCGCAGGTGTCGTCAAAATTATCCTCGACTGTATCATCTTTGTTTACTTCCTGGATTCTAAGTTCCGCAATGTGAACACCTGATTTTACCTGCACATATTGCACAAAAAAGGTTTCTTCCTCTAATAGGTTTTCTGCCTCTGTTAAGTTAATGACCTGGTCAGTCAGCTGAGAGAACCCGATCGTTGCCTCTTCGTTATCTCGTCGTATAGTTAAATACCTGTTTGCATAGTTGATGTTGGCTTTAAATGCCTCTAGGAAATCACTTCCTAAAATGATTTGGACTGCCAGATGTGGTATTATTAAGAAAATGAGTTCGACGTGCATTTGTCCTAAACGAAATGGAATCATTGTTTGTTTTTGAATGCGTTGTTTTTTTCTGCTGATGGCTGTCAAAATATATACATTCTTTGTGGGTAGTGTTTGTAGACGTAAACCTTTCATTTCTAAGTCGTTAAAGAATTTTAAACTGCATACAGAAGCAGTTGCTCCTGTATCCAAGGTTGCCTGATAAATTTCTGCGTTTATGGTGATTTCTATTTGTGGCGGTTCTACAATGTCCGGTTGTTTTATTTTTCCAGTCGTATTGTCACTTTCCGCTACTGTCTCGTCTGCCTGTATTTGTAATTTTGCTACAGCTTTGCTCTTGTTCCCATCTTGTTTCACATACCTCGGGGTCGGATTCGGGAACGTTATCCTACCCACATCTAGTTTTCCTGGTGGAGTGTGTACGTTGCGCCGTTTAGAGAGGTGTGTGTAGTTGGGACGAACGTCTGATTTGCAAACCATTTCTGTCGTGTCACTGCGCCATTGTTATTATATACTGTCGTTGGAGATGTATTGCCTGGGTTTTCTTGCCTCGACGTTTGCTGGTTTTCCCTACTGTTCATGTGTTCTGTCCGGTTGTCTGTCACGGCGGGTCGGTTTTCCTGGTAATGTCCGTTATTGGTCCAATTACGGTCTGGTGGATTTTCTCGTGGTATGTCGTTCGTATAGGGTCTCCTAAAAGTATTGTATCTTCTCTCTCTTGTTGTGTTCCTGTCGTAGCCGTTTCTCCTTTGCTGTGGTCTTTGTGTACGTACCCAATGTACGTTGTGTAGTTGTGGTTCCTGAAAATGGTGGGGATTTTCTCGGGTTTGTCTTTGGTAGCGTGTATTGTAGTTTCTGTGTTCAAATGCAGGTACATGGTCTCTGTATCGTTCTCTATTCTGGGCGTTGTCATTTCTCCGGGCATTTCCTGTGTTGTATGCCCTGGTCCCACTAAGATTCGGTTCATTGTATACCGGTCTGCCCTCTCGTGGTCCTGTGTTTGAGTCCGTCATCTGTGGTTGCAGTGCCGTCAGAAGTTCGATCGTCTCGTTTATAGTGTTCGGTCTTGCTACTATTAAATGGTTCTTTATATGTTCTGGGAAATGTTTTATCACGAGATTAATGAATTCGTGATCTTCTATCGGCGGGTCAAGCATCTTACTCTGTTGTGCTAGGTCTAGAAAGTAGTCAACCATCTGTGTTCCCCTGTGCAGATATTTCCCTGTATTTATTTTGGTCCGCACAGCATATTGTGTGGCACCATTCCAATATTTGGTGAGAAAGTTTTGTCGAAACTCTGCATACCTGGTATGGTCACCAACTGCTAATCGAAACCACGTGAGTGATCGTCCCTGTAAACCTTTCTTAATAATAAGCATTTTGTATTCCTCTGGGATGTTTTTAAGAGTGAAATATGCTTCTACGTCCATTATATAACGCTTCGCGTTGTCCCTGTCGTCATTGAATGTGGGCACGGTAATTTCATTTAATAGGTTAAAATGGTAGGGGTATCCTGTATTTGCGCAATTATTGAAAATGCTACCCTGATTCACACTATTACATGTATCTGTGGGGGCTGACGAAGGCGTGTTCTGGCACGAGTTCAACATCCCCTGCCTAACCGGTACGTTCGGAATGTCAGTACTCTGAGGCTGGTCATTTGTTATTCTGAGGTCGTTAATGGCCTCTTTGAGCACTGTCATTTCTCGCGTATGGTTTGCAATGGTTACTTGCGTTGACCGGTGAGCTGCGGCCGCCTGCGTCAGAGTTTCTTTAATTATTATGAGTTCAGACTGTGTCTGCTCGTGCCATTCCTTTTGTCTATTTTCTATACTGGCGCAGGTATTTCGCAACTCATCGCTCAACTGGGCATGCACATTATTACTGGTACTAGACATGTTATTTATTCTTTCTTTGATATTTACAATGTCCTGCTGTGCATCATGCATTTCTGTACGCATGTGTAGGAATTCTGCCTGAGTTGTGGCCTGTCCTAACCTAATGTTCTCTAGGTGCCTATTTTGTTCTATTAGTTTACTTTCTAACTGGTTTCGTAAAGTTTGTGTTTGTTCTGCTATTTTCTTTTCTATGGTCTGATTTTGCTCTAATATTTTCGTTTCTAGTCTTTGGGTTTTCTCTCCTAGTTCTCCTAATCTGGTCTCTAAATTCTGACTTTGTTTTTCTAATCTATTTTCTAGGGTCTGGTTCTGCTCTACAATTTTAGTTTCTAGTCTTTGGGTTTGTTCACCTAGTTCTCCTAATCTTGTTTCTATATTGTTCTGAAATTGTTGGAGCATCTGTTGCATTGTAGTTGTGAGGCTTACTACTGTTGCAGTACTAATGTCTTGTGCTGAACTGTTCATGTTTTGCTCCTGTGATTGTTCCGCCATTGTTACTTTTGTCGTTCTACCACTTCTCAGTAGCATATACTTAACGACAGTCTACGGATGCACTACTTGGCTGGCCCTATGTCTCTTCTCCTTGTAGAAAGATGTTTAAGGTGTACTTACTCGTGCTGATGTGTTGTTTTTACCTCCTTTGGCTCTGATGGTTGTGACGTCCCTGTTGTCGTGATGGATGCCCTCGTCCCTAGCGTTCTTCTCCGTTGTCGTGATGCTGAAGTTGTAGTTGTTGCTTCCTGTTGTCGCCGTGGTCGTCGGCGTGCGTCTCCGGTGTCGTGATGCTAAAGTTGTATGTTCCTCGTTGTCGTAGTGCCGAACTTCAGAGTTGGTTTAGGACACGTTGGGTGCCAGTTTGGTGTGAGTTCTTTTTCGGTTTGTTGTCCTATTGTGTGCTTGGTTAGGGATGGAGTGTGAAAGGTTTGACGGTGAGGTGGAAAGGTGGGTGTTTTGTCTAATCGTCGGTGAGCTGGGATCTCTTTCTCAGGGTTCAGTTATGAAAAGTCGTGTTGACCGTCTCTCAATTCCTTTATTTTTCTTTAGCCTGGCGCTCGTAGTTCTCTTGTTAACACTTGCGTTGTCTTCCTAATTTTCCTTTCCCCTTTACGATGTTTTTACGTTGCTTCGCGAACTCCCTTGTTATTCCCTATATTTGCACTATCTTCAAGACCATAACTCTAAGTCGGACTGCGACATCTGATCCTACTTTTATCACAATACTCAGTACCGGAGTAACCTCCCAATAACACGTCTTCTCCCCGTCGTCCTCACTAGCAGAGTGACGCTCTTTTGCCTCTCGTATTTTCAGCTTCTATCCTCGCTTTTCTTTCCTATCACCGCCCATTTTCTATTCCTTTCCTATTTTACGCCTATCACGTGGTTTACTCTACATTTTATTGGCAGGGTTTATTTCTTTAATTTTCTCTTATTGGTCACCTCCGTATGTCGTTCCTATGCATCAGTACTATTCTCCGCCCCTCTGGGTTGTATGACCTCTCAGCGTCATAACGGTATTCTATCATGCTTGGCTGAGTTTTCCTTATACCTCGCATATTTTACTGGCGTCTTGATGTCGGTTCTATTGTTCTGTGCTTCCTGCCCTGTCTATGTGCCCAGAGGCAACTCCTGTCCAATTTTTCCTTCATTTGTACTGTATTGCTATTTCGAATATTCTTTTTAACTTTGTTTCTTATATCATTTATTCCCTTTTTATTCCCATTATGCTTATTTATGATCTCTACTGTTGTATTAGTTTCTATTGATCTTTTCCCTCTTGGAACCTGAGGTTTCTGCTTCAGCTACCGAGGTGGGCTAAAATAGGTATGTCAAACTGGGAAGTTGAATCAGACATAAAAAATTCATTGCTAACCAGAATTAGATTCTGCATATCAAAGCTCGTATGAGCAACCATTGCAATATATCTCTTTAAGTGTATTAACTCTCTTCAACTGATCAAAGTGTCTTTGTAAACCTTGAACACAGTCTCAAATATTAGAGATACTGTTCTTCAAAGGTGACTTGCAATCCTACAAGAAATGGTATCTTGGCTTGGTGTTCAGGTGATAATAGCATTAGCACAAAGTACCAAAAATCCATTATTTTAGTCCTGGTCTTTGCATTAAAGTTTTCAAGTCTAACTCTACTTTCTAACTTAGTGCCTACAATTACATGAAAAAAAGGTTACCAAAACACAATAACTGTAATAATGTTTAATCATACAGCCCAGGACATTAAAGTATTTCAACATTGCAAAACATAGTTAAAAATAATACTTGATCACCTTGAAAGTTTTCTGGGATACTTGAATCAGGTAAAAAGATTTAATGCACCAAGATATATCTCGCAATGATAGATCAAACAGGAAGAGCTAAAGGATGAACATATATGGTTCAAGTCCCGGCCTTGGCATCAAATTTTTCAAAACTTATTCAAGTTTCCAACTTAGTGCCTGTTGTGTGAAAGAACAATTATCACAAAAACCATATAATTCTATTACTACCAATAAACCAAGACAGGATTGTGATTAAGATTGCAAGTTGTAAAGACGACATGGAATGGCTAAGAGCTAAGCGTGCTGCGTGTTCTTTACCCTCTCTCCCTCTCCTACTTCACCGTTCTACTCCTCTTCCCTCTCTTCTTTCATCTCTGTCCCATCTCTTGCTGCCCTCCTCTCTATGTGTTTGTGCCAATTGGAACTTCTCTGCTTTTTGGATGATCTTATAGTATGATCTTAAGTATGAATTCTCACAAGCATGTTTGGGAGCAAATTTATAATTCTGCAAGTCGGGTGGACTGTCATTAAGGGCCAGAGGGGCCGGGGTCCACCGATATCACCTAACTTATGGGCATTTGAAGAAACAAATTATTTTATATTTTATTCAATAGTAATAATCATTGCAAACTAGTATATTATGCAACGAGACTATAATTATTACTAATTAAAATGCAAGTATTATTGATAACCGAGTGAAGTGAGGTTAATAATTATGATATGAGCGCTTTAATTACCATTATAGTCAAGTTTCATATGGCTGTTTATGCTCGATCATGTATCTAAATTAAAGGTTTCATTTCAGAGTATTAATTTCTGGTTTGAGTGATATGTTACAGTTGTTATTCCTTTATTTAAAGTGAGATGCATATAGTACCAGGCGCAGAAATATTGATTATTTCCCTATAAACACCTGTTAACATGTGACACAGTTTAACCTAAAAGAAAGTATAGACAAACTGGAACAAATTGAATTTATTGAAATATCATTTGCAATTAATGCTAATGATAATATGAACAGAACTGACTTTATTTCAAATATAGGTTATTTATTGTACAATTAGTGAAATGAATTTGCAGGAATGAACTTTGTTGAATAGTTGAAGTTGAATTGATGTTAATTTGTGTGCTTTCTTTTTCTACTGATTTTAATATTGTGTTCGAAATTTCAATTTTATTTTGCACTGATTCTTCAATATATCCTTCTGCAACAGTTGTAGATTTCCAGCCTCCATGATGTTTTAGTGTTATGTTGCCACCAGCATCTACTAGAATTGTCGCAGAACTCCTGCGAAAGCAATGCCCTGTGTATAACTTGAGGTTGGGGAAATTAAGGTATGCAGCTATTTCTTTTCCTATATTTCCTAGTTTGTTTATACCGACATTCTGCACGATGAATTTTCCATTTTGGTAATTTATAAAGAAGGAGGGACATAAATTTAGGTATTTACAGCAAGTATAATACTTGCCTGTTACTGTAAAGGTTCTTGTTGATTTTGTCTTAGTGTTTGGCCTAGTAACCAGAATAGTTGATCCAATATCCTTTACATATCAACTTTTAATTGATGCAACTCGTGTCTTCGGCAAGCACCCATTATTCCAAAAATTGTAGCTACCTGTAACAATATTAATGTTACCCAGCACTTTTTCATCATGCCTGTTAATACATTTGTTAATTATAATAAATTACTTGGTAACATTAAAAAAACTTACTTTTATCATGAGGTATTTAACATCAGGTGCTTCATTTATAATTGTGTTCAACTCATCAGGTGTAAATGTTTTGACATTTTCCCCTTTATATCCTTCTGATTTGCGTTTTAATTAGCTGTTCAGTTTTGAGTATTTAGATAAGTCAATTTGGTGCCTGATGTTGAGTGTTGATTTCAAAATAGAATAGTGAGTCCACAAGGTCGATGATTTCATATTTTGAGACAATTCTTCGAAATACACTAGGAATACATTTTCTGAGAACAAATTTATACATTTTGAGCCTCATATATACTTGGACACTGATATGATTCTACCTATTGATATTGTGGATGTTCTTGGTTTAACAGTTGATAGTAAATTAATATGGAATGAACCTATTAATAAAATAGAAATGAAATTATCATCAGCCATTTTTGTTCTATGTAATATATCAAAACTTTTTATCAGCTGAAACTGCCAAGATAGTCTATTTCGCTTTCATTCATTCAGTTATTACATATGGCACAGAGACTTTGGGATCAATATCTAAAGCTAATTGCAAAAAAGCTTTACATTACAAAAAGGAGCCATCAGATAAATAGCAAATCTGCCAATGTATAGTCCTTGTAAGGAAGCATTCAAAACTCTTTCAATACTAACCTTTCCCAGTATCCTTATTGTATATACAAAATAGGTCTTGCCTCAATATTCAGCTATTCATAACTGCAACACTAGAGGAAAACAGAACTTCATAACTCAATCACATAGATTAAAATGAATGAAAGAAAGCTTGATTATATTGGCATAAATTACCAATAAATTTAGAAATAGTACTCCGTTACGTAAGTTTAAACATATATTAACTAATTTTCTTAAATCAAAAGCTTACTATGACATGGAAGAATTTCTGAATGATAATGATATTCTAATTGACCTCCAGTAACATTTTATCAGTGAATTTGTATTACAATAATTTTTATGTTTTATTTACCACTTTAATTGTTATTTTTTGTAATTGTACTCATTATCTTCATTTTATTTATATTTAACAACTGGTCTATAATCTTAAACAAGTTTTCAATTGTATACACTATTGTACTTGTTATAAAGAACACTAAAATGAATTGAATACTCTCCAATCCATGAATTATGAATAGAATTTCTGGTACATCTTGACTTTTGTGGCAACACGTTATTGGTAATATTGAGAGCTTTTGCTGTAATTCCTGGGGATGTAAGTTCAATGCCACTGTTACTAGTGTCAGACATTTTGACTTTTTTCTAAACTGACGCTAGTACTGCTGTCGATCGAAATGAGAATAATCGATACTTGCACTTTCACAATGTTACGTGGCCACTTCTGATTGATCGAATACTAACACTTTAATGAACAGGTGTACTTTAATGA
This sequence comes from Mantis religiosa, assembly GCA_030765055.1. NCBI lineage: Eukaryota > Metazoa > Arthropoda > Insecta > Mantodea > Mantidae > Mantis > Mantis religiosa. The sequence goes on from CM060949.1 coordinate 105,207,900, forward strand.
GGCCTACAAAAGTACTGCTACCAGTCGTATAAGTACTAAAGTTTGGCATGGTCGAGTATAAAATAATTTATTATACCAAGATTCTTAATGCTTACTGAAGCTTACAACCCACTGTGTTGTACACGACAAGCCCGCGAATGCCCTTCTCGAAGTAGAACGTTGGGCTAGATTTTTACATGGGCCCACGGTCACTCCTTTCCTCTCTACACACTTTGCTGTCATGTGTCTATACCTTCCTCACTCCCCTACTCTCCTCTTCCTTGATAGCATACAGTAGCACTTGTGGTTAGTAGCTGCGACCTGTTAACATGAAGTTTAGCATTCGTGTGATTATTATTGAAGTAGTAATTGTTTGGTGGACAAAGTAGTGTAGCTTTAAAATGAATAGAGTGGCTTATTGATTGAAAAGACCCTTTTATTCATTAAATAAAGAAGAAATATAGGTGCACATCAACCTAATAATTTTACATTTACATAACAAGAAGTAAAAAAAAAGGATTTTCTGTAACAGTTAGTTTAGTTAGATGTCGTGCTTTACAATATTTGGAATCAGCTATGTTAAATTCCTGAGAAAGTAGAAGCTACCAGGTTGATAATAACTTTGCTCCTCCCTCAAGAAAGCGACTAAATTATATTTTCTGAAATGAACCTAAATTCAGATGCCAAATAAAAGTGCCATAGTGGTCAACCATATCGAAGGACGATTCCAACAGTCTCATATATTCAATACTTTTGGGATTGTTGATTCAAAGAAATTTAGAAAATTTCCCAGCTGATTATGAGAAAATTTGCATGAAATTACAATTCCATGATCTACGAAAATTTAAAGAAATGAACAGTTAGTGACTTATAATGATACATTCAAAGATTCTCTTCAGTCAGTGAACTCTCATTTTTTCATACAACACTCCTTTGTGGAATCGTTTTCTGAAGTACATAAAACGCTGCAAATTGCACTAATAGCTCCAGTTTCAACAGTCGAGGCAGAGAGAAGTTTCAGTACATTGAAAAGTATTAAATATTTCTTTAGGAACTTCATGGACATAGATAGGTTTAATTCCTTGGCTGTTTCTTCCATTCACAAAGAGGAAATGGGTGAAATCCCTAACTTAAAGAAAACAGAGTGACTGAAATGTTTGCCTCTAGAAGAATAGACGTGCTCAGCTCTTGTGCTTGCCACTTGATATGTTTCATTTTATCTTGTATTAGTTACCTACTTGATGTTTTAAAATATATGTTTGCCACATTTCTGCAATTGCAGTACTTTTTGGCAATGCAATTAAACGTGACCTGTTTTAAAGTGCCTAACCGCACTTCTACTGTACATTCATTATAAGAATCTTTACATCTGGCCCCACCAAGAAAAATGCTCACGAGCCGCCACTGCTTCAATTACCTTGTACAAAACACGAGGTGTGGCGGAAGATTACATGGCGATAGCGTAAGAATATGCGAGTGAATGATAGTAACTTTTGTGCAAGTTATGCTTTATACTGATTGTACTTCCTGAGCTTAGGACATACTCCATTTTCTATGTTCATAACACCTAACACATTTAAATTGGCTTCTGTTATGATATTCATTAAAATGGTTTTTAATTGTTTTAGAAATGAAGCTTTAATTTGCTGACGGCACTACTTAAGCGTGGCTAAGAAGCGTGGCTGCACCTGAACTGAAACCCTCTTATTCTACTAGTCCAGTGATGATCCGTAAAATGAAACTACAGTCGCCTAATACAAAGAAAAAAATCGCTCGTTATATTCGTACAAAATATACCATGTTTAAGACTACCATTAATACAACACTCCGATTTGCGCCGTAGTTCATCTCGTTAGCCATGCAACTTTAAGATACAGGTAATTGAATCGAGCACGGAGTGCGAACCAGGTATGCCCGCCTCAGTAGCGTGTCTGCCTCATGTTCAAAAGGTCTCGAGTTCGAATCTCGGTCAGGGAGCGTTACCTGGATAAGGTTTTTTCCAGAGTTTTCTCTTATGCTGAAAGACAAATGTCGGGTAACTCTATCCTGGACCCTGGGCTCATTTTGACATCATTTCACCCATTTCATTATCCGATAAAACAACTTTGGAGGACGTAAATTAAAAAAGAACCAGGTATTCTCAACAAACAAAAATACTAGAATGCTACATGTGAAGGGATGTAAATAACTGAAAAATAAGTAAATAAGCAAAACATCACTTCCCCATATAGAAAGCGTGAGGTGCATTCGTTTTTAATTTACAATAAAAACAAATATAGAATATCGCTCAGAATGGGATCAACAATTTACACTTACAATTTTGTTACATTTCGAATGATGTTTCTGTGGGTTTTAAAGTAACCATAGGTACTTTGTGTTTTGTCGAAGCTTAACCTTTATATTTACTTCGTTGCTCAGCATACTGTAAATTTCTACATTGTATTTTGGTTTTATCTTGGGTGTTTTGCTTCTCTAAAGATGTCGCGAGCATTATTGCGGCCGGGCGCACAAAGGGACAGATAGTACGTTGCGGAGATAAGGGACAGATAGTGCAACGCGGAGATGAAAGCTTGCCGAAATAAAGAGACAGCTGACTGGAAAGTTCGATTTCTCGTTACATAACATTCCAGAAATGTCTAGAAATATGAATGGTCGTATAAAGGGAAGCCGCGGTTAGTTGAGTGGATAGTCGTAAACAGAGTCGTAATGAGACAGTGGTAATCGGCACTGATTCGTGTGTCTGCAACTATGTTTTGAAAGTGGTCAACGACCTTGTCGATTTTATTTGTGTATGTTACGTAATTCTGCTACTGTAAGGATTGGCCAAAGTGTGTTTCTATGGAAATAAAGAACATTTTGAATATCTGCAACTTGGACCTTTAATTCTACGAACCTACAAAGTCACAATATTGTGCTGATAATATTCTAGGCACGTTATTGTGGTTTTAAATAATTTTATCATATCCCATTTTTACCTTCTCTACCACGAAATTCGACACAAAGATTTTTGTGTAAATACACGTTTTGAGGTACCCCAAATAAATATGTTTTTAAAAAATGTGTTTGAGTGCGCTTATATGTGGTTTCCTGCGAAAGCTTTAATTAAAAAGCGAAAAGTCTGTTAAATACGAAACTTGGTATTTAAGTCCAAGGAAGTGATAAAGATTTTTAAGAAAATCCGTCCGTTCTAGACTACCCTTTACATCGAACATTTTTCGAAAATGTTGATTTCCTCAAAAATGGCTCCAAATATGTTTATTAAAATTCATGTATTTGATATATTTTCATTGCAGATAAAATGTATATATTGAATTCTATGATAATGTCCTTAAAATTCCTGTTCATTCTGATGAATTTTCCAAATAGTTAACTTTAAGATTAGACTAAATCATATTACATAGAAAGTGGAGATTCGTTAAAACTATTTTTCTTAATGTGTACCATTTACTGTGGAATCAATCATTTCCGAGATATTGTTAAATGTCTGAATTTTCCAACACTTATACTTTTGTATTTCGAATGGAAAGTCTTATTCGTTCTTTTTTTATATTTTTTATTTTAAGGCCATGACATAGCGACCAGCTCTTCAAGAATTTGACTGGTGCTTAAAGAATGTCACTTAAGAAAGAACTCAAAAATTAAGTTTAGATGGGGGAGGGGGGAGGATGAAAAAAAGGAGCCGTGGTTAAATCTATCACCTGAGGTGGCAGGTTTTCTCCAGATTCTTCAGTTTTTTTCTGCCGTTATTCATTTTACCAGGGGCTCCGTAAGCACTTTTATTTTCATCCATTGCTTACCATTTCATATCAGCCACTTCAAACTCATACCAGTAACAGGGCTGATTCCTCATTATGGATATTCTTTCCTTTGCTCAATAGATATCTGATCCGATATACGCACTTGTGAAGTTCCGAGGGATGCAAGTCCTCCATAGAGAAAGATAAAAAGGAAATGGAAAAATTCTAAGATATGACTGGTTCTGCTTCCGCATTTTATGGTAAAAGTTTTCAGTAAAGCATAAAAAAAAAGCCTCAATTGTTAACTTAAATATATCAAGTGATTTCCATTACCTGGAAGAAAGTTTTAACGGAATACTATGTTAACACGTTACATTTCCCGATGCCGGGCTACATACTGCACCAACTGTGCAGTGGCGGCTTGTGAGCATTTTTCTCTGTAGAGCCAGATGTGAAGATGCTTGTAATGAATGTAGAAGTTGGGTTATACCTTTTAAAACAGGTCACCTTTAATTGAACTGCCAAAATTACTGCTATAGCTGAAATCTGGCGAAACATTATGCATTTTTAAACATCAAGTAGATAACTAAGAATTAAATATAAAATAAAACTCAAGTGGCAAGAGGTGAGCACATCTATTTTTCTAGACGATAAACATTTCGATCACTCTGTTTTTGAAGTTAAGCATTTCACCCATTTCCTCTTTGTGAGTGGAACAATCAGCCAAGGAATTCAGCCTATCTTGGCCCAAAGTGTCCTAAGGAAAGACCTAATTATTTTCAATATACTGAAACTTCTCTCTGTCTCGGCTGTTGAAACTCGGACTAGTGCAATTTGCAGCGTTTTATGTACTTCAAAGGAGCGTTGCATGGGGGGGGGGGGGACTGAGAATTCACTGACTGAAGGGATATCTTTGAATATATCATTATAAATCACTGTCAGTTCAATTTTTAACTTTTCCTAGGAGATCATGGGATTGTAATTTAATGTCATTTTTTGTTCAAATTAAAAAAACGCATATGAGTTACGTGATACTATCGGTGGGGCCCAGCCCCTCTGGCCCTTAATGACTCCCGTCCTACCCCAGCGATAATATCTCGTAACTTATAGGCGTTTTTTAATTTGAAGAAAAATTATTTTATATTTTATTCAATCGTAACAATCATTGTAAACAATTTATTATACCGCGATTCCTAATGGTTACCGAAGCTGGTTACGACACCCGCGCAGTCTTCGCAAAGCAGAATGTTGGGCCAGATTACGCGGACCCGCAGTCACTCCTCTCCCCTCTAACCACTTTGCCAGTCACATGTCTTATATCTTCCTCGCTCCCCTACTCTTCTTCTTAGGTCGCACACAGCAGTGCTTGGGGCCAGGCAGCTGCGGCCCGTTGCGTGAACTTTAGCATTTGTGTGATTATTGTTGTAATCTTAATAACAAGTAACATTTCGGAAAAAGTTTACCTCACTGAAAATAGATGTGAATTTTATATACATACGTGTTTTAATGAGATCAACACTTTTTGTCTGTCTTACTACACAGAAGTCATTCAGATTTAAGAGGACTTCTGAGGACATACCCAGAAAATTCAAGATAAAAAATATTATTTGGCTTGCAAATGTTTTAAACACACAGCATTTTAATAAAATTCGCTAGAGCCGTTAGGCAGGAGAGAGAGAGGGGGGGGGGACAAATTGGGTTGGAAGGATTTTCTTGAAAATTTTTCGTGTCGCATCCTTGCAAGTTGCTGAAATTAAATACCAAATTTGGCATTTAACCGACTTTTAGTTTTTGAGTTAGGCTGTTCATGGCACACTCGCGCGCGTAGACAATATTCTAACAGGAAGTTTTTTAATCTTTTATAGAATGATGCGGGGAATCCCAAAATATGTTTCTGACGAAGTCACAATATAGTAATTTTGTAGAATGCTACATTTGCCTTATTTGCTGTACGTTGTAGACAGTAAATAGTTCTATTTATACAAGGGGACCTCAAAATGGGTAATGGCTAAAATTTCGTTATTGAAATTGTAGGTGGAGTACGATGCCTTCTCTACCTACTATGTACGTGGAAGACACAGTAAAAAGATACATATGCCTCTCTCTCTCTCTTCTCTCTCTCTCTCTCTCTCTCTCTCTCTCTCTCTCTCTCTCTCTCTCTCTCTCTCTCTCTCTCTCTCTCTGTGTGTGTGTGTGTGTGTGTGTGTGTGTGTGTGTGTGTGTGTGTGTGTGTGTGAGACTGAACACACAATACGAAAACCGTTTAAATACCAAACTTGGTATTCTTCCAGGTTACCACACAAGATTTTCAAGAAACTCTCCTAAATACTTCTACATGGGAAAGTTTTGAAAGTTTTTAATTGTACAAAAGCTTGCTATAATTTTTTTTAAACACCATATATTTAGCATATTTTGATGTATTTATGTTTTGAATGTCCTAAATTTTCTTTTCTGGAAGGCATTTGCATTGCTAGTAAACTGTAAGAGAGATGAAACCTTACTACACAGAAAATGTAAGTGTCGTTAAAGCAGACAATTTTTCTCAAATATGTATTTTCTAAAGTTCATCATTTCCAAGTATATTCTTTAACGTACTTCGATTTATAAGATACTTCTCTGGAATAGGAAATGGTTTTTTTTTTTCAATATTGATTTGTAAGTTAATCATCATGAACTCGTATTTGGTTGAGTGAGCTAAATTTACAATACTTTTTTTTTTTTCAATTATCATGACAAGATGCCATTAATATTTACGGTTCTGGTTACAGTACCAGTAGGAAGTGACGTAACCCAGCAGCATAATACTTTAGTACGAATAGGAATTGACGTAATACCCAACAAAATAATAACAATTTTGATTTATGATTGCTTTTTACGAATTTTTCAAGTTTTGCAAAAAGTAATTGGCTAACCACGAACTGTAAGTCACTTATCAGTATCACTTACAGTTAGTACGTAATATACTATTTCCTTCCCCTCCTGGCCATCAAAGAGAACGAATTTCTCTACTGTAAACAGTGTCCCCGTTGTGCCCACAGCAAATATTTAATAAAACCATTTCTACAAACGTTTTATCTTGTTTTGCAAAGCTAGTAAGAACAATTACTTGTGGGAATAGTTTGTTGAAAAAATGGTGAGGAAAAGTCATGCAAGGTGTTTTTCCTTACTGGTCATGCAAAGGGAACGGTTTTTTAGTGCTATCATTTTGCGACTGGATTTCTATTGTACTTACAAGGAAATATGTAAATAAAAGCGTTTCTACAAATCTTTATCTCAAATTAAAGTGGATATAATAGTATCTTTTGTAACAGTAGTGTGCAGAAAAGAGATGTACAAAGCCATACGAGTGCAACACATATGATTTTTCAAATTACATTTAATGTTGAATTTCTTTTATTTTTATCTTTTTTATCCTTTTTCTATCACGTAAGTGTTACATAGTAGCTAGAGAAGGCATTCAGGTCCACTGAATCCAAAATATTAAACAAATTGACGGTGCATGGGTGTCTGTGAACACTATAACTCAAAAACGAAAAGTCAGTTCGGTACTAAAATTGGCGTTTTAAGTGCAGCATCTTTCTAGGGTGTGACACGAAAATTGTCAAACACACAAAACTAATTTTTATATGGAAAATTTTTCAAAAAGTTGCATTTTATCAAAAATTGTTGTAATGATTGTGGTTAAAATTCCGTATATTTTCAAGAAAAGTGAAATGGTATTCTGAATTTTCTGGGAGTAACGCCTGTAGTCTTCATTCTGAATGACTTTCGCGTAACTGGTAAACTGCAACAGATAAACAAAATCGTACTACTTAGAAGTTGAGGATGTCGTTAAATGACACAATTGAAATTTCTGAGAATCTCCTCAGAAGTCCTTTTAATTCTGCATGACTTTTGCATAATTCGGAAACCGTAATCATATAGCACAAAATGTACCTCTTGTTAAAAGGCACACTCTATGATTATATGTGTAACGTCGTCAAGCCGGACCCCTTTAAACCGGATTTCCCTTAATCTGGACAAGCATCCTTAAAAATAATCTGCGAATTGCTAATTTAAATTATAGTACTGCACTAAGAGAAACTTAAGGAAATTGTCCGTTTTATTCTTGTGCAGACTGTGCAATAGGAATTCCTTAGAAATACCAGGAATATGTTAGTGACAATGGTACATTAGTTTGTCCTCCTTCCCTTGCTGTACCTGCGATAGGGCTTGCAATTCTTGTCAAAAGGGTTAGTTTAATATTTGACTTTCTCAGTCATTAAGCTAAAGAAACAAATCGAGTGCACAATACCGTTTAGTAAACCTACAATGTAATCGGGAAAACGTAAGCACAAATCGCTTACAATGCACGAGAAACTGAAAATTATCGAAAGACCTGAAAATGGTGCCACTGTTGCGCGTATGTGCAGAATGTAAGGGTGTCTGATTTCAGATCCACAATTTTCAATTTTGCAAGTGCAACAAACAGCATTTCGAACTCTACATTGACGAATGAAGAAACTTTCGTATGATGACAGTGTTAAATTAAACACAAATGCAATTGAATTAAATGACTTTCACCAAACACTGCTTGGGGTGGAGAGAAATTTTTCACAGTAGACGAGATCGAAGACTAGCTGGACGGAGATGAAGATTAACCAGGCTTCACATCATGACTGACGAAGAAATTGTGGAAAGTGTAAGCAATGCATCGGGCACTAGTAGTGAATCTCAGGCTGAGGATGTAGATTTCGGGAAGTCCAAAGTGAAATTAAGTAAGGTGAAACAGCATCTGAATTGTGTAACAGACTTTGTCGGGAAAACTGACAAACAGATTTCCGCATACTATCATCATATGATGAGTCTTCGTGATCTCATTGTGAAAGAGATGTGTGATAAACCACAGAAGAAAATTGATAGTTTCTTCAAACTAATTAATGTGTGAGGTGGGCCTATCGTATTTTACGTTCTAATAAAATTATACAGTACATACTCTTAATTTCACTCACGATTTTTCTCTGTGGTGTTCATTCCACTTAATCCGAACATTAGCCCCAATTGGTCCGGATTACGACGTTTTGCTTTATATGTTTTGATTTTTGTGGTGTGAACCGCAAAATAAAATCTTGTTATTTGAGTTTTTCATAGTTATACTTCTGTAAATTGCCGGTCGCTCTTCATTATGCAAAGAAATTGATTTTCAAAGCCATCACTTTTGGCCATATGGGTTTTTCCTAAAGGCCAAGAAAGCCATCACTTAGCAACCAATTTTAAGAGTTTTGACTATTACTTAAACCCTCCGTATTGTTTATTCCCTTCACCTACAAGAAAATTAGCAATAAGAATATGCTTTTGTAGGAATAGTTAATACAAGAGTAGACAAGGTCATAAGAGTGAAACACACATGATCTTCTCGTAATACATCTTACAGTTTACAGGTTTTAAATGCTTATTGAAAACATAAGTTCCAGGAGATATTTTGTTCTCTCTCCTTGAAACTTCTTGCAAATGTATCTTCAATTCAATTGAAGGTATAAAACATTTATGTAAAAATTGGAAGAAAGGGAAAGTATTAATGGATATTAATATTTTGAAGAAAAAAATGAAACATTTGCCAAATTGTTATGAAGAACTCCAAGCTGATGTTCTCATATTGGTAGCAGATATATTTGAGAATGTGACATTTTTGAGGATCTTTTTGCAAATCCCTTTGATGTTCTGTTCATAAAGAATAAAGGTAAAAAATGAAGAAAAAAAAAGATAAAATCCCAGCCTGCAAAATAAGTGAGCCATCTAAAATCATGTTATATTTGGCCATAAGTACCAAACTGATAGAAGCAGAATGTAATTTATAATAGGAGTTAAAGCCTTATACTTTTTGGTTGCAGATTTTAAAAGGTGTGGTGTCCAACACTTAAAATGTCGGACGATCTCAACGAAATGCTGCTGGAGAAATTAAAGTTATTCTCTACAAAGCCAAATGAGAATTTGGAGTCACTACGTTCTGTTGTAGCAAGAATTCATAGTCGAGCTGCATCTCAAGGTAAGGCTTCTTTAATGCTTTGGATTCGTTATTCAAGTAGAGTTAGGCCAAGTAAAACATATCTTGCGGTTCCTTCAGATTGCAACTTGTTACCTATTGCTATAGTTGTCTAACATTTTAACCAGCCTATATTACTTGAAATCATTGACTGTTCCATACAGTACCATCGGCTATAGTTACTGTTCTTTACCTTCGTTACCTCTCTTGTAGGCGAAAAACTAAAATTAAAAAGATTTCAAGATTTCTCGGAAATACGTTTATTCAAATTTCTGAATCCCTCACCCTCACACACATTTCGTGGAAGTAGTTTTTGCAATTCTTCATGTCGCATCATTGTAAGTTGCTGAATTTAAACTAATGTTTGGTATTTATCTGACTTTTTGATTTTTAGTTATGTTCATACACATATACATATATTTATAAAAAGGCTTGTTTTATTCAGGAAGTATTCCAATAAAATCTGATCCAGTTTGTTAAGAACGTTAAAGTTCCTCTATTTCCTGAATACACGAGAGCAGAAGAAAAATTAGCTGGATGGGTCTGATTTGTAATTTGTATGAATTTCTTTATTTCTTTTCCTTCCCAATTTAAAAATATTTGTCTGCAGGTATCTAGAATAAGGTGATATTTTTCGTGATCCTGTGATAATTTTAATTGCTGAGTGTTGTGTAATGGTCCTGAATGGACCAGGGTTATTTAAATAACGATTCAAAATCATAATTTGAACTTTCTAGATCATATTTTACCTGTCTTGAGATTCAGGTAAAATATGAGAGCTGAAAAATTTTATGAATATGTATACCAGGTAGTTAAATTATAATAGAACCCACTCGCGGCCTCTCTCTACTGCGCGAGACGGCCGGCAGTAGCCGGAGAACTTTCGCTGACAGAGGCAGACTGGAATCCTTACCTTAGATGCTGGAAATATTGATCTTCTGCTGTCAAACAGGCAGCATATCTTATGTAAATATTCTCGTTCATTCTCTGAAGCTTAGCAGCAGATATTCTTGTGATTCTTTGTGCAATGTTTTCCATAAGTTCCTGCAGTGTATGTGGATTACAACGATGCACTTTGTGTTTTAACGATACACTTTGTCTTCATAAATAAACATCACAACTCTTAGGTCAGGAGAACACAAATCAACACTAATTATTGTCACCAAACACCTCTCTGACTGTAGTTAATGATTCAGCAACCGTGTGTGCTGTTGCAGAATCTTGATGGAATCAATCATACGATTTCTTTTCTTTCAAGCAACTGAAAAATGGCCTCAAATATTGTTCTGCTTTTATTGTTTCTTCAAATAATATGGGCCCTATTAGTATTCTAGGACTTATCGCACTTCACACTCCAATTTTTTTATCATAACAAGGCTTTTCATCCAGTAGCATAAATTTTTCTGAAGCGTTGTGACTATTCACACGTCCAGTTAAATGAAACTAAGATTCATCAGTGAAAAACAAAAGCTGTGGGTCAGTGAAAACCCTTTCTACGGATTGGAAAACTCAGTTACAATAATTCACCTGTTTGACTTTAACGTTTCCACACGTGCGTGTGTGTAGCGTAGTGCTTCTGTTTCAAAGACGCTTATCGTTCGAATCCTCATACACTACAGGAACTTAGGGAAAACATTGTGCAAGAAATCACAAGAATACTTACCTGCTTGTGAGCTTCGGAGAGTGAGCGAGAATATTTACATAAGATATGCTGCCTGTTTGAGAAGTCAACATTTCCAGCATCTATTTATTGTAAGGATTCTAGTCCACCTGTACCGGCCGTATCGCGCAGTAGAGAGAGGCCGCGAGTTGATTCCATTATAACAACTAAAATTATAGAAATACTTTTTATGACAATGGCTCTCAAATATGCAATAGGATTCCATTATTAATATACTAAAAATTAAGATTATCATAATTTGATTGAAAAGTTCTTCTGGAAGCGTAATTCATAGCGAAACCAAATCCCTAATAGTACTATCGTAATTTATGGAGTAGTATCCTACTTCTGTTATATAAAAACAATAATAACATAAATTATTATTATTATTATTATTATTATTATTATTATTATTATTATTATTATTATTATTATTATTATTATTATTATTATTATTATTATTATTATTATTATTATTATTATTATTATTATTATTATTATTATTATTATTATTATTATTATTATTATTATTATTATTATTATTATTATTATTATTATTATTATTATTATTATTATTTAACAATGGGTTCAGTGCTCAGAAACTCTCGGTCGTTTCATCTACGTTTATTGAACATGTTCCGTATCTGCCACTTTTCTCAGAGAGCGCTGGGTTGTAAACAGTTGGTAAACACAACAGCTGGGCTCTCTATTGGATAGGTACCTCAGAGCTACTGACTCTCACGGAATAAGAGTACTGAACTTTACGCTAAATGTTCCATGAAAAAGTCCTAATTATTCATCACAATGACTAGGACTAACACTTGATCCAAAGTTCAAAATTATATTATTTCTGATGGTCTTCATGTACTAATGCTATTTGTTAATGCTGAATTACCGTCATATCGAAATATATGCATCGCCTCAAGAGTGAGAAAGCATAAGGAAGCCCAGTTAAGTAACCTGATCCGATTAAAAGCGCTACTAGAGGCATGAGATAAGCTCTTCGTTTCGAAGCCGTTGCGAGCATACTCTTTTGTCTTCATCGACCAAATTTTCGAAGGTGTAGTCAATTCCCCCAGTTTCGAAAATAAAAATGGAATATTAATGGTTCAAGCCTTCTAACTGTTTTATTAGGTTCAATAGCATTGTGCTACAAATTTACTGGTCTTCGCAGATTTAGTAGGGAAGTGTAGGCAAAAGTTATAAAACTACACGATCGTAACTTCCCCTGTTATTTCGCTTTCTGTAAAAGAATTATTATGTATTACTTGCAACTTACAAGGGACACATCTGACCTCGAACGCTCGAAACCGCACGATAACATGTTTAGAATAACGACCATTAAAACAACAGTGGTCTGTATCATTTTCATGTAAAGCTCCGCACTTGTCTACTGGCACCATTATAGGCTCTAAAAGCAGTATAAGCTCTATATAAGAAGGGTTGTTAATTTTGTAAGACTGAATGTGCTGAACCACAAGTGAAGATAGAATTAGCATTACTACGGAGGGGATTCGGCACTGACACCTGTGGTTTATTGTACCTAAGTCCCAAGTGCGGCATCCCCGGGAGAAAGGATGAAGCGAGAAGAGACAGAGTAGCCGACCCAAGGAGGCACGACAGTGCCGAGACACCCGCCGACACTTCTACCCTGAAAGAGACCACCAGATGAGAGATGGTGTGAAATGATAATGGAGATGAAATGGAAGAACGGGAAATTCGGAGGTAATTAACCTATCCAGCATTCTCCTGGCGACCCGTGAAAACCCCCGAAAAAACCCATGGGTCAGTTAGGTTGGCCACGGGAATCGAACCCGGATCTCCCAAATGCGGGCCACAGATGAAACCGCCTGAGCCATTCCGCTCGGTTAGTGAAGTCACGCGATCATTATTTCACTGCCAAACTTCACTCTGTAATTTAAAATCAGTTTGCTGCATCAAAGTATAAGCCTATGTAGCAGTGTGATTGGCGGAATGCTGGCTATGACATGTAAATATCCTTATCATAATTTGCAAATGCAGTTAGTGTGGTCTTTCATATTGGACAGCGAGAATGTGAAAGTGATTTGGAAAGTGATAACGTGACTTTAGTGAGGTGTAAACATTCTCTTACTCCTTGTTTTAATCACTACATCGAAATCCTGCATCTGCATTTTGAGGACTAATATAATCACTCTCAGGTGCGTAATATAGGGTGTTTTTCGCTGTTACAAGTACTTTAAGCACTGTATATTGAAAACGTAATTACACTCTGACGTCATGTCACGTAACAAATATCCCTTTCAGCCTTCCTGGGCCGTTCGAAAATTACGAGGTTGCTCAAGCTCGGATAATATTAATGTTCAAATTTGAGTTACCTTCAAGCATATCACGGGAGATTTACAGGAACGTGTCATATTAAGACAGTGAGGCAAGCGTTAACATAAGCCATAGTATTCGGCTTGACTTCAGCAGTTAGCGCAAGAGTAAAATGCACTTGAATTTGTTGTGATAGGAAGGTATCGTGATAGTTGCACAAAAAGTTGGGTCTTTCAATAAAGGATGCAACTTATTCTTCAAACTAAATTATAAAGATAATTTACAAATTATGGGTAAGAGACAATACGTAATAATGAGAAATGTGTGAGGCGATTTATAACGTAATGTTGCATAATGGTTAACTTATAACTCAAAAGCGAAACACGTTCTGTTTTGGCTGGCCCCTTAGCTTAACCGGTCTGCTGTATATAAACCCCTGCACCAAAAATCTGCTGCGGAATAGAACCACAACGCCTAAAACCGAAGCCTGGAAAGTGCCGCATGCCACTACTTGCAAGTAACTGCTGGACATCCCTCGTCAGCTCTGTTGTACACGTGGGGGACGGCGCTCTTACATACGCCATGTGTAGACCTCTACCCGTCTGGAGTAAACAATCCCTCCCATACAATGCTGTGTTGCTATATCTATATATTCCTACGTGTTCTGGACTCATTTTCGGGTGCTTCCAGCTACATTTTGCACCCGAATGTTGGTACACAGGCCCCACATAGAGCAAAGATGATGCCATCAAACTCTCAAGCGAATACAGGTGAGTATAGTGATGGTTACCTTATTAGCTTAATCGCTAAATCAGATGGAGTGTTGATATATCAAAGGGCAATAAAAACTGAACATCTACTTGAGATTCAAAGTTTTAGATTATTTTTTGCGTAATGCCTCTATTGAGGTTTAGCCACCTCTTGCAGTGTCACACTTTGACTGCCTTTGTGGCCCACATGCTAATTTCTGAACTTAAAGTTTTATATTGGTTTCCCGAGCCAGGAGTCTGTTGCAGTCGTTATCCACTCCTGCAGAGCTGATACAACAAGACTATGTTAAATAATAACAAATTGAAATTTAACTATAAAACTCAATATCAACGAGTGAGCTTTAAACTACACCAAGCCGCTGTTTGATGGAAGCTTCCGATAATAAGTAAAGTAGTTGGTGACACCTCACTGATGTTTTAACTGGGGTAGGGGTTGATACATACAAAAGTGAGAGTCGCTTAAGAGTAACAGTATATGGCAGACCTTAGACAGCAAAACTTTCTAGCTAGAGCTGTTTTACAGTTCAAACAGAAAAAAAAAAACCTCACCCACCTACCTAACCCCCACCCGCCGCCTCACACACACACACACACACACACACACACACACACACACACACACACACACACACACACACACACACACACACACACACACACACACACACACACACACACGAGTAATTATTTTCAAAGTCAGGTCGTCGACATTATCTTATATGCTAAGGACGGCTTAAAAATGTTTTAAAATTCATATACAGCAAAACCTGCCTAAAACGGACCCCTTATATGCCGAAAACCTGGAAAAACGGAAAATAAATTCTGGAACGGAGCTATTTCCCATGTAACATTATACTCTAAGCCGTAAAACTGTCTAACGTGGAAACGGAAATATTTTTCGGGAACCGTCTGCGTAAATAACGTGATTAAAACGGATTACTTTATATGTGAAGGGTTACAACGTACGTATTTTAAAAAGTGCAATAATTTTGAGGCAACCACACTTGCACCGAAGTTCTTTGAAGCATAAAGTCATAAACTGTGTTGCTTCGAGGAATAGGGAAAACAAACTAATAACGCTCTCAACTCTCTTCCAACACACATGGTAAGGGTACAACTGTTTTGTACTGTGTTCATTCTCAGTGTCATTCTTACAAGTGAAAAAGTACGAGTGAAAGAAAGCTGAACTTTGGTGATTTGTAAAAACATTGTATATACACAAATTCTGTAAAATGAGTTCTAAACACAAGACTTTATCATTGGGGAAAAATTTAAGCTTATTGAAGAACACAAAAAGAACAAACGTCCAGCTAAAGAATTAACTGTGGTAAGATTTTGAAAAACAGAATAATTAAAGATGAGTGACTAAACGGAACAGCAGGGCGTGTGAAACACATCACAAAACCTAAAGAGTATGACGAGCTAAATCGTGCTGTGTTCGAGTCGTTCGTTAGTACGCATGCTAAAGGAAGTCCCATTTCTGGACCATTGCTCCAGATTCAAGCTTTAGAGAGAGCAAGAAAATTAGGCAAAGACCATTTCAGAGCTTCCAATGGATGGCTCGAGAGTTTCAAACATCGTCAAAACTTTGTTTTGAATGCTGTGTATGGTGTAGTAAATTATGTTGATATGCAGACAGTAGCAGGTTGGAAAGAGAAGATTTAAAACGGACAGAGAAACTAGAGGATATACTACAAATATCGTACTTATTTAACTTCCCGATTGTGCCACTATCGTGGTGTAAGGGGATTCTTGTTCCTCTATCTCTTTAAGTTCCGCCCTGAGGAACCGAAGCTTTGGATCCGATAGCCCAATGCCTGGTGCGAAGGCGAAGGAAGTGGATGATATATATGAAGGCGAAATGAATGATGGGAAAGATGATGGAGCAATTTGTAGAATGCTGACGGGGCAAACCGGAGGACCTGGAAATAACGCCATGTTGTCCACCGCAAATCTCACTTTGCGGTCGCCTGGGATCGAACTCGGGCCGCCTTGGTGAGAGCCAAGTGGTGTAATTACTCAGCCATGGCGCGGCCAATTATTGTACGTAAGTTGAAAATATAGTGTATATCGGCCTACTATTATGTACACTTCATTTTATATTATTCCTTCACTGTACACCTTGGCGACTATAGCTTTTGTAATTTCTTTATATGTAAACACAACCTTCTGTAAAGCGGAAACCTGTGGAAACGGAAAATGAATGCCGGAACGATCGCATTCCGCTTTAGGAAGGTTTTACTGCAATTGTTTTTATTTTTGGTACTGGAAGTAAATCCAATTATTCTTCAAAAGGCAAGTATTAGTACACGTATATTGTGTACAGTTTTAAACGACTAAATGACAACGTTAAAATATATGTGCTATAGGTTGTATTCAGTATTAACAAGTCCTGTTTTGTTATTTGAAGTAATCAAATCATCCTGTTGGAAAAACAAAATAAAACCGAGAAAGCGGTTCTAGACACGCAAAGCTCTAAGGAAAGGAAAGGGAATACACACGAATGAATAATGTACGAGTATAAAGTGCATCATTCTGATTCTTTCCTTAAGGCAAGTGAATCTGAAAAGTCATATATTATTGGGTTATTCACAATAATGCTACGGGAATAGATTTAACATGCAATTATATGGCTAGACAGCATAAATATTAGCAATGTCGCCGAATCAATCGATTCAATGCAAATACGGTTTCATGGAGTCCTGATAGAGTTGTGCCAGAAGATTAACAAATAGATAAACTGTTGAACCTCCCTTATCTGAGAAACAAATATGCGGTGATTGGATTTAAAATACAGTGCCCATCCTACATGCGTATGTATAAACATTTTGGGGTGAAATAGATTGCTTAATTTTTCCCTCAACTAACAGCTATGTAATGCGTTTCATTGTTTAGGTGAGTACGGTGCTCGGTGGTTCCATCTATTACTGTCGCTTATCCTCTAGTCCACACATCACTACTCACCAGTGCTGCAAGTACGGATTTAATATTATATGTATAGAGATTTGAAGAACATTTGTTGGCACTCGTCGAATTGGGCTGAAATCAGTGCAAAGTCAGAGTAGCTTAGATAGGGGCCTTGAATAAGAGCCTTCAGCTCTTAGATGAACCACCGCACGCGTGTTAACATTTTATACACAAGCATTTGAACAAAATATGGATATATATTTTAAATTAGGCTGGAATCTCAACAAAATACAGTGAATGAGGGAGGGTGTGGAGTTTTAAAGCTCTTCAACACCTATTATATGTTTCAAATGGGAAGAGTTCTCTCCTGAAGCGAATCAGATGCGTTAGAGCCTTCAGCGTTGCCACCTCGTTATCCCCAATCTTAGTATTTCCCTCACTCTCGCACACTTGCGAGTGTTCGTGGCGCTAGGCCTAAGGGAACACAAACTAATTTTCCAAAGTTTTATAATAATGCAGTTGTTGAAATCACAATTGCAACATGAATATTCGTATCTTATGCAAATGTTTTAAATATTTAAACTTAACTGTAATTTATGAACTACTTATTTTTCTAATCCAACGAAAATACCAGCGGTGCATCCATATAGCAGTGAATGTTACGTTAAGAAATAATTCGTCATTGTCATTGTCTTCAACGTCTGAGTACTGCAAATTTATGATGATAGGTTCCAAAATCTCGTTACGTGTTATTTCTTTCCAAAAGTCGTCGTCTTGTAATTTATCTGATGTCTCGCGCAGTTTTCCCAGTCTTGTTGTGTTCCTTGTCAATTTCTTCGTGAATAAATCGTTCAACTTCGATCAGTTTAAAAATATTATTTCTGTTTGCAGCATAATTTGAGCCCACATTAACTCTACTGGATTGTTCTGGCAGTAGTAAGGGGGGGGGGGGGGGAAGTGGATCGCGTCTCATTGATCCAGCTGATACACCTTTTCGTGGAAGAGTAACTGAATAATGCTGCTTTGAACTCTAGAATAAATAGAGATTACGAACTATTCATAAACAAAGATATGTGACCAGACCCGTTCTGCCAGACCAGCAAGAAGTGTATCTTTTCCTCTCATCGAATTTAACAAACACCTTGGCTTATTCAAAGAACATATTTCTTTTATAGCGTCATGTCAAATGTTTACGCTTCAGTTATGAGTAATTTCAAATATACGTTCACGCATACATGCCAACCAATAATGATATTCATTACAGTGCTTTCGTCGCAATGCATTGTTATATTATAATGGTATCTACTTTATTTATTCGTATTAGGAAATCTATTTGAGCTAAAAATGTGGTGGTTTTACGGTTATGTTAAATGCATTACTCTCTCCTTCCCCATGGATCAGTTTTTGCAAAATCTGCATTTTTATCTTAGCGCGAATAGTATTTATTAGAGATTGATTAGTTTGCCGCTCGCCAGACACCACTTGGGGGGAATGCAATATGACAACACCGCAGGACTCCGATTGGTTGCTCACCTAGTAGCGCTCAAGGACAAACACCTTCCCATTTGAAACACATAATAGTCGTTTGGGCTCGTGTAGTATAGTCAAGATAAAAGAGATAGCAGCTGAATATATACGAACTTCAGCTTAAGGCCTTGAAACTTGTCAAATAAACGTTCCGATGAACCACGCAGTTGATAGCAATATTGCAATTGATAACAAACGAGTTCAAGGAAATCAATAAACTGCTTTTGTTCTTGAATTTTCATAGTGAGCAGAATGCAACCAAAAGTGGAATCCAGAGCATTGGTGGAAGCCATTTGTGTTTGTATTTGTATTCGAAAGAGCTGGTACTTGGTCAATTATTTACGTTCACGTTTGTCATTCAGGAGCTCTTTTTTCGATTCTACTTTAGATATTAAATGTCTAATCTATTGATGCACCTTAAATGCGTGGAACATTGTTTTAATTACTGGATTTAATCGAAAATAAGATCCCCCTTTTCTAAACGAATTATAGCCGAAAAGTCGGAGGGTCCTACAATCGTATACTTCGGGAAGTAAAAATAAAAACTGTTTTACTAAAGTATAATTTATTTGTTATTAAACATTGACTGTTACAAGTAATGCAGACAGAATAATCTTATTTAAGAATGCGTGGTATTTTACATCAGCTGTGTGGCTTTTTTTCAAGTTCAGACAGGGATACCGGGGTTGGTTGATAAGTCCCCCTCACATTGAGATGGCGCTACTGTACCAGTTTGACGGATAGCATCATATACTTTAACTCTAGACTAGCTTGTATACATAGTTACAGTTCAATAGCATATTTAGTTTTTGAGTGACAGAATTTTAAACGAAACAAGTGTATTGGTTTCACGAAAATGGAGGATTTGGAAAAACGAGCAGTGATTAAATACTTCCATTTGAAAGGCTTAATGCCTAAAGAAATCATAGAGAAAGTGGACAGTGCATTGAAAGAGCCTACCCCTCCATATACAATGATAAAATACTGCCTTATACAGTTTAAAATGGGACGTAGGAGCACTAGTGATGAGCGTTGCTCTGGACGCTCTGTGGAAGTCGCAACTCCAGCGATCAACGAAAAAAATGCATTGTTTAGTATTGGAAGGCAGCAGATTAAAGTTTTTTGAGATAGATGAGACTGTAAGTATATCAAAAGAACGTGCAGGTAATATTTTAAGTAATGTTTTGGGCTTTCACAAGGTCTGTGCAAGATGGATGCCGCGTTTGTTGACAACTGATCAAAAGTTGCAAAGAAAAACTGTTTTGTTAAGAATTTGGAGCTCTATCATAAAAAATCTCAATGAAGTTTTGAGACGGATTATTACCTTGTATGAAACTTGGATACATCACAACACTCCAGAAAGTAAATCAGTCAAAACAGTGGATTGCGCCAGGTGAACCAACTCCAAAATAGCAAAGTCAGTTTTGTCAGCTAACAAGGTTATGTGAAGTGTTTTCTAGGATTCACAGGGAATAATCGTTTTTATTGATTACTTGGAAAAGGGTAAATGTGTTACTGGTGAGTACTACGCAAGCTTACTGCAACTTTTGAGTGATGAGGTGGAAAGAAAAAGACCTCATTTGGCAAAGCAAATCGTCTTGTTTCTTCACGACAATGCTCCGGCCCATCTTTCAGTCATTACAATGGGAAAAATGTGCGAATTAAGGTTCTAACTGCTTGAACATCCACCCTATTTGGCGAATCTAGCACCCAATGATCTACCACCTGTTCTCAAACCTGTAAACATTTCTTGGAGGACGAAGATTTCACAGCAACGAGAGGTCATTGTTGCAATAAACAGCTATTTTGAGGACCATGATAAATCGCACTGCAGACTTGGTTTAGTTAAATTAGAACACCTATATGATAAATATATTAGCCTTTCTGGAAACTATGTAGAGAAATAAATAAATAATTTTTTTTTTTTTAATTGTTAGGCCCGGAACTTATTAGCGGACACTTGTATCTGAAAACAGATATGAGTGATTCACAAATTTAGACTTTGAAACAGTTGTCGTTATTTTAATAATTAAAACAGCTTTCTGTTGGTGGTTACATACCTGGAACACAGTTTTTTACTTGGAGTCATCGCTACTTTCATCATCGTCGTCGTCGTCACCGTCATCGATGTCAATTTCACCATCAGCTGCATCGTCAGAATCCTCGTGTATGAGTTTTTGTAGTGTTCCATCCAATGCGTTGGAGATGTCAGTTAAAACTTCTGATTATCATTTTGGGAGTATTTTCTCCCAGGCTTTGACAGTCCAACTGCAGATAAGTTCTGTAGAAGGTTTCTGCAGTATTCCACTATTGGCGAATGTGTGATCACCATCTGCCATCCATGTGCTCTAAAATTTCTTCGATAGTCCTTGAATGGTTTGTTTATGCTACGTCTAAGGGTTGCAGCACAGGAGTGAGGTCTCCCGGAATTACTGCAACCTCTGTGTATATTGCGTTGATTCGATTCTTCACAAAATCTTCGAGATGACCACGGAAGCTGCCGATATAAAACGAGAAATCCTGTTTCTTTCTTGCAGTTTCTCCTATAATTTGCTCGCAAAATTTGGCGGGTCTTATAATCGAGTTTTTTCGAGTAAATACGGTATTTGCGACTCAGTTAAATGGCACATATGTACTTATTATTTTAAATGCATTGAAAAAAATTGAGACTCCTTAACGCTCTCAGGTCTATCAATTTGCACTCATAAATACCAAGTTTATCAGACCACACTCTTGAGATATTCAAATAATAATAGCATTACTTGGGGTATCTCACAGATGTGCAAAATATTCACCACACAAAGTAAGGTAGATCACACACATCTAAATAGTTTGTAAAACATAAATTCCGCAGTGATCCCCCCAGGGGCCTACTTCGGTAGGTACGGGTTTGGCGCACCCGGGGTCCCGAGCCAACAGTCTCCCTCGTGTGGGCTCCTCTTCGTGGTTGAGGGAGACGGTCAACAGGCCCACCCACGTGTAGGCCGTGCGTGGAGACTCGTGGAGAAGGATTTAGATTCTTTTCTAGTTTAGGATTTAGTGAACGAAATTTTTAGTAGGTTTTGATTAATGTTTTTTTTATGTACGTGTATTTTTAATAGGTTTTGTTACACTTGTATAGGTTTTAGAAAGTTTTATATCTGGCTTTTGCCATGACTAGTTTTTTAAAGGGCGCTGATGATGATATTATCATCATCATCCGCAGTGATGTAGGTAATGAAGTAACACCATATCAGTTATGTTGGTACCTTTAAAATAACAAGAAAATGAGAGTTAAACAAAGAATGTGAGCAACTTCTGAGCAAATATTCATTAATGTAATGTGTTTTAAATCCATAAACATTTAGTTACAGTTTATTCGTGGAACCTTTTGAAACATAAGAAATTTGGAATTGTTTCCTAAAATTTTCACTAAATATCAGAACGTAAAACATTAACTTCTGTAAGTACCTTGGCGTTGATATCCTCGTGATATTAATGGTGAACAATTAGAATTCGAAAAACTACAGCCGATTGATATAAGTTTAGTGCATTTGTTTCCATAACATATCTTCAAAGCTCAACGATATAATAGTAAATTGCGAAACGTGGCTGATGAGATCGTTTTGATCTTTCAAATAATCATGCTTTATTCTATTTATAACGCAGCTTTGACTTCAGTGTCACATCAGTGATGTTTCCTTTGAACATATTGGCTATAGGCAATAATGTTAACTCATGTGCAATGGATTTTGAAACGTTGGGGTTTTCTACATTAGATCTTAGAAAAAAAAACACAAACACACACACACACACACACACACACACACACACACACACACACACACACACACACACACACACACACACACACACATTCACATTCACATTCTTATTCATACTTTCAAACTCTGTGGTGGATAGGGAATATCTTGGATAGAAAAAATACCCACTTCCCAAACGGAAATCGAACCTGGGACCCTTCTTACAGATGTAGGTGCTATATCGATTTAGCTACGGAACCAGCAACTCTGATTAATAAATTCTGTATGGTTGTTTATTTTTCAAAGATCTTTCGAATTGTTGTTTCACTCCGTCGAAATTTTAGGGCTGAGTGAGCAATGTCTTTACAATAAAATGTGTACCATGTCTCTAGAAATTCTCACGTTGTTACCTGTCTTGTGATACAAGTCTACTAGCTCTGTTACTGCTGCTAGCTCCCTGTTGGTTTCAAAAGTACTTGTTGATTGCACTAAGTACCACCTTGTTCCATAGTAGTGCGCCGATCCTCGTCAGAGGGAAAGGTGTAAACTAAAACGTATTACACAGGAAGACAGGTAGATCACGAGGTACCGATGGAGAAAATTAGGAAGGTATGCGGCAACACCTAACACTAGGGGAAGGAGAGCCCCTTTCAGATGTGCCTAACTAAATATTTGTGGATGTGTTCTAAGTAGGTATTATTTATTTTACACCATCATGACATACAGGCTGATATAAATATATCACTTTATCCCTTCCTTAACCAGGAGTTTAGTCCCTCGGATTTTAAATTTCCAACAGTTCTGAATTTATGAGCACAGGCTCCAGGCCAGAAACAATAAGCACATTCATACAAAAAATTATACAATGGTAGAAGAGCACCACTCACCACCTGCCGCCGGAGAGCCCACTTTACGCCGAACTGACTCAGAGTACCGAGGCACTCTTGAGCAAGGCTCGGCTCAAGCACCCCAGCGCCAGCAAGCGCCTAAAGAAGGAAACACGGCAACCCGTGCTAGAGCGTCCGGCCGGCAGAGTAGGGAGCGGTCGGCTCAGCAGACATGTTGATTCCCATTTCGCCCAGTCTATTCAGTAGGGGTGTGTTGATTGCCATCAGCTAACAACAATATCGTAACATGAGAGAACGTAAGTTTTCACGGCCTGAGTCAATATTACAAATAATTATTTCCGGGCTGTTTTTCCGTGGTCGTCTGGCGTAAGAACGTCCATACGTGTCGGCCGAAGTTTCTTCAGAGAAGGTTTCGGCGTGATCTACTACAAGGAAATTATGGTTGTATGCTTAAATATATGCATACACAGCAGCGTTCGCATTTTCTTCAACATTTTATGGACATACTTGGAGAAATACCTTATTTAGTCCAAGACCGGCAGGTTTTCTCTTCTAGGAGCTTCGATACATGCTCTTCAAATTCCTTTCGTGTTTGCCTAAGGACCGGAGAATGTATCCTCCGTGCTTGTGTGCAGCATCCCACATTTGGATAACGATATACCTAACGGAAGTCTACGAAACTTACGTCTGGTATCCGCATTTGTTTTATCATTTATTTATTTTCATGGGGCTGCAAAGAATTAATTTTAATTTACTCCGATAGTTTAACAGTTCCAGCAGAGTTGGATATACTTATATCTGTGGAACTGAACCGCATATGTATATTCAGTTTTCGTATCAACATTTCTATTTATAGAGAAGGGCTGTACCATATGTCGAGCCATTTTGTATGTGTGCTGTCGAAGTTGGGTGACTGCCTAATCTTAGTGATTTCCGTAGTTCAATTCAGAGCCTTCGTCAGTTGTACAGCTGTCATCCTATCGTACGTCGCACTCAGGATGCCCTCCACGTTTTACACGCCTGCGCCGTTAACGTGATGTCTGGATGGATTCCTGGTCACATTGGCTTGCCGGGACATGAAATGTGAAATTCGGTATATAAGACGGCAACCACAGATCTAATATAAACATATACTTTGTCACTTCGAAAGATTTTAGACTTGTGTGGAGAACGGCCTTGTGCTGGCGCAAGGAGTGGTCAGCTATTTGAGGAAATAAGCTTCGAATAGTGAAAAAACATTCGATAAAAGGGTAATGTTGTGCCATTCATCTCGTTGGGAGGAAATGAGTTTGACGCGTTTGCGTTTTGGTGAACCCAATTTTACATACAGACATCTTTTCATGAGGGATCTTGCCCCAGTTCGTTCGCTATGTAACAATGCTCTGTCGATCCGTCATGTGTTGGTACAGTGTATTCCTCTAGCACATCTTCGGGAATCTCTGCAACTGGCGGCCTGTCTTGCGGAGGTCCTGTCAGACTCTAGTAATGCATTTGTCAGTGCTTTTATTTTTTTAAATTTTTGTTTATCTAAAGTAAACCATAGCTTACTTAGTTATATGCGCTTGCATGTGTGTGAAGGAAAATTGCATACCTTTTAACTCTTTTTTTAACTAGTTTTTCGCTTTGGCTTTTTGCCATGGTTATTAGTTAATATCGCTTTATAATTGGAACGTTTCCTGAGATGTTTATTCTTTTTACCCATGTTTATCTCTGGCTTTTGCCATAATCGGTTCTTTGTAAGAGTTGATTTTCTATAGAGGCGCTGATGAACAAGAAGTTCAGCGTTCTTAAGTACATACTTAATACAGCACATTAGCACCATCATGATTTATTTTAGTCAGGGGGCAATATAGAATTTTTCAGAAGTCTTAAAATTTCAGACTTCCATTTAAAATCGCTTGATAAACGCAGTGACTGAATTTTCTTCCACTCGAGATGAAATTGACAAAATTTGGGACCTGGCACTGGTAATTAAAATAGGTTGCCGCCTCAAAGTCAAGGTTATAACATCTGGATTCGTCTTATTTGCAATTAAGCATGTGGCGTTCTTATGTTTTTGCATTGTTTGAGAGAAAAGAACTAAGAAAAGGAAAGGGAAATAATGCCAGTCTTTAACACTATGAATTACAAATATTTGGTAAAACTGCTGAGAACAGCTCTTGTAGGTCCCATTTATATTTACAATTCTTTAATCTTTAAGAAAATGTTAAATACTTTCGTATGACTAACCCAATATTCCTGCCTTAGTAGCTAATACAATATATTGTCCTTTGTATTTGAAACATGTCTTGCTAGTGTTTCATGTAATTGTGGTTTTCTTCTTTTTCTTCTTCACGTTTGCATAGAAATGAACTTATACAAAATATTCAAATGTCTTATGCTTTTTAAAAATGTTCCTGTTTCTTTTTTTTTTTTCCTTCGATATTTTCCTTTATTACCTTATTTCCTCAAAGAAACTGCTCTATAGTTCTATTTAATATATATAAACTGTGTGTGTGTGTGTGTGGGGGGGGGGTGTGGTAGTTTAGTTCAGTTTGTCTCCACATGGTTAAGAAGGCGTAAAAGGAGAGGACATGCTTAGAAAGTAACGCTGCTTTCTAAGGACTGTGAACCTGCAAATATTCTCTAACTGTTGAAACTGGCGTCCAGAATAAATCTTCCAACGCACTTTGCGCAAGATGTTCAAATACTGCGCGGCTTCAAGATCTTCTAGGAAACACTAAAAGCATATAGGAGATACTAGCCAGTGATCCATATAAAGCTATTTTGCTGCTCATGCGGAAATCGAAAGTCAGTATGAAAAAAGGTTCCAGAGTACAAGTGTGGAAATTTAATTTGTCTAAGAAGTCCACCGCAAAGTTATACAGGATGTGACGTGGAGCAACAGAAAATTCGATGTAGTGAGTATCCGACTGAATACAGTATAGGCATAATGAGAAGTCACATAAATGAATGCTCGTGAGCCTGCGAAATATTGTGAAGCGCCTGCTACCAAATCGAGCGGATCTTGTAAGGAAGTACAGCGTTAGAGGTATTTTTCCAGAGTTGGTAAAATTATCAGCACGCGCAATACGTTAAAGGCGTCATTGAGGGTAGATCGCAAATTTGAAGGGGCTCTTGGCGACTGGATCGCAAATGGGATAATGATGCGATGATCTCCGCGTGAATTATCTCGAAGCCCTAGGTTGCGAAGACATTTGCAACGGGTTTTCTACTTGGATGATGAAATACTGCACCGCGATGAAGCGTTGCTCTTGGACGTCGGTGTTGGGATGCTGCAACGTCCTGTCCTTTGGGCTGGAGCTGACGCTGCTGTTCGCGATGTCCCCTCGTTGTTACCCTCAGCTGCTACAGTCGTCGCCTGAAAATCTCATACCTCGGTCGTAGTATCGGATGGGAAGATGTGAAAGTAATTGACTAAATAAATTTAAAAATCGTTTGATTTGTTTTTAAATATTTAAATTTTAATTCCTTCAGAAGTTAACATAAACACGTAAAAAATTAATATCTACATGATTTTAGAAGTGTTGAATTCCTTACATTGATTATGGATTTCTACTTGACGATTCTACATAGATCGTTTTGCTTCCATGCTCTACGGCGTCTATGTACAGAACGACATTTTGCATCTTTACTCGACGAGGACGTCTATAAGTAGAATGAAGTTAATTCTAACTTATCTGAAATTATTGAATGGGCCTTTGCTATGACAATTCAATAATTTCTTACTGGTTCACGTCATCTTTTAGTTGTATACCTTTCATGGCCATATTTGGTTATCTACACAATCTTTTCTTTAAATCATTTTTGAATAATTTAACATTCAAACATTTCTTAAAAATTTAAATTGTCATCTAATATTCATTTTCCTTTACTTCCACCTCTTCAATCACTATTTTACCTCCAATTGTTCTTTTCAATCTCGTTTACTTTCTACTACAATTTTTAATAATTTCCAATGAATTCTTTTCTCAATAAATTTAAAATAAAAAATATTTTTATGACATTTGATTTAAAATAACTGCTTAATCTATAGATTGTACACGCCATTCGATATCCATGTTATTGACATTTCATTCCAAAATAACACCATTCCATGAAATATATTCGCAGATATGGACTGAACATCCACGGTATTGCGAAGGTACAATGAGATGCCCGAGAGGATATCCAAGAGGTAGAAAATCTCGAGCTTGTGCCTTCTATGTTCGATACAGGAATACTTACTAAAGAGGAGAGATAAATGCAATGTGTTAGAGAAATCTTAAAGATGCGGTTCTGCGAGGAACCAGGAGATCGCACATGTGTTCTGCTGTATATTAATGTTTGACATTGGCAAAGCTGGGACACAAATCAGCACTGCGATAAAAGCTACATATATACCATCGCACTGCAGGGGACCAAATGACAGTTGCCGACGGGCCCTTAAACTTCTGTCTCTCTCGCTCGCTCTCTCTCTCTCTCTCTCTCTCTCTCTCTCTCTCTCTCTCTCTCTCTCTCTCTCTCTCTCTCTCACGCACTTACATTAACAGCGTCAGTACAGGCTCATGTCGCGATAATATAAATACTTGGGAATATTATTAATAGGCTTGCATTACGGGTGGTGATTTACCCTAAGGAGGTTCTAAAAGTAAAGTGTTTGAAGACAATATGAAATGGTAGTAACTATGGCGATTGGTCTTGTCACCCATTCAATCTAATATTGGGTATGGAAGACTGCTTAATTTCTCTTGAAGCCTCTTCTATCAGGCTTGAAGTCGATTTACGTGTCGCAAATCTTCTTTCCTTCCGAAGGAAGCCTTGCTAAGAACTTTTACTCCCACCCCTTCCCACCTAAAATGTCCATCACACTTTGCCAGGTTTGAACTCTCAAACTCGGGAGTCACAGAGTAAAATAACGATGAAAATTAAAGTAAATCACATTATTGCAGTGAATGTGGCGATAGAATTACATAGAATTTGAGAAATGAGAGTGAGAGCTAAACTAAATCTCATTAGCCAGGTGACAGTGAAAAGTGAGCATAGGCACTATGTGCAATTTAAAACGCCGAATGAACTTTTTTTCTTCAAATGGTAGTGCACTTCTCCAACTGAATGTCCCGCCTTTTTAAACATTGAAACCAACATAATAGTATCCTAATATTTTTTCACTTCTTTGATAATATCACTCTTTTATTTACTTTTCGGTTTTGTTAAAGTTAAATCCTCTAATACTTGATATTATTGATAAAGCATTTCTTTCCAGCAGTTTCACTCTGTCACATCCTGCCATTTGCAAATAGAGAAACATGTATCGTGAATTGGAAGCACAGCCAAGTCTATTTTAAAAAATTAGCTAAAACTTACATTGGCACATGAAAGCAACTAGAGCGCTGTAAAAATATAATACGTCGCTATTAATTTATTTATAGGTTTCCCTTTTGATCTGAAGACCTGGCATTCCCACTATAATTTACTCTGCAATAAAATACGGCTATTTCTGCAACATGGATGGCAAACACAAGATATACTTTCTCTGTCTCTCATGCACACATTACATATATACGAGTTACTTATAATGAATTAAATGTCTACAAAAAAGATATTTTGTCTTATTATAGTGTAGGTATATTATGAAAAAACATAATTTTAGCCCACCTATATGGTGTCTACTTGTCAATCGAGGGGTTTGAATCCCAGAGAGTTATCTGGACAAGATTTTTCTCCAGGATTTTTCCATATTCTGAGAACATGAATATCGCGTAACATTAAATGGATGCATATCATTCATTTATTGATTCCGAATTTCTCCTAGATTCAAACTCGTCCATTTGAACCAATTATTTCTAAAGCATTTCCTCCTAAGTTGCTTCATATCCCACTCCTGACATCATTGTAGCTAAATGACAACACGAAGTTGTACCGAACTTACCTTGTTTGTCAGTGGAATCCTTAGCCTAATGCTAGCTTACCATCATTTTTATCTTTTGCAGATACACAGGAATTAAAAGGTCAATCTAATTTTTTCTGTGCACATGCACCAACTTGCGCTGCTCGAAAGTTCTGGACATTTAGTAGCTCGCAGACCAATACTCACTTTTACACGGCTCTACTTACCGGTTCTGACAACCTTCAACGAACTTTGTTGTGTAGTGTTCTGGCTGGCTGACTCCTATACAAAATGGTCAACTGATAACTAACAATTGCTCGAGACTGGCTTTTGCATCCCCTTTCTGCCCTTCATGCCAGTCACGGAAGAGATATTCTGGAAAGCGAAATCTCTCAGATCGAAGGAATGGAACGTTGTCGAATCAAATATTCTAGATTTGTCGAAATCGAAGAATCTGGAGAGACAACGCGGTACAGCAAAAGGACAGGTACTGTCAGCTCGTGACGTCGGGTAGTGGCTGCCCTTGAATGTTGTAATATTTGTTTTTGCTCAGTGGGTCGGCAAACAAACGCGGCGGAATGGGGTGGCTCACTTAATCTCTTTACAGTAGGTATTCGCTGGCGCTGTGATAGTATTATTGATCGTCTGTATGCTCCATTGCATATGTAATATTACATACTTCTCTTGCAATATGTATGTTGGTATGCATGTGTGTTATATATGTATGAACATATGTACGTGAGTGTGTGTGTGCGTGTGCGTGTGCGTGCGCGTGTGCGTGTGCGTTTTTTGTTTGGAGCACATTTCACGAAAATCTTCGCGTTCCAGCTTTAAAATACGAGTATATTATACTTAAAAACGCAAAATGTGGCGTTTATCAGTTCTCATTTTGAATTATACTATTGACGGATGGTTATAAAACGTCACATTCAACTTACGCACGTTAAAACAATTTTGTATATTTTAAATGTACGAGTACTTCATATCCATAAGAGAATTTGGTGTCAGAAAATCTGTCTTGTATAACCCAGCATACACTTCATACGAAGAGCAATTTCGTAATGAAACAAAGCAAATATAATGGTGTGCCAAGCATTTCTTTAGATTGTTATTAATATACACGTATGGTTGACCTACCATTATATCCGTCTGTAAGGCGAATTACTGGTCTTGTTTAGCAAGGGAACTTACAGACAGCCATTGCTTCATCCACGTACTTTCTTCCGATTAAAGCGCTTTGTAACTTATTCTGCACATTCTTTTCGATACTGCAAGGCGAAACGAGCAATTTTAACTAAAACTAGCACCAATGGGAAGTTAGTTTTGGTTTTAATGAGTGAATGTTTCTGACTCCAGAAAACACCTCCAATCATTTGGCTGTAGTAAAGCGTGCATTAGTTTCGGTGTCTGGGTCAAAGTCAAATTCTGACCTCAGAAAGCGGCTCAGCTGTAATGGGCGTGTAGGCTTTGCCAACAAACCCGCGATTTCAAATGACAGCTGCGTCCTTGATTGGCATTTAGCCAGACAGCAGCTTTAGAAACACAGACCTATCAAGCGGGAAACTTTCTTTATCTACATTAAAAGCACTCCACGCCAAAATTCACAGTTCAGTACAGAAATACTTAACAATGAGATTTAACATCTTAATAGCTACATTATAGCAGCAGAAGATACGCTTATTTTTAGTTTAATTAAAAGCAAACTTTATAAATAATTCTCTCTATGCTTATTGTACGTCAACACGTAAACATTTACAGGAAATTCCATAGAAGTTGTTCCCTGGCTTTTATGGATTTTATTCCCATATACACAAAAGCATGTTCTTAAATAAAAAGTTATATGTACGTGTTTACTTAATATAGGATAGAATTTAACTAGTTTGATTTTATAGAATTTTGAGCTAATACTCGTTGCTGCTGCGAAGTTTCACTCCTGAAAAGGTCTTCACGAGTAATGGTTGCTACAAGTAATGAAGATGTCAGTATTGATGATGAAAATAAAATACTTATTTTTTTCGCACTTGATCGGCAAACAAAAACTATGTGTAAAACAAGATTTGCGAAGGTAGAGCCAGACTCAAAGATTCAATGCATAGCCGGGATTTGAACCACAGACATCTGGTGTCGCTTTCCAAATCTTGTCTACGTACGGTTAGTGTAAAAGAATAATTAATTTTCTTAAATTCCGTAATAGTTGTCTAAGCTATGAAGACTCCGCTGTCTCGCATACGCTGATGAGTCATTAAATTTAATTTAGGACATTTTGAAGTACAATAATTAGTAACTGTTGAGTATGACTGCAAATTTCCTGAGAAGATTCCAGAAATCCATTGATAGAAGAGGACTACATGATCAGTATCTCGTATAATAAGATATGTGTTTATTATAACTATAAGAATGTAAAATGCTTGATTTATTTTGCCACTTCTGTAACTTTTATATAAAGGTTACAGCATACGAGTGATTATCAGTAAAGTGGAACTTCCAGGGTTTTTCACCATTATGGAATAAGTTACTAGAATCTGTTGATACGAGGGTCGGCTGATAAGTCTCGGGCCTCACAGATGGCGCCACTGGGCCAGTTTGAGGGATAGCATCACATAGTGTAACACTAGATATTTACATTTTTTTATGACCAACGTTAAGTCATATCGGACAGGGAATGAAATGGGTGAAATTATGCTCAAATGTGTCCAGGGTCCATGGAGCTTGGAGTTATCCGACATTCGTCTTTAAGGATAAGAGAAAACTCCGGAAACAGTTAACTCGCCCTGACCGATATTCATACTCGGGACCTCTTGAACGTGAGACAGACATGCTACCATCTACACTACTGAAGCGAGCACTCTAGAATACCTTGTATCCATAGCAGGGGCGGCTTCTCAATGGGTAACACGCTTGCGCTACAAAGTGTTGGGTCTCTCTTTAATGCAATGGCACGTTCCATTTGGAGTTCATTTCGACCTTGTCTAGTGCAGTGGACTTCAGCTCCTAGTATTGTTTGCAGGTGCCGAGTAGTTCACTCCGAGATGCAAACCACTGGCTTACAATGGGAAGGTATAGGGCAGGACGAACGTATGGTGTGCTGCGGCAAGTGGAGGGGAAGTGCGGGGTATAAGGCTGCATGAGGTTGGTTAACCTAGCAGCCAGAGAATAGTAGATGCCAAGCTTTCTCCTTCTGCTTTCATCACAGCAGCGGCATCTATTGCTGTCATGTTAAGTGTTCGCATCGGTCAACTATTACCTACCAGTACATAGCCACATGGTTTGTGCTACAAATTTGTGTATGTTGTGTTAGCTGTGCCGTGTTTTGAGTAGTGCATCAGAGAGATGTATTTAAATACAAGCTAAATTGTGTGTTATAAGGAGAAACAATGAATTCCATACAGTGTGTCTTAGCACATCCCTTTTCAAAAATGAGCTAAGAAGAAAACGACTGAAACTAAGGGACTTGGAAGACCCACACCAAATCTAAAAATCACACAGGTAGTTAAAACAAAAACAAGCTGTTTTAACAGGAGCTTTAACAACAACGTATAGGAAAATATAATTGTATGTGTGGTTGTGATATTAAAAATGCCCTCATTTGCTTTCATTAGGTTCTGTTTGGCGGTGAAGATCCGTGGACAGAATATGGCGTGAATGATTTGCAGCACCTTCATGATGGCTCTAAAAAGTACGTAACTTTAAAACTGCACATGAGAAACACAGTCAGTTTTGCTGTGCTTGGAAATGTAAATATAGCAAAGCAGATAGTACATAGCTCATACATACGATGGGGCTAATGTTATGTCTGAGGCGAAGAAAAGCATTCAGTGCCTCATAAAACAGAAGTATACATCTGCAGAATACATTCACTGCCATGCACGTCAATTAAATCCAATTATGTTAAATGCAGCGTCAGCGAATATCAGCGTAAGAATTCTC
This sequence comes from Mantis religiosa, assembly GCA_030765055.1. Taxonomy (NCBI): domain Eukaryota; kingdom Metazoa; phylum Arthropoda; class Insecta; order Mantodea; family Mantidae; genus Mantis; species Mantis religiosa. The sequence goes on from CM060949.1 coordinate 105,241,187, forward strand.
TTCATTAATCTTCAAGTAATTTGTGCTTTTTTTCTCTAATTCCCCTCAGAGAACAACAGTTCTAGAGGAAGTGGTGCAGAAGCGACTGCCGAGGTCAGTATCTACGAGATGGAAGTTTCAATCCAGATCCATCAATACAATTTTCGAACACAAGAATTAATAGAATGCATGAGAACTAATAAGGGTGGCGAGAGAATCACCAATACAAAGGTGTAGAGGTTTCACGAAAATGGAGGGTTTGGAAAAACAAGCAGTGATTAAATACTCCCATTTGAAAAGCTTAACGCCTGAAGAAATCAAAGAGAAAATGGACAGTACATTGAAAGATTCTGCCCCTTCATATACAGTGATTAAAAGATGGGTTTCAGAGTTTAAAATGGGACGTACGAGCTCTAGTGGCGAGCCTCACTCTGGACGTCCTGTGAAAGTCAAAACTCCAGAGATCATTGAAAAACTTCTCGTTCATTACTAGATGTTCGCAAATTGAAGTTGTTTGAGATAGCAGGGGCTGTAAACATATCAAAAGTACGTGCAAGTAATATTTTAAGTAATTTTTGGGCTTTCACGAAGCCCAAAAAATTGCATTGAATTTTTTAGATGGTTTATTACCATGGATAAAACTTTGATACATCACTACAGTCCAGAAAGTAATTCACAGTCAAAACAGTGGATTGCGCCAAGTGAACCAACTCCAAAAAAGGTAAAGTCAATTTTGTCAGTCTACAAGGTTATGTCGAGTGTTTTCTGGGATGCAAATGAAACAATTATATTTATTGATTACCTGGAAATGGATAAAAGTATCACTGGTTGCTACTACGCAAGTTTACTGGAAGTTTGAGAATGAGGTGAAAATAAAAAGGCCTCATTTGGCAAAGAAAAAAGATCTTCACGATAATTCTCCGGCCCATCGTTCAGTCATTACAATGGGAAAAATGTGCGAATCAAAGTTCGAATTGCTTGAACATGCACCCTATTCTCCAGATCTGCACCCAGTGACTACCACCTGTTCCCGAACCTCAAAAAATTTCTTGGAGAACGAACATTTCACAGCAGCAAGGAGGTCATTGATGCGGTAAATAGCTATTTTGAGGACCATCATAAATCACACTACAGAGATGGTTTAATTAAATTAGAACATCGATATCACAAATGTGTTAGCCTTTCTGGAGATTATATTGAGAAATAAATAATTTTATTATTATTATTATTATTATTATTATTATTATTATTATTATTATTATTATTATTATTATTATTATTATTATTATTATTATTATTATTATTATTATTATTATTATTATTATTATTATTATTATTATTATTATTATTATTATTATTATTATTATTATTATTATTATTATTATTATTATTATTATTATTATTATTATTATTATTATTATTATTATTATTATCATCATCATCATCATCATCATCATCATCATCATCATAATTAATATTATTATTAAATTCTGAGGCCCCGTACTTATCAGCCGACCCTCGTATTAGGGATTTTAGATTCCATCCATAACCCCCAACTTTTTCGTAAATCTCACCTGTTACATGTAATCTGAAGCTTAGTTTTATTGTGTCTTTAGCCGCTCTGTTTTTATATTCTCAGGTGTAGAGTTTTTGCTTGGCATCTGACGCATTAGTTATAATAGGAATTATATTATTACATTGCCATATTATTATTATTATTATTATTATTATTATTATTATTATTATTATTATTATTATTATTATTATTATTATTATTATTATTATTATTATTATTATTATTATTATTATTATTATTATTATTATTATTATTATTATTATTATTATTATTATTATTATTATTATTATTATTATTATTATTATTATTATTATTATTATTATTATTATTATTATTACCTTTGTAATTGATAGAAATGTGAAGTGTGTTTGCTGTTTTAAGTATGCATATTGTATGTCTGTATGGCGTTTGAGTTTTAGAGGAATATGATATTTGTAGAAGAAAACCAAGTAATGTAATTGTTTTGTTTAGGAAGTTCGCCGAAATGCGAGTACGTTAAAACGTAATTACAAGTTGTTTGTGTTATTCGTCACAATAGTTTGCTACTCTTTCGTACACCTGTTATAAATTAGTTCATAGCTAATTTTAGTGGTTAATTTAATATTTAAGGTCATTCTAGATTATAGCATATAAGTCATCAGCAGATATGTCTCAAGTTGCAACATGAGTAGCCTAGAATGCGACTTTAGCCATTTTGTGTTTTAGTGCCTGATTAGATTAGATTAGATTGAGTCCCTTATAGCTTTTTAAAGCATGTCCTATAGCGATTTAAATGTCTACATAAGCTAACTCCTTAAAATTGTGTAAAAAAAAGTGTGGCTTACATTAAAGTGAAAAGGCCATTGCTAATTTCGATGCCCCAGAAATTTTAGCTGCAGAAGAACAGAAGACGGAGAGCCTGCATATCACATAGGTGCTTCTTTTTATCTCCATGAAATAAAAAAGTATTAATTTACTCTAATAACTTTAAACTCCATTGTCTTGGGTATTTATTAGTCAACACATTCATATTTTGAAATTAATCTCCTTTAATATACTTTTCAATATAAATCAGCGAAATGTTGTATCTAGCTTCGTATAAATAATAGGTTAAAGATTTGAGTTAATTTTTTACGTCCTTAGTTATGATATTATTAAATTTGGCGTAAATAAAAAAAAAAGATTTCTCATGTATATATAAAGACAGGTGGTACAACTTATCTTTGCAGTCTTAAAGTATAATATGACGTCGTGGCTGCTCCGTGGCTTAGTGGTTAGACCACTTTCCTCTCACCAAAGTGCCCTGGATTCGATCCCAGGTGACCGCATAGGAGATTTATAGGGGACAAAACGGCGTCCGGGGATTCCTCGGGGTACTCCGGTTTCCCTTGCCATCTCTTTCCACCGGTGCTCCATCTTCATAGCATGTATCATCGGTGTCACCGCCTGCGTAGCCGCATGTAGTAAAGCGGGCGTTAAACACTATATAAATAATATGTGTTCGTTTTTCTTTAAAACTAGTAATACTAGGATGCAAATTGGTATTCATATAGGTTGCTAATTTTACTTTTGGTGACTGGTATGTACATTAACGACTACACACGAGGAAACCTGTGAATTAAGTTTTCTGTTATCAAGACTGACAACACATAAGCTTCACAATTAGTACAACTGTTTTATCCCATTCAAATCATTATAGTTTTCCATGGATAAGTACAATTACTTTCTCTATGAGCCATTTATAATAATGGAGTAGTTATCGAATTCAATCCCAAAATTCTAATTTCCAGGCACGGAAAGCGCTGGAAATTGATTGAATAAAAGTAATCATTCTTAGAGATACACCGTCAGTAAGTGAGTAAAAGAGAGAGAGACCATAATGTTTGACTGAAAAGTCTGATAAATCGAAAATTTATAATCTTAGCTATACACAAAGATTTTCAAAAAAATCCTCAAATCCAAAATATCTTTCATTTAGAAATCTTTTATTTATGTATATATTTTTTGTTTTCTTAAAAATGGATCCAAGTAGCATATTAAGATATGCGTAATGATTAATATTTGGGTATACATGTGTATGTACGTAGGTGGTCTGAAAAGTTTCCGACCGCGATGCTCCCATCTCTGTAACCAAATCGTACTCGGCGTTTTTCTCTGCAAAATAATTGTTCACGAAGGTGATTGATTGTCTCTTCATTTGACGAAAATATCTGTTCTCCAGCGCAATTTTCAGATGAGGGAACAAAAATAAGTCGCTTGGGGCTAGATCTGGTGAGTAAGGCGGATGGTCAAGCAGTTCAAACCGTAATTCGTGGATTTTCGCCATTGCAACCGCTGAGGTGTGAGACGGTGCGTTGTCTTGGTGAAATAGATTTTCTTTTTCTGCAAATGTGGCCGTTTTTCCGCAAGTTCTGCCTTTAGCTTGTCAAGTAATGATGCGTAGTATGCTCCTGTAATAGTTTTTCGTTTTTGAAGATAATTAAAATAAGTCCATGACTATAAAAAAAAACCAGCCGCAATCACTTTCCCAGCAGGAAAAACAGTTTTTGCTTTTTTTTTTTTTTTTTTGAGCCCCTTTGCAGTTCACTATTTCTCCTGTATTTTTGTTTCGAATGTATAATGGTGTATCCAAGTTTCATCTACAGTAATTAATCGGTGCCAAAACTCGGATTTATTGTGCCTAAACTGCGCCAACAGAGCATTGGAAATGTTCATTCGAAAACGTTTATGGTCTAACGTGAGCAAACGCGGCACACAACGCCCGGACAGCTTTCTCATGTCTAAGTGTTGATTTAATATTTGGCAAACACGTTCTTTTGAAATGTCCATACACTCTGCTACCTTTGTCCCTTTAATTCGGCGACCGTCTAACATAATTTGGTGAACTTTGGCGATGTTTTCGTTGGTAGTTGCAGTTTTTGGACGTCCCGAACGCTCATCGTCTCCCAAGCTCTTACGCCCACGTTTAAATTCGGCTGCCCAAACTTTCACTGTGGTAAATGATGGTGCAGAGTCCCCATACACAGAATCCAACTCATCTTTGATTTGCGTAGACGTATTGCCTTTCAAAAACAAATATTTAATGAGATCTGGATACTCGATTTTGTCCACTTTCATAAACACACTCAAACGACTGTTACATAACAACTGAGCGTCCAAAGTGGCTGAAACTTTGGTGAGTAACTGTAAACAGATGAACAACAAAATTCACTAGCTATTATTTACCAGTGCTGCCATCTTCATGCTGTGGTCGGAAACTTTTCAGACCACCCTCATATAATTGATGCAGCTATGGACATCCGGTAGTGAGTAGAAGGCGCCGACCGATTGGTCAAGGGAGGGATAAGCATATAGGATAACACTCTTAAGTCTAGTCAGTGTAAACGCTAGAAGCGTTATCGAGAAGTAACTAAAATGTTTTGGGACGTTCTTTTCCCGCGCCCCAGAACATTCTAGAACTCTCGGTGGAAAATTGTAGCGGCTATATAAGTTAGAATGAACCAGTTAGTAAGTAGCCAGGTAAGCACGATTCTCATGCGATATTGAATGCGGTTCTACAAGTATTTTTGTGACGATAACGAGTGCTTCCACAAAAGTTAGAGAAATCTTGTATATCGTGATCCGATTCCCCAAAGAAACAGAGGCTACTTAGCGCAAACTTCATTGCGCGCCTACGTCATGAAAAAAAAGTGAAGTGAAGGAAAAATTGAATTGTATCATATTAATAAAGCGGCAGTGTGAGTTAAGTAAATTGAGAATGAAAACAGAACGAAGTGGCAACATATACAGCGAACTAGGGTGTCAAATTGTAAAAAGAGGCAGATTAAAGCCCTGTGATTTTTTTTATATTTTGGATAAAAGCTCCTCATCAGAGGCATAGAAAGGGAAGGGGGGAGAGAGAGAGAAAGAAAGACAGCCGCAGAGGGC